>SJYA01001450.1:358530-621780 GCA_006410615.1 Neotragus moschatus | reverse complement strand
AAAAAAAAAAAAAAATCAGTTGTTCTGCTGATAGTACATTTAACAGGTGTGGAATTACCAAAACCAGGAGTGCTGATGGAAATAATTTCTTCTGAAACCCAACCTGTAGTCTCTGGATTGATAGTCATGTCTGTGCAATTTGAAACAGCGTCTGCTTTGGAGATTAGCGTTGTTTTATAATTATCTGAGGATCCTCGATTCAGACCTGACTAGCATAGACCACCGTGACAGAAGGCTGTCAGATGTACGATGCTGGCTGAAACCTGATGACTTCTGGGTGCCTGGTTTTGTTTCGAGCTACTTAAAAGCAGGAGCTTCTGTAAAATTCGTGAAACATCTTCGGTTTCCAGTCAGTTAACTTTAAGTATTTCTTTCTTCTCGGACAAATGCAGACGTGTCTCATTATCTTGTATTTTAGATTTCCCCCCCTATTTTCTTAATGTTTTTTTCCTCTATTCATTTTCAAAATGAATAATAAAACCTTGTGAAATAAAACAGACTCTAGATTTATTGTTTCACTATCCCACATCTTATGTTAGGAGTTAACTGCTCAACTGTTATGAATTAGGAACTTTGCCATCGTTCTACAAAGAGAGTGATGTATGTGTTTCTTCATAGCTGCTTAATGGTGATCAGCTAGAGGGCACCAGCGAACATTTCCATCTGAGTTCTGTAAACTAGGCCACATACTGTTGACACATATGCACAGGAGGGAAACGTGAATGCTTTGCGAAATCTCAGTACTAAAAATAATTTCCACCTGTATTTATAGCAGTATTATCATACTTGACGAAAGTGATGTGGAACCTACCAGTATAGGAAGAAAAATGTCATCTTGTCACCATTCCTGGAGAGCTGCCCTCTAGAATTAAGCCCTTAAGTTTTGTCCAGAGTTACAGCAATGTTGCTCACAGGTCTTTGCCAATTGCATGGGCTGGATAGTTAATGCCATTAAGTATTGAGATACCGTCTATCACAGAGAAGTGTTCTGTGGCTAGTAATCAACTGGGTAACAATAAAAACCTGCCCACTGTTAGGAAAGATTGGTAATTAAGACTTCCAAATAGGGCATGCAAGTAGGAAGTGTTCAGGTTCTGAGGCAGAATTTTGGGTTCTGTTAAATCCAGTTGCCATTATGGTTCCTTGTGTCAGCACAGTTGCTTAAATGAAACTGGAGAGGGAACATTTTTAGATATCCAGATATTAAAATGTGCAAAAAATCAGCATTTTCTGATAGGAAAGCTATGTGAAAAGACCTTCCTTTGCAGGGTAACCGTGCATATGTTTGAGTGGGAGGAAAAAGAACAGATGATTTGAAAACTATTAAAATTGTTACACATGTAGAAAGTTATTTTCCTTCTCATAAAAAAACCAGGATTTGAGTCTGAGTTAACATCTGACTTGTCACTTAATAAAAGTATTTGCATATTGCATTTGTCATATGCATTGATGCATATTGCATCAGTCGATCGATCGATTGATTCATTCACTTTTTTGGCAAATAGTAGTATGCTTACTGTGTGTAAGATACTGCAGTAGGTGTATCTCATACATGAGAGATTTACTTCTGTAAATGATCAAACAATTCAGGAGAGATATAATTGCAAGTATGGTATGCAGAATGTCCATTTCTTGAGTGAAACTGATAGTTAAGCTTAATTCTACTTAAAAGCACGTTTTAAAAGAAGATAACTGCAGAAATGTAGTCTGTGTCATTTTCCTAACATTTATCTGGAAAGCAGCTAATGTTCTTTTTCTCTGGATCGATTAAGTGTTAATGTTTGGGGAGCACACTTTGAAAAAAAGAATGGTTATAGGAAGGAGAACATGACTAAGAGGAGAGGTTATGTGGCATTTTATAAGATAGTTGGTGGTGCTGTTTAATGCTTATAAAGTTGTGTTAAAATGGACTAAACAGCCTGTTATTGCAGGAGCTTATTTAAACCAGCTCTTTGTGGTTATGTCTGGTGAGGAAGCTTAAACTTACACTCTCTCCAGCCATTTAACTGCAGCACAGTGACTTCAGGTCTCTTGTAAGAAAGTCTAAATGTAGGCTGTTGAATAATCCCTTTGAGGGCCCTGTAACTATTTTTATGCCTGGATATGCGTCATCAGTGGGTATTTTCTCTGGTGACTTGCTTACATCAGGTCTCCTACCATACATTCTATCAGTGAGTGGCTTATGATTGATGGGAACCACGCTGTTGTTCAGCTTATCTATGACCTCAGCGAACGGACAACAGGAATTTCCAGGCTGTTGCATTCTCTGAATGCTTGAAGACAGGGGCTCACGGTGTTGATCCAGGCAGGTAGCAGTGATATTATTCACCAGCGGAGGATGGGAGGAGGGACAGGAGTAACAAGGGGAGGGAGAAGGAGGGGAAGGGAGGGGGAATTCCTTTTGTGAACGGAGGCAATTCTGGCTCAGCCGGCTGCTTCATCCTCAAGGCTGTGCCCTGTGGGGAAAGGTGCATTTCCTGAACTGGAGGAAGCGGACAGTCAGACCCTTGATGGAGGGACCCAGGGACTCCTTGGGGTTGGCTGGGGAAGGCATTGAGTCCTCTTTCATGAGTTAAGATTTTGTTTTTCCAATTGGTTGGATTGATCCGTGAGCCACTGGACTGCTCTGGTCCTGGATAGAAGTAGGGGCTTTGAATCAAAGGTGTGCCAGTGTTTGTGGTGATGCAGAGGAATCCAGTGCTGTCTTTCACCTAATAATGTGTGGAGGTGTTTCGGAAAAGTTAACCTGTACCTCGCATCGACAGGTTTTGGGGGAATAGAGCCGTGCATTGGTGTATGCGTGTGGAAATGAATTATAACTAAATTCACAAAAATGTGATCTCATTTCGTTCCTTTTCCCCACCTCTTTTACACATGGTGAATAAGGTTTCTGAACCTAGAATGAGAGTTAGCAGCATTTTTGCAGCTCCATTTGCTTTCGGATAACCGTGTCCATCTCCTAAACTTTTTTCCCCCTCTCTGCCTTCCCATCTCCTCCTCTTCCTCATCCTGTTTTTTTCTCTCCCTCTCTTTCTCTCCGTGATGTTATTTTGTTTGTAAAAGCAGTTCCGAACTTTTTGCTGAGTTAAAGAAAACCAGGTTCTGCACAGATGAGTGAGGTGCACATGTGGATTCAAAGCCATGCTGGTCTGCCCGTGTTTGCAGGCTGTCCTTTCAGTGCTTTTTTTTTTAAGTGACACTTGACAAAATTACCCTTTTTTAGTGTAATGCAATTACATCATTTAAGCATTTATGCAGAACTGGTCTTCTGATCTCTTAAGACTATATTCATTGTGGAAATATAACATTTATTGATTTGACTTTCCGAGTTTTATTCCCCCTTTCTTCCCCAAAACTGAAGCCACATCTCCTTAATGTAACAAATTACCAAGGTGATCTGTTCATGTCACTAGTTTCTTGACAGCTGGCCTCCTAGGAATCACATTCTGAGCTAGATCCTAGACACTAGTAGCCTGAAACAGGTGCTGTGTGGGGTAAAAAAAATCCTAATGGAAAAAAAGAGATGTTTATTCTTGTCTTTCGTATCTCATCCAGTGCTACTGAGTGAGTATGGACATGCGTAATTACTTCGATAGTTTCATTTCCAAATTGCTGTCCTACTGGTAAAAAATTATTCAACTGTCAGGTTATATTGTTTCAGTTTTAAACACTGAAAATTCAGATGACTGAAGGAGAAAGACAGAATAAAACCACTGTAAACCTCATCTACAAAAAAAACAAAACCCCACTTTTGTTTCAAAAAATTGCTTCTTGGATAAGCAGTGTGACTCATGAGAAGCAATTTATAATTTGAAATTTATGAAAGATTAAAATTCAGAACTCTAGGAATTTTGAGTCATTAGTAGTTGAATGAGTTAAGGCTTCATAGTGTATCTCATGTGAAATAAAACATTAAAATATTAATGAGATTCATTGTTTATATCATTGTACTGTCCCCAGGAGCTGTTGGTGACTAGCTTTACTTTTATAAAAGTAGCATTATATGAAAAAGATAGCATTATATGAAAAAGATAGTTGTTTGTTCAGATGCTGAGTTTTTTTTTTCTTTTTTTTTTTTGGCCCTATATTGCAGAGGATGTTATTAGAAGCTGTAAAATTCTTCTCCGTCTCTTTAAAATGCATGTATGCTTTTATGTGGAGGAGTGTAAAAGAAGAACCAACATGTAGGAGGGCTATGCATTCTTCATTAAAAATATATTTCACAAAAGATTATAGTTTGTGTGGGAAGGAAATAGCGGCTTGTCTGTTGATTGCATTGTGCTTATTCCGTGTGAGAACTATTTGAGTTTAGAAAGGATAACCTCATTTTGATAATCTGATGATGGCTTCTGCTTGAAGACGAGAATATAATTCCAAGGCTGCATGCTAATGGTCCACAGTAATTATGCTCTTTCTGGCAGAGCTTAGCATGGAATCTACTTTGGTATTTTTATAACTATGTATGGACATCTTTTCTTCCAGATTTTTTCCTCTCCTCTCCATGTGTAGAGCTTTTTGTACAAGACTGTGAGATTCCAAAAGGGTACTATCTAATTATGCCAGTGTAGGATGGTGTGTAAACCTAAGTTAGAGCAATATCTTGCCTTGAAGTCTTTTTGATAAGCAGATCTTCACTGTGAGCAGATTCTGCTGTATACTTGGTTTCTATGGAAACACTTTTATTACTTATGGATGATCAGAACAACTTGAATACAGTAGGAGTGATTGGTGTGTTGGCTTGGTTCCATGCGGTTGATGGGGTTTTCTGGTTAATATGTGATCCTTTCACTCAGTTTCCTGTTGTGTTGCAAGGGGATGATGCAAATAACGAAAACCCCACCTAAAACACTGAGGTGATATGATACTTAAGTTTACCTTCTTATAGGTGTGTTACTCCAGTATTACACAAGGAAAAGACATTATGAAACCCTCAAAGGTGTGTAAAGTTAGGATAATACCTAAATGGAAGTGTGAGAACAATTGAATGACCTACATACATAGCAGCTCATTCTGGGAGGATGTAGAAAGATTTTATGCGGTAAATGATTCTTCGACTTCTTACCTATATAATTTAGTATTTAATCACATTGAAGGAACTCCGTAGTTTTATGAACTCTTCTTACTGATTTACCAAGTTTTAAAAGGCTTTGTATTTTACTGGCATTATTTTTACAGATGAGGACCCTGAGGTCTAGTAAACTGATAAGCTTTATACCCCAAATTATGCATTGTATTGACAGCAGCTAAGCGACAGGCTCTTCTCATTGGAAGCTTTCCTTCTGGGGCTTAGGAATTGGAATCAGCTCTCCTAGGTGTGGTGTCAGGAGAGAGCTTGGTGACACTCGGCCCAGTCCTCCTGCAGCCCTGGCAAGGGTAACAGAACTGTGTTAATTAGGTAGGGCAGTGTTTGCAGCTTTGAATGTCTTGTCTTGATTTCCCTGGAACAGAGGTTGCCAGTGTATATTAGTGACTGCTGAGTGGATCCGGTCTGAGGTCCTCAGGTGCCTACAGCAAGGTACCCTCACTCAGGTCAGCAGGCGGAGGTTCCTGTTGACTGGCAGCTCGTAGAGCAGGAACAAGGAGCTCAGTGTAGATGCAGATCACTGTGGACAGTGGTGGGTGGAGATGAATGAATTTTCTTGTGGAAATATTTTATTCTACTCTTTTCAGTCGGTGTGGAAGAAGATCTATTTGCTATAAAAGGAAGAACCCAGATGCTATATTTTTAGATACGAATGATGGAACTCAGGTCTAAGGATTTTCATCAAAGGCACTCTTCTAACTCACTAAAGTTAGGTAACACTGTCTGATTGCCTCCAAACTAAGGNAGAAGATCTATTTGCTATAAAAGGAAGAACCCAGATGCTATATTTTTAGATACGAATGATGGAACTCAGGTCTAAGGATTTTCATCAAAGGCACTCTTCTAACTCACTAAAGTTAGGTAACACTGTCTGATTGCCTCCAAACTAAGGAATGGCTAGGAATGTCTTCTAAGAGCCCATGTAGGGGAATTCTTGCTGCCTATTAAACAGGTTGCTATCATTATCTACATCACCTTCTCAGCATTCACTTGCTGCAGAATTTTGTCTAAAAATATCTCCCTTTCCAGATATTTAGACTTTTTATTGGAGGTTTAAAAATTCTTGACATGGAGACTTACAGGTATTTAAATAACGAATTGCCCACAAGTGCCTCATTTTCTATAAAATTGCAGCCTAACTTCTGTGTGAACCAGGTAAGGTCATATTGAAAATAGTTCCTTTTTGTTATTTAAGTTAGTTTTATGTGAGAAGAGAGGTATTCATAAGGTCACATAACATAATCCAATAAATAACTTATTTTCCTCCTGCGGGAATAAGTTTAAGAAAGACCAGGAGTATATGGTATGAACCATGAGAAAAGCCTTTTAACCGTAACTTATAAGATAAAAACCTCTGTCTTCGGAAACTTGAGTCTCACATGGGAAGAAAGTAGGATATGTCCCATGCTTGATCCAAAGAGTGCTGGACTCATCAAAGGTGACTGAGGTCTGAGTTGGGTGGAGGAAGAGGAGGAGTCTTCACAACAGAAGGCAGACACACTGGGGTGAAGACATATTTGACTTTATAGAATTGCTTTGTCCAATAAATGGGTGAGGAACCTGCCGTTTTGACTGTGACTTTGAGTTGTGCCCTGGCATTGATGGGAAAGAGAAATCAAGATGGAACCCAGTTGCAGGCTGAATTTTTCCTGGAGATGTAGGCAGAGTCAAAGCTGTGTTGTCCCTACAGGTTTGGCCAAATGGGGAAGCGGAGTGGGTCCATTTGTAATGAAGTATTGAAGCAAACCTTTCTTTTTTATGTGGAAGACTGTCTTCAAGGAAGGGCAGCAAGTGCCTCTGAAGGCATAGAATCCTCGGGCCTCAGAGAGCCTGGACTTTGAAAGGCAATAATGATCTCTGAGAAGAGAGGCTTCTTTGTCATTAATGTAGGACACATTGGTGACTGTCTGGTGGCAGAGGCTTGCCTGTCAGTCCCCCTTGAGGCTCAGCTGTCCCCGCTGGGAGGGTTCGATTCCTCTGTGACCTTTGTTCCTTCTCACTGTTTTTTTTTTTTTTTTTTTTTGTAAGTCTTTACCTCCTGGAGCAGTGTTGAAGTCATGGGAATCTTGGCAAGAGTGTTGTATTTGGGTTCTAATGAGAATAATTGTCTGAAATATCTTGATGTTCTCCTATGTTGGTGGAAATGGATCTCTGTTGGATAGAGAACAAAACGGGACTATAAGGGATCTGACTTTAGTTCCCAGGGAAATAGCCTTAAAAGGAAGACAGGAAGAAAAACAGAATCTAGTAAAGAGGAGCAGTGAAGGGGTAGGTGGAAGCCAAGAAAAAAAGTAATAGGAGAGATGGATTATAGTGTTTCCAAATGCTATCAAAACTTGTTCACTGTATATTGTGCCTGAGCTGTGGGCTAAGTTGCTACAGTTGTGTCTTACTCTTTGCAACCCCATGGACTCCTCTGGCCATGGGATTCTTCAGGCAAGAATACTGAAGGTGTTCTATGTGCCCGGCCCTGTGGATATAGAAGTGAACCAGACGTCGTCCTTGTCCTCAAAGAAGTCATCAGAAGACAGAGACCTCTGCCTGAGTGGCACTGTTGATTTTTGCTGATGTTTCCATATAACCCAGGGGGAGACAGAGAAAGCAGCCTCTCGGGTGAGTCAGGTCAGGAGAGGGGAGGAAGGAGAGGGGGGATGGAGGGATGTGAGGAGAAGAGAGTGTTACTGAAATGTCTGACTGTGTGGTCCATGATTGCCCAAATAGCTGAAGTCCAGTGGCCTGACAAGGGTGAGATTAAGAGGCCAGAAATCAACATGAGGGCAAAGAGGCTTCTCAGCATTTGGAAGGAAGTGAAAGATATTCAGAGAAACAAGTCAGGCATGAGCAAGTGCATGAGCAAGTGGAGATCTGCGTTTGAGATAGAGGAGAAAGAAGAAGGTTTGAAAGTGTTAAATCTGCGATGTTAGTGGAGGGCTGAAAAGGTTGAGTGACTGAGTTGATTTTAATGGCAACTCACGGACTACCCATCTATATTATTATTCCTGATCCTCAACCTTCATGTTCTTCCAAAAAAAAATCTCCTACTGTATATTTCAGCCACCACTACTCTAAAATGGCTTTGCCACATCACACCTAGTCTACTATACAGCCTTTTAGGTGGTGCATGCGTGTGTGCTCAGTTGTGTCCAACTCTTTGTGACCCCATGGAGTCTTCCAGACTCCTCTGTCCATGGGATTTTCCAGGCAAGAGTACTGGGGTGGGTTGCCATTTCCTCCTCCAGTTTTAGGTGGAACTCCGACTCAAATGATTCTGTGATTCATTCCATGGTCCACTGCAAGGCTCATCTTCTTAAAATACCATTTTTAATAGGTTACTGGGAAGATCTAGAACCTTCACTAGCTACCCATTGCCTGCAGTTTAAAGGATGCACCTCTCCATAAAATGAGAAATGTCCATTTTCACAAGATTTCATAATTGACCAAGGGCTTCATATACATAGCCTTTCTGAGTTTTTACAAAACCCATGTGGTGGACAGGACAGGTATTGCTCTCTTTCTAAATTTGTAAATAATATCACAGAGGATCAGACAGGTTAAAGACATGGCCAGAGTCACACAGTTCGTGAATGGCCGAGCCAGGAATAGGAACCAGGGGCTTCTGAGTTCAAGTGCAAGGTGTTCTGTAGTGTACCATGGCCTCACCTGGCCGTGGAGCCCCGTCCCCCTCCTAACCCCGTGGTTTCTGTACTTAGGGTGGTGATATGGTTGGTGTGCTTTTACCAAGGCCTCTCGGCCTCCTTGCAGTCACTCTTCTGTCTGCTGAGAACTGCTGAGAAGTTGTGATCTGGAGCTGTCGACGGAGACGCATTTCCTGGCTGATTTTCCCCTAGATTGGGACAAGTCTGTCTCCTGCCAGGACATCTGAGGAGGCACAGAAAACACTCTGCACTCCCCTGATGTCACCCTCAATGCCTGCTCGTCTCTTGGGACTTGGAGAAACTTGTTTTGCAATAATTTCTGGAGGGCTTTTGACCACTGGCAGGACCAACACTCTCTCCAAGAAGGTGTGGCTGAAACACACTTTCCTTTTGCACCCAGAGGAACTAATGGTCTAAAAACTTGTTTAAAAATGTCTCCTTGTTTGTTATATTAATGAATATGTATAGATTTGTTACCATTTAGACATAAATAGTTCCCTTCTGTATACAGAAGGAGGTAAAGCTGTGCTTTGAACTATTTGTTAAAATCAAGACCGTTTGTGAGCAATGCAATGATTGATGAGTCTGTGTTACCGTGATTTTAGAGTACACTCTGTTTCCATCGCTTTCTCTTTGTACTGAAGCCCGTGTGATTTGGTTTTTGACAGTTTGGGGAGGCAGTTTACGGTAGCAGAAGTTTAAATGACGTAAAAAATATGCCTGACAATTGTCTAGAATATCAAGAATTGCCTCCACTCCTATAAAAAATTATGTAGGAAATACATGTGCAAGGATTAGTTAAATAAGGTATTACAAGAGTGTTGCATTGCCTTGGGGCTTCACTTTAAGCCCCCCCTACCCCCTTCCCCACACACACAAATCTGGCATCTGTTTGAAAATTGTGACCCTGAATCCTTTAACTTGGGTTTCCATGATGAAGGGTGTGTCCTTCCAATGACAAAAGCTTCGGAAGAATAGTTGCACTACTCTTTTGTAAAATAAAGTATTTTTATTATCCTCATTGTTTTTGACCCCCTTATACTAGTACATGCCTCCTGAGATGATAGTATACTTCTCAGGAGGCTGAGATCTGCATTTAACTTTTTCTAGTGCTTTCCATATGTTGGCATTAAGGGGCCAGTAAATGTGTGGGGTGGTTTCCCTAGTGACTCAGATGGTAAAGAATCTGCCTGCCGTGCAGGAGACCCGGTTTCAATCCTTGGGTCAAGGAGATCCCCTTGGAGAAGAGAGTGGCTACCCACCCCAGTATTCTTGCCTGGAGAATTCCATGGACAGAGGAGCCTGGTGGGATACAGTCCATGAGGTCGCAAAGAGTCGCTCGCAATTAAGTGACTAATACTTTTCAAAGGTACAGGGTAGGAATATGAAGGATTCAACTGCCAAACTCTGTATTTTTTTCCTTTACTTTCTTTAATTTTACCAAAGGTATTATGATATACAAATATTGGACTGAAGTACAGTTTAGACTTGGGTAGTAAAACGTTTTAGGGAGACCGACAAGATATGTAAATTCTAAGTGGTGTTGAATGGAAATATTTCTGAAATGGAATTTGAATTTCTGAACTCAATGTTGAGTTATTACCATCTGGGTAATTTTTTAAAGTTTTATTTATTAAGGTACTCATTGGAAATATTGATTTACATTGTGACCTTATAATCTTCATTGGTTCTTTATTATAGTAAACTGGCCAGGTAATAACAGTTGAATAATTAAAGAGGACATTCTTGGTTAAAAATAATTAGACACGTATGTACTGTTAGAGATTGTTAGTATACCTATTGGAATGTACAATAAGGTAAAAGATGGTTAGGAAGACTTCTAAGTATTCACAAAACTGAAAGAAGGCTGGTTATATATTTAATAAGAGGAACACCATATGGAAAATTGATATTTTGTAGATATCTTTANCCAAGGGCTTCATATACATAGCCTTTCTGAGTTTTTACAAAACCCATGTGGTGGACAGGACAGGTATTGCTCTCTTTCTAAATTTGTAAATAATATCACAGAGGATCAGACAGGTTAAAGACATGGCCAGAGTCACACAGTTCGTGAATGGCCGAGCCAGGAATAGGAACCAGGGCCTTCTGAGTTCAAGTGCAAGGTGTTCTGTAGTGTACCATGGCCTCACCTGGCCGTGGAGCCCCGTCCCCCTCCTAACCCCGTGGTTTCTGTACTTAGGGTGGTGATATGGTTGGTGTGCTTTTACCAAGGCCTCTCGGCCTCCTTGCAGTCACTCTTCTGTCTGCTGAGAACTGCTGAGAAGTTGTGATCTGGAGCTGTCGACGGAGACGCATTTCCTGGCTGATTTTCCCCTAGATTGGGACAAGTCTGTCTCCTGCCAGGACATCTGAGGAGGCACAGAAAACACTCTGCACTCCCCTGATGTCACCCTCAATGCCTGCTCGTCTCTTGGGACTTGGAGAAACTTGTTTTGCAATAATTTCTGGAGGGCTTTTGACCACTGGCGGGACCAACACTCTCTCCAAGAAGGTGTGGCTGAAACACACTTTCCTTTTGCACCCAGAGGAACTAATGGTCTAAAAACTTGTTTAAAAATGTCTCCTTGTTTGTTATATTAATGAATATGTATAGATTTGTTACCATTTAGACATAAATAGTTCCCTTCTGTATACAGAAGGAGGTAAAGCTGTGCTTTGAACTATTTGTTAAAATCAAGACCGTTTGTGAGCAATGCAATGATTGATGAGTCTGTGTTACCGTGATTTTAGAGTACACTCTGTTTCCATCGTTTTCTCATTGTACTGAAGCCCGTGTGATTTGGTTTTTGACAGTTTGGGGAGGCAGTTTACGGTAGCAGAAGTTTAAATGACGTAAAAAATATGCCTGACAATTGTCTAGAATATCAAGAATTGCCTCCACTCCTATAAAAAATTATGTAGGAAATACATGTGCAAGGATTAGTTAAATAAGGTATTACAAGAGTGTTGCATTGCCTTGGGGCTTCACTTTAAGCCCCCCCTACCCCCTTCCCCACACACACAAATCTGGCATCTGTTTGAAAATTGTGACCCTGAATCCTTTAACTTGGGTTTCCATGATGAAGGGTGTGTCCTTCCAATGACAAAAGCTTCGGAAGAATAGTTGCACTACTCTTTTGTAAAATAAAGTATTTTTATTATCCTCATTGTTTTTGACCCCCTTATACTAGTACATGCCTCCTGAGATGATAGTATACTTCTCAGGAGGCTGAGATCTGCATTTAACTTTTTCTAGTGCTTTCCATATGTTGGCATTAAGGGGCCAGTAAATGTGTGGGGTGGTTTCCCTAGTGACTCAGATGGTAAAGAATCTGCCTGCCGTGCAGGAGACCCGGTTTCAATCCTTGGGTCAAGGAGATCCCCTTGGAGAAGAGAGTGGCTACCCACCCCAGTATTCTTGCCTGGAGAATTCCATGGACAGAGGAGCCTGGTGGGATACAGTCCATGAGGTCGCAAAGAGTCGCTCGCAATTAAGTGACTAATACTTTTCAAAGGTACAGGGTAGGAATATGAAGGATTCAACTGCCAAACTCTGTATTTTTTTCCTTTACTTTCTTTAATTTTACCAAAGGTATTATGATATACAAATATTGGACTGAAGTACAGTTTAGACTTGGGTAGTAAAACGTTTTAGGGAGACCGACAAGATATGTAAATTCTAAGTGGTGTTGAATGGAAATATTTCTGAAATGGAATTTGAATTTCTGAACTCAATGTTGAGTTATTACCATCTGGGTAATTTTTTAAAGTTTTATTTATTAAGGTACTCATTGGAAATATTGATTTACATTGTGACCTTATAATCTTCATTGGTTCTTTATTATAGTAAACTGGCCAGGTAATAACAGTTGAATAATTAAAGAGGACATTCTTGGTTAAAAATAATTAGACACGTATGTACTGTTAGAGATTGTTAGTATACCTATTGGAATGTACAATAAGGTAAAAGATGGTTAGGAAGACTTCTAAGTATTCACAAAACTGAAAGAAGGCTGGTTATATATTTAATAAGAGGAACACCATATGGAAAATTGATATTTTGTAGATATCTTTACGGAGAAGGCGATGGCAACCCACTCCAGTACTCTTGCCTGGCAAATACCATGGACAGAGGAGCCCGGTAGGCTGCAGTCAGTGGGGTCGCTAGGATATCTTTATGGCCGTCTTTTCAAGTAGAGATGTCATGTGACATGTCCTATAGTAGGACTTTTCAAAAGTGCCTGCTAGCCTTTCGGTATGTCACACAGTGTTTCCCTCCTCCCTAGTTAAATGACTTTTGATTAGTGGCACTCAGTTGGAAGTCATTCTCACTTGCCCTGGTGCTGTTTGTTCTTTAGAGCTGTGGTCTGTTCACCCCTGTTCTTGCCCCGCAGTGCAGGCTTTCGTCACACAGCAGCTGGAGACCAGGGCATCTTCCACCTCAAACTGATCTTGTACATGATCTGGTTAACTTTGCTAGCCCTCACCTATGTGTTGTAGTTCCCTGTAGCTCTACCTTAAATCCATTTATCTTCTTTATCTAAGGTCTCTAGCAGATCTCAATTGTTGCATGGTTTCAGATATCATTTGTATGTTGATAATTTTCAAAGTTTTGTATCTGTGAATGGGTCTTCTCCTAAGTTCCCAACTTAAATATTTCCTTCGTACGTGCCCTAGGCTGTCTGTTGGACACGTCCAAATTAGGAAAGTCGAAAAGGAGTTGTTAATGTGCGCCTGCAAAGCTCTGCTCCCCCACCGTACTCGGGTGATTTCATTAAGGAGAACTGCCATGACCACCATTGCTCAGACCCAGATTCCAGAATTCATCTGCTTCCCTCTGGCCTCCCATTCAGTGCAGCAAGTCCCTTGGTTCTCTTTCTCCAAAATAAATGCTGAAGGAGAAAACTTCTTGCTGTGTCCTCTGCCATAGTCAGTTCAAGACCCCAGCATCTGGCCTAGTCTGCTGCAAAAGCTCTTAGCTCACTTCCGTGACCCCACACTCCCTAGAGTAGCCTCTTATGTATAAATCATGTAACACATTCCCTTGTCACAGATTCTCCAGTATATTTTCGTTACCCTTAGACTAAAATGCAAGCTTCTCGTTGTGTTCTGCAAGACTGCTGTCCTGAGCACATCTCTCCCTACATTGCCCATTCCCTATCAGGCTCAACCTTTCAGCCTTCATTCTGTTGAACTTGCTAAGCTGTTCTCCTCTTGCACTTAGCTGTTTTTTTCCTGCTTGGAATTCTGTTAACCCACATCCTCTGAATTATGGTTCCTTTTCGTGTTCAAATCTCGATTCCAGCATTCCTTCTTCAGATAGGCCATCTGTGACCCAAGTTTGAGCAGTTTCTTCTCTCCATCTCCAATGCATCTTATAGCACACCATTGTGATAGAACTTGAAATGAACCTGAAATGAACCTGAAATGATCAATTTAATTGTTTTCGTGTTTGTTTTTTTGTCTGACTCTCCCCACTCTGGACTCCATGAGGTCTGTGACATTTCACCAAAGCCCCTCTGCATCTCAGAGCCCAGTCAATAGCTCCTATTGGCTGCTTTAAAGTTTTTGTGGGCTCATTCACCACCTTAAGTCTGGTTTCTTATTTATTAAATGAAGGTGTCAGGACAGGTGACCGCCAAACCTGTGCTACCCAGACAGTTTTAATTCTCATCATGTCTCTAGTTCTCTGATGGAGTCTGCTTACTTCCTTAACATTCTGTGAACGGGCTGTGTTTATTCAGGTCTTCAGGCCATTGCTCCCTCTCTTCTCTCCTCAGTGTCCTTCCCCCTTCCGTGCCTGCCAAATTCCTTAAGGATTTCCTTCTTCCCCTTTTGTCTGTACCCTTCAGAAAGGAATGTAATCGTTTTGTGTCTGCATATCTTGCTTTTTGCTACTACGTGGTTAGCTGTTAAGCATGGGATTATAACTTTAACTTTTGGATTCCATGGCAGCAATTACAGTGCTAGCCGACAGTGCATACTCAGATAGCCTTATAACTCAGTAATGAGGGCATGATGTCCCAAAACGTTGATTTCATAACAATAAGAATGTTTGAACTGTTTTACTAATTTACCTGAAACAAGAGATTTTAAAAAAGCAACCAAATAGGTGTATCTTTCTTAAATCTGAACTGGAGAAAAAAATCTGAAAATGGAAATTTAGGCTTATGATGAGGTGGAATTTTGCAAACATTTGTAAGCAATCTTACTAAAAAGGTTTTGAAAAAATATATAGTCATATATATTTGAAAAGAGAAATAAATAGATATATATTTTTTAAATTATTAACTGAGGTTAAAGCTTGAGCCGGGTTTTTAATTTGGTTTGGTTTGTTCAGGTATTAGGAATTTAGAGGAGCTCTATGAAAATATCCCGCCTACACATTTTGAATATCCACTTCCTGCTTATCTTCGGAACAGCTTGGTTCTTTTAATAGCAAATGGCTGAGTGGCGGCGAACCATTTGTAGTGAGTAAATTTAAGTACAGTGTGTCCTCCCATCCCAAGCAGAAGTCATGCTAACTGCTCAGGGATTTGGTGCAAATGTGTTTGCTTTTTGCTGTTGTCCAGATCCTTGAAAACGCAGTATTTTAGAAGGATATTATCCATTGTTATGCAAGAAGAAGAATTACTGGTCAAATTTTTTTTTTTTTTAATTCTGGAGCTAGGAAATACCTCATCTATTCTTTTTATAAACCTGTTGATTTATTATGTTTTTCTTAGAGGCTGTTCTTCAAATTTCCATAGGCTTGGACAGGAAGAGCTAGTGCTGGGGAGAATCACAGGCGTGTTTTTTCATTTCATGTGTGAACCTAATGCTATACATTGGTGTGTATACAGAAATGGTAAATTCCTCTTAATCCAGAGTGGCTGGAAAATGTGTGCTCAAATTTAAGAGTAATCATCTATTCCATTCAGGGATTAACTGTTTTCAAACAATTCACTCAAATACACCGACAGTATTTTAAATTTATTTTTAATGACATAAATAGCACTCAGTAGCCCATGGTAATCAGTGTGTACATCAACTGTTGGTGAAGAGCATTATTCTAGATAATGCCTGTGATTGGATTAATTTTCAGTCTATCTCAGAATTTACTGTTTTGCATAAACGGCTTGTTTTCAAGGCATCCATTTCTTTTGGAAAAGTAGAGATGAGAAAAAAAAAAGTCTGCTTCTATAAATATCTTGTTTGGGGTAAATAGCTATTTTTTTTTCCTAGTGAATAATGCAAAGGATTTTCCAAAAGGTTGCTGTAGCTTTGCATGGGAGAACTGAGAGAACACTTGTTGGATGTACTGCTGAGTGTTGAAGGCAGGTGAATCTTATTCTGTTGTTCTTACACAGCAGCCTCATGCTGGGTCCAAGCTGTGTGGTGTCTGGAAAAAGGTTTGCTATGTAATGCTTTAGGATTGGCCTTGCAAATTCTTCCTTTTAGGGGAGCATTGCTGATGTGAATGTTGGCAAGGTTGTGTCCTGTGGCTGCTGGTGTGACCCAGTTAGATCCCTCAGGAATTAATACCTACAGAAGCTGGGACTCAGGAGACTGAGAATATAGAGAAACAGTAGATTCAGGGTATCCCAATCAAACAGGGTAGGAACCATCAGGGTAATGATGGTACACTGAAAATGTAGCATGGGAAATTTATGCACCAGTATGAAAATCGCATGGACAGAGGAGCCTGATGGGTCACAGTCCGTGAGGTCACAAAGAGTCAGACATGACTAAGTGACTGAGCATGCACAAAGAAACACAATACTGTATGAAATATTACTGCAACTCTTCAAAATTGACCATAAAGGGGCTGACTTCATTTTCAGGGAAAGGGGAAATATTCAATTCAGACCTGTGTGTTTAGGTAGGGCTTCCCTGATAGCCCAGTTGGCAAACAATCCGTTTGCAATGCAGGTGACCTCGGTTCAGTTCCTGGGTCAGGAAGATCTGCTGGAGAATGGATAGGCTACCCACTCCAGTATTCTTGGGCTTCCCTGGTGGCTCAGCTGGTAAAGAATCCGCCCACAATGCAGGAGTTTGTTCCCTGGGGTTGTTCCCTGCGTTGGGAAGATCCCCTGGAGAAGGGAAAGGCTACCTACTCCAGTATTCTGGCCTGGAGAATGTTGTTCTCCAGCAGAATACTGGAGAACAGTATTCTGGGTTGCAAAAAGTTGGACACAACTGAGCAACTTTCACTTTATTCGTTAACATCTCTTTAGTTATGTTTTGGTAGGACTTGGACTTTTCCCTTGTGTTTTCAGGTAAAGATGTAAATTCTCTTTAATCGATATCCTGTGATGTTCTGTGGTGACCCTGGTAAGGTCACTGGCTTGTCATCCCGATTCATCAACAGCTGTTGTTTCACCAAGTAGTGGTGTGATTTTCACTACCCGTTTGCTTGCACAAAATAAAAAGGCATGGTTTTGTATTATAAAATACAGTTTGAAAGACTTTATGAAATCATAGTCCATTTTGATTAATTTTTACCAGCAGCTGCCTGCAACTGGGGCTTTGTTCTTGGTTGGGTCATAACTATTAAAGGAGNCCCGTTTGCTTGCACAAAATAAAAAGGCATGGTTTTGTATTATAAAATACAGTTTGAAAGACTTTATGAAATCATAGTCCATTTTGATTAATTTTTACCAGCAGCTGCCTGCAACTGGGGCTTTGTTCTTGGTTGGGTCATAACTATTAAAGGAGGTTTGCTGCTTTTCGGACATGATTTCAGAGACTTGTGGTTCCAGATCTCGGACATCTTTATGTTTTTCAGGTTCCACCATGCTTGGTCTAAAGCAGATTAATTACCAAACTCTCAGTGAATAATTAACCATCTGACTTGTTCCCAGGTTATATACTCACTGGGTTAGAAATGATTTCTCAAACTACTAAAGATAAGAGAAGGCTATTCCTGGTTTCACAATGTCCCCATTGTTACTGGCTTGTGTGTATGTGTGAGACCCATCAGCTGATCCCTCACACTGGTCCAGCTACTCAATCAAACCACTTCCTGGGGTTTTCTTGGGTAATGGCAGTGATTCAGAAGATACCACAGTAGTTTTAGAGGACTGCTCCCTGTGTGTAACACTGGGCTGAATGACTAGGAGCTGTCAAATCCAAAAAGAGCATTTTTGTTGCACCCGTATTAAATCTGCCCTTTGCCTGGAGAGTTCTGTGGATGAAGGAACCTGGGTTGGTGGGGGAGAGGTATAGTCCATGGGGTTGCAAAGAGTTGACATGACTAAATGATCCAACACTTTCTTGCTTTTGCTCAAAGTTGCATTTCAGCTGAGTTTAGGGTTACTTCTCTATATGCTTTCAACAAGATATTTTTTCTTTTTTAAAAATTTATTTTTTTTTAATTGAAGGATTATTGCTTTACAGAATTTTGTTGGTTTCTGCCAAACAGCAGGAATCAGCCATAGATATACCAATGTCCTCTCCTTCATGAACCGCCATCCTGTCTCCCTCCCCATCCCACCCCTCTTGGTTGTTACAGAGCCTCTGTTTGAGTTCCCTGAGTCGCACAGCAAATTCTCATTGGCTATCTATTTTACATATGGCAGTGTAAGTTTCCATGTTACTGTCTCAATACATATATTTTTAAAGACTATTTATTTTGTAGTAGTGAGTTAATGCCTAATTTCTATCAGTTAACTAGTTTGTGCCTTAGCTGAGTTTCCACTATGTACCAAGTCCTATTGGAGGCTTGGGGGAGACAGGCAAATGTAAGTCATTTCTGGCAAGGTAGTTAATTTGTACGCATTCAAGAGGATGTGATAATTGGCAGTGGGGAGGGGGCTGTGTGTATGAGCTGAGTTGTGTCCAACTCTTTGCAACCCCATGGACTATAGCCTGCCAGGCTCCTCTGTCCATGGGATTTCTCAGGCCAGAATATTGGAGTGGGTTGCCATTTCCTTCTTCAGGATATCTTCCCGTCCCAGGGATCAAACCCACGTTTCTTGCACCTCCTGCATTGGCTGGTGGATTTGTTACCACTGTACCACCTGGGAAGCCCTCACAGTAATTGGGGAGATAGATCAAAATGGAGGAGCCACAAAGGGTGTGAATGTAAGCATATTCAATTTTACTTTTATAAATAGATGTTCCTGTGATTTTAGTTTGTGAATCTATCACATATTGTGTTCCATAAGGTAAATTTTGTATTTTTAGAATTTAATTTTGCAATATAAAGTTGCATAGAAATTATTTTTATAAAACCCTTGTTTTGTCTTCCTTAAATGAAAAATAAGAATTTTCAAAATTATCTTGAAATCAAAAGATATGTATTCTTTTCCAGCCTTTCAGAAGCTCCAGAATTGCACTTTTGACCTTGGAATAACCTGGGGCCTTGGAAAAATAAGATAGTAGTTCTCTCTTGTTAGTTATGTTGACCTTTGAATTGCCTTTTTCTTTCCTATTCTTGCAAATCTCCTACCCTCATGTCTGGATGATCTAGATCTGTTGAGATAATATATATGGAAGCATTCTGTAAGCTGGGAGGTATTGTGAATAAGCCTGTATTATTATTGTTGTTGTTGTTATTGTTTTCATGTATTCACTGCTTTGCATTGTCCCCCAAACACACCAGCAATTTACTTCTGCTGTGTCAGAGATGATTGTGTCTATCTCAATGGAGAAGCTACTTTCTGCTTGAACTTAAGAAAATTTGGTTTGCTGGGACCTTTGGTTCTCTGGTGGGACCTTTGTTCTCTTGGTGTCCTGACTGAGTGTGAGGTTGTCAGGAAAAGAGGTGATGGGGAGGTTGATGAAGAGAAAAGATTCAGTCTATTTATGTCGATTGGGCATTATTTGGCTATCTGCACCTTGTGAGGTTTACTTTACAAAAACTCTCATTGATTTTATAAATCCCTTTATTCTTAAAATGAGAGACTGTTCTTGGTAGTAGTCAAGAGTGTGGACTCCGGAGTTAAATTGTCATGCTTCTTGTCCTGGTTCCTTCATTTCCAGCTGGGTGAAAACTGGGAAAGCTTTTAAATCTCTTTGTGCCTAAGTTTTCTAAACTGTAAAATAGGGCTAATTTCATTACATGGTAGGGCTGTTGGGAAGCTTAACTAGAATAATGCATCTGGATTAGATTATATGTTAGTAATTTTACTTACTAACTGCTAGTTTATCAACACAGGCCCCAAAAAGGCCTGGGTTAAAGTTTGCACTGAATCACACATTAAAGAAATAAACACTCTGAGTTGAAGTGATGACATATACTGTCTTTTATACTCTTTCAGGCTCTATTTGATGGAATTTGGGTTTGAGTCTATGCTCTGTCTCTTGAGAGGAAGAAAAAGGGCCAGGGAAGGGTGGTTAGAACAGAGTATGCATGTGGAGGGACAGGAGGGAAGGTGTGGGGCTGGGGTACCCCTTCCTGGACACAAGCCCACATGCTTCATGGTGCTTGGCACCTTGCAGACTTCTCTTATACACCTTTCTTTCCTTTAATCCTTATGACAACCCGTTTTACAGAAATGGGAACCGTGCCTCGGAGATACTTCTTGACTGGCTCCCTGACAAGAAGCTAGACAGGGGCCCAGCAGAACTCCTGGACTTGGGTGGTGATGTCCTTCCTTCCAGGACATGGTCCTTCTCTGCTGTATACAAGGGTTTATGTTTATGATAACCTTGGTGCTGAATCCCAGAGGAGCTGTGGGTCACAGCTGATTGGAAGGGAAGGGTGTTGGTGGAGATCCAGAGGGGCGATGGGGGTGCTCCTCCCATGACCCTCAGAGCACTAACCTGCTGCTGTTAGGACTGGCCTGGCTGCTGCTGCCGCGGGTGGTAAGTGACCCCAGGCTCTTCCTGGCCTTAAGTGAAGACTGTGTCTCATTTCTCTGAAGGGCCATTTTGGATCAGTGTTCTGTGGGAGAACTTGTCAGTCTGTCTTTTTTGTTGGGAAGGAAGTACACCTACAGTACACCTGCTCAGTGGTCAGACACATGCGACACAAATTAGTAGTATAAATACCGTTTAAGCCAGGCCTTTTTGGGGTCACTGTGTTGATAAACTTGAAATTAGTTAAGTAAAATGACTAATATATATAATCTAAGCCTTAGTTTGATTTATGTAAGTCTTCCCATTGTGAGTTGATTCAACTGTACGTTTTAAAATGTTGGTTGTTACATAATATGTATTTTACTTTGGGGGGTCGGATATTCTGAGATTAAACACAGCTTTTAAAAGTTTGATTTTCTCCTTATCTTGGTTGTCCTATTTGTCATATTAAAAATCAAGTGATCAGAGAAAATTCAGTATAGTGCTTTGAAATTTTAAAAACATTGAGAACAAATTAAAATTGGAAGAATTATTTTATGTATGGAATGGGTAGAGATTGAATTGATTTTAGGATTATGTTTGAATGCATTATTTCTATGAAATAATTTTCTACTCTAAATAAGAAATTTTCATATAGTTAATACGTTTGTCAAAGAAATAATTTTTTAATGCACTAAAATTTTAATTAGCTATAATACAATTTGTCTATATGCACTTTACTTTTTAGAGAAGAAGTTGGTAACAGTGCATTTTTTTTTTTCTGAAGCAACAACTAGACCTTGGATTTTCTAAACCACTAAACTTGGCTTTTCTAAACAACTAAACTAAGGTTTTTCTCAACCTTGGTGCTGTTGACACTTGAGTCTGGACTGTGCTTTTTTTTTTTTTTTAGAACATCTTAAATTTTTAATCCTCTCTTTACAGGTTACCTAGACCACTTCTGATTAAGAAAATTGTAGAAAGTTAGTAACTGTCACAAGCAGACACCAGGCGGTGGCACGCGTCAATTTTCGAGAGTCCTGCTTTGCGGCGTGTCTCAATACACTGCTCGGGGCCTCTGCTCCCANTGTCCAACTCTTTGCAACCCCATGGACTATAGCCTGCCAGGCTCCTCTGTCCATGGGATTTCTCAGGCCAGAATATTGGAGTGGGTTGCCATTTCCTTCTTCAGGATATCTTCCCGTCCCAGGGATCAAACCCACGTTTCTTGCACCTCCTGCATTGGCTGGTGGATTTGTTACCACTGTACCACCTGGGAAGCCCTCACAGTAATTGGGGAGATAGATCAAAATGGAGGAGCCACAAAGGGTGTGAATGTAAGCATATTCAATTTTACTTTTATAAATAGATGTTCCTGTGATTTTAGTTTGTGAATCTATCACATATTGTGTTCCATAAGGTAAATTTTGTATTTTTAGAATTTAATTTTGCAATATAAAGTTGCATAGAAATTATTTTTATAAAACCCTTGTTTTGTCTTCCTTAAATGAAAAATAAGAATTTTCAAAATTATCTTGAAATCAAAAGATATGTATTCTTTTCCAGCCTTTCAGAAGCTCCAGAATTGCACTTTTGACCTTGGAATAACCTGGGGCCTTGGAAAAATAAGATAGTAGTTCTCTCTTGTTAGTTATGTTGACCTTTGAATTGCCTTTTTCTTTCCTATTCTTGCAAATCTCCTACCCTCATGTCTGGATGATCTAGATCTGTTGAGATAATATATATGGAAGCATTCTGTAAGCTGGGAGGTATTGTGAATAAGCCTGTATTATTATTGTTGTTGTTGTTATTGTTTTCATGTATTCACTGCTTTGCATTGTCCCCCAAACACACCAGCAATTTACTTCTGCTGTGTCAGAGATGATTGTGTCTATCTCAATGGAGAAGCTACTTTCTGCTTGAACTTAAGAAAATTTGGTTTGCTGGGACCTTTGGTTCTCTGGTGGGACCTTTGTTCTCTTGGTGTCCTGACTGAGTGTGAGGTTGTCAGGAAAAGAGGTGATGGGGAGGTTGATGAAGAGAAAAGATTCAGTCTATTTATGTCGATTGGGCATTATTTGGCTATCTGCACCTTGTGAGGTTTACTTTACAAAAACTCTCATTGATTTTATAAATCCCTTTATTCTTAAAATGAGAGACTGTTCTTGGTAGTAGTCAAGAGTGTGGACTCCGGAGTTAAATTGTCATGCTTCTTGTCCTGGTTCCTTCATTTCCAGCTGGGTGAAAACTGGGAAAGCTTTTAAATCTCTTTGTGCCTAAGTTTTCTAAACTGTAAAATAGGGCTAATTTCATTACATGGTAGGGCTGTTGGGAAGCTTAACTAGAATAATGCATCTGGATTAGATTATATGTTAGTAATTTTACTTACTAACTGCTAGTTTATCAACACAGGCCCCAAAAAGGCCTGGGTTAAAGTTTGCACTGAATCACACATTAAAGAAATAAACACTCTGAGTTGAAGTGATGACATATACTGTCTTTTATACTCTTTCAGGCTCTATTTGATGGAATTTGGGTTTGAGTCTATGCTCTGTCTCTTGAGAGGAAGAAAAAGGGCCAGGGAAGGGTGGTTAGAACAGAGTATGCATGTGGAGGGACAGGAGGGAAGGTGTGGGGCTGGGGTACCCCTTCCTGGACACAAGCCCACATGCTTCATGGTGCTTGGCACCTTGCAGACTTCTCTTATACACCTTTCTTTCCTTTAATCCTTATGACAACCCGTTTTACAGAAATGGGAACCGTGCCTCGGAGATACTTCTTGACTGGCTCCCAGACAAGAAGCTAGACAGGGGCCCAGCAGAACTCCTGGACTTGGGTGGTGATGTCCTTCCTTCCAGGACATGGTCCTTCTCTGCTGTATACAAGGGTTTATGTTTATGATAACCTTGGTGCTGAATCCCAGAGGAGCTGTGGGTCACAGCTGATTGGAAGGGAAGGGTGTTGGTGGAGATCCAGAGGGGCGATGGGGGTGCTCCTCCCATGACCCTCAGAGCACTAACCTGCTGCTGTTAGGACTGGCCTGGCTGCTGCTGCCGCGGGTGGTAAGTGACCCCAGGCTCTTCCTGGCCTTAAGTGAAGACTGTGTCTCATTTCTCTGAAGGGCCATTTTGGATCAGTGTTCTGTGGGAGAACTTGTCAGTCTGTCTTTTTTGTTGGGAAGGAAGTACACCTACAGTACACCTGCTCAGTGGTCAGACACATGCGACACAAATTAGTAGTATAAATACCGTTTAAGCCAGGCCTTTTTGGGGTCACTGTGTTGATAAACTTGAAATTAGTTAAGTAAAATGACTAATATATATAATCTAAGCCTTAGTTTGATTTATGTAAGTCTTCCCATTGTGAGTTGATTCAACTGTACGTTTTAAAATGTTGGTTGTTACATAATATGTATTTTACTTTGGGGGGTCGGATATTCTGAGATTAAACACAGCTTTTAAAAGTTTGATTTTCTCCTTATCTTGGTTGTCCTATTTGTCATATTAAAAATCAAGTGATCAGAGAAAATTCAGTATAGTGCTTTGAAATTTTAAAAACATTGAGAACAAATTAAAATTGGAAGAATTATTTTATGTATGGAATGGGTAGAGATTGAATTGATTTTAGGATTATGTTTGAATGCATTATTTCTATGAAATAATTTTCTACTCTAAATAAGAAATTTTCATATAGTTAATACGTTTGTCAAAGAAATAATTTTTTAATGCACTAAAATTTTAATTAGCTATAATACAATTTGTCTATATGCACTTTACTTTTTAGAGAAGAAGTTGGTAACAGTGCATTTTTTTTTTTCTGAAGCAACAACTAGACCTTGGATTTTCTAAACCACTAAACTTGGCTTTTCTAAACAACTAAACTAAGGTTTTTCTCAACCTTGGTGCTGTTGACACTTGAGTCTGGACTGTGCTTTTTTTTTTTTTTTAGAACATCTTAAATTTTTAATCCTCTCTTTACAGGTTACCTAGACCACTTCTGATTAAGAAAATTGTAGAAAGTTAGTAACTGTCACAAGCAGACACCAGGCGGTGGCACGCGTCAATTTTCGAGAGTCCTGCTTTGCGGCGTGTCTCAATACACTGCTCGGGGCCTCTGCTCCCACTCGCTGGAATCCATCGCGGCAGATTTTAGTCCACAGGTCGCTTTTCCCCATATTTCTTTGTAAATTCTTCAGCATTCTTGCAGAATTTTTTACGGTCCTTAGAGTATTCTTCGGCTAGGTCAGCCCGGAGCGGGTGCTCCGGCTGGGGGTCGTTCACCAGTGCTACGAGGGACTGGATGACTTGGTCCGTCTTGGTTGCTGGCTTCCAGTTTTCAGCACTAATTACCGGCAGACACACCTGCCCCTTCTCGTCGATGTTCGGATGGTAGATCTTCGTTTTGAACGTGACTTTCGGTGGTTTGAAGGGGTACTCTGCTGGAAAGTTGATTTCGATCCTGAAGGCCCCCTTGTCATAGGGAGGGTTGTCGGGAACAATGAGCCCTTGCCAAGTCAGCAAATTAGCTTCATCGACCTGGATGTTACGGAAGTTTTTCATCCCCCACTTGCGGATTTCTTCCAGCTCCTTCATCAGCCTCCTGCTGGCCGCCATCTTGGCTCTGCTGCTGCTTCTTACCCAGAATGCCTGGAGCGTGCTTGGTTGTGGGCAGGCTGTTCTGCGTGTTACAGGAGGTGCAACGGCAGCCCCGGCACTCACTGATTGTATCCTGTCCCCTGTTCCCAGTCTTGACCGGCAAAAATGTCTCCAGACATTGCCAGAGGTTCCTAAGAGAGCAGCCTTACCCCAGTTGAGGACCATCGATCTGGGATTTTCAGTATATGCTCAAATCTTCTACCTTATCTAAATCTACATTATTCTGTCATTTTGAGTAGATGTTCAGAATCACCCCAAAAAAGGAGAAAATAATATATTTATAGAAGCAACAGACTTCTATAATAAGATTTTTCTTCAATATGCATTGAAATGTTGTTTTATTAACTCTCAGTTACCATGACACATCCAGTTTACCAGAATTCCAGACATTTGGATTAATATGCTCTCTTTGTTTTCTTTCAAAATAGATGTATCTCTTTGATTCGGAATTAATTTATATTAGTGACTTGATTTAACTTCACATAACTGGAAAGAATACTGTAGTTTGCTATGTATTAAATGCTTCCTCTGATAAGAACATTCAGTATGTTCCTCATGGACATACAGAAAGGCTTAATTGCCTTTAGAGATGGGCATGTGTCTTAGTGAAGCAGTTGTGCAAATGGTGCTGAAGTTAAGTTTGAGGAATCCCTTTACGGACTTTTTAGTAGCTATTTTAGCATAAGGAGGCAGATACACCTATAACTACTGTATTAACTCAGGGATACAGACATTTTGCTTGGCCTATGAATTACATGACTGCTTTTTAAAATGTGTTTTGTTAAGGATAGAGCATAGTTTTGTTCTTGTGAACTGTGGACTGAAGCTGTAGCCAATCAGAGGAAGGAATGGACTACAGGGTAAAGGAAATATTTGTTCGGTTATTGTAGTCCATGGCCTCTCGCCATCTTTGATAAAGGATTGAAGTGTTGTGCACCCAAAGTCTGCTACCCTCTTGACCCTTCATCAGTCATCAGCCGCACTGTGAGGTTAGTGAACTGTGGCTCAGGAGGATAATTATTGTTTAAGCATTGTGTAACTCTTGAAAACGGAAATTACTGACACAGCAGTCTTGCAAGGAGATGTCTTTCTAGTTTTAAGATTATAGACACGTTTCCTTTCTCTTGCTAATTGTGCCAGTTAGAGGTATAAGATGATAATATATGAGACTTGAAGTAGGGTTATTCACATGGATGACCCTGAGACTATTGAGTTTCTTTAAAAAAAAGAAAAACCAAAAAACTAAAGACAGAAAGGACCTAGCACAAAATTTCAAGAATTTCACATGGGACCCTTAAATCCTTTAGGGTGTCTTGCAGCTCTTGGATGCTGCTTCTCCACTATTTATGTGTTAGTTACTGAAAGCATAAAGTAACTGATGGCACATACAAATCCTTTCATTGCATACCTTTTTTTTCTTCCTAGCTCAGGGAAACTTTCAAAGAGCTATATCTAGTACTCACAGCTTTATGTCATCTCATCTCTATATTTATGCCACATTCTTTAACAAGTCGAGTAATATATCAGCTGCAGCTGTTGCTGACCAAAGCTGTCACAGAAGTGGGTGGAGGAAGAATCAAAAATGCGGTGTTCAGGTTCTGTGTTTCAAAAGCATATCTGTTGCAGTCAATCTGTGATGATAACAACTGGCTTGTAGAAGGCAGATAAAGCCAGATATTTGTTTTATCTTTGACCAGATGTACAGTAACTTGGATGCCATAGCGATAAATTTCACTGATAGCGTAAGGAAAAAAAAAAAAAAACTGAGTATATACGATTTTCTCACTTGTACAGTAGGAAATACTCGTGAATGTGAGGTATTTATTAGTTTTGGCTACAGCCTTTCTGTAAGGTTATTAACATAAAGCTCTATATTTAATAGCATGCAAAATTTAAAAAGAACAAATGAAAATCTATACTAGCAAATAAGTAAAATGTTTTTTGCTATAAGTGGGCAATGTGCTTTCTAATTAAATGTATTTTGATTCAAGTAAATATTTACACCAATTGCTAATTAGAAGAATGTTGATACCACACTTCACTAGAGCTGGTTAGGATACTGGACTTAGTATAGCCCTGTCCAAGATTTCTCTTAACTCACTGGATTTCACTTGTCCCCATCTTCCATCATTCCCATTTTCCAGTTTAGCATGAGTTCAGAGAAGAAAACTGAAAATCCTCATCAAAACACTGTAGTCAGATTTTTATCTTTTTTTCTGCTTTTTTATAAAGACAGTTCAAGGGAAAGAGAAAGAATGTTTTAGCCATTAGGAAGAGACAGCCATATGAGGCTGTCTCTCCTTGTTCTTTAACCCTGTTGGGCTAAAATAAAATCCTTATATGGTCAAAGCAGTTAAGGAACAGACTTACCTTAAAGATGGCAAAGAAAGCCCTTTGTGCAGCTTAACATGTGAGACCTCCCAATAGTTCTCCTCCCTCTCATTAACATCAGAATACACATTGCTTTTGAGATTGTCCGAATGTTTTCTAAGTACTTGGTAGCATAGACAGATTCCTAAGGCTACGGGTGCCTTATGAAGACAGCCTCCTAGATATTATATAATACCTAATATATTTAATATGTAATTATATAATACTTTATTAGTAATACTTAAATTATATAATATTAATACTTCATATCAACGATTTGAATACACATGTTTATGTAATTCATATTCAACATATGGATACTTGTACGTTGGACAAAGATAATAAAGGACTTAGCTGTTACCTAATTCTGAAAGAAAGCTTCACAGTGGAGATGGAATTTTAGGAACTCTTTATTGCTGGAAATCTCTGTGTAGCTGCGGGTTGGGGAAAAGGAAGTGCGTGCCGATGGTTATGCTCGGTAATTATTAATAGCTAACAGTTACTGAGTACTTACTCTGTGCCAGGAGGGTGTCTTTATGCGTTCACTCACCCTTTGGGTATCCCTGGGGATTTGGTTCCAGGACCCCTGCAGATACCAACATTTGTGGATGCTCACATCCCTTATATAAAATGATGTAGAATTTGCATGTAACCTACACAGAGTCTTCTACTTTCAATCAGCTCTAGATTACGTATAATACCTGCTGCTGCTGCTGCTGCTGCTGCTAAGTCACTTCAGTTGTGTCCGACTCTGTGCGACCCTGTAGACAGCAGCCCACCAGGCTCCCCCGTCCCTGGGATTCTTCAGGCAAGAACACTGGAGTGGGTTGCCATTGCTTTCTCCAATGCATGAAAGTGAAAAGTGAAAGTGAAATCGCTCAGTCGTGTCCGACTCTTTAGCAACCCCATGGACTGCAGCCTCCTCCGTCCATGGGATTTTTCCAGGCAAGAGTACTGGAGTCGGGTGCCATTGCCTTCTCCTATAATACCTAGTACATTGTAAATGCTAGGTAAATCGTAAATAAAATGTAAATGCCATGTACACTGTTGCCATTGCGCATCAAATTTATGTTTTACTTTTGGAAACTTTCTGGAGTATTTTTTTTTTTTTCTGATTATTAATCCTCCATTCGTTGACTCCCTGGGGTGTAGAACCTTCAGATATGGATGGCTAACTGTACTAACTTATTTAGTTCTCCAACAAGATTTTGAAAGTTAATCTTATCTCCACTTTCTAGATAAGGAAACTGAGGTACAAGGAGACTAGATAATGTGCTTAAGGTTCTAGCAGTAATAAGAGGCAGAACATGCCTCTTAACCAATGCACTCAACTGTCTATGTAATTTAATTTCCACCATAGCCCTGCAGAAAGATTTTTTCTTACTTTCCACAGTGAAGAAATTGAAGCCCAGAGAGATTACCTTTGTCAAAGTCACTGGTGGCTAATGACTAAAGAAGGATTGCTGGGAAACTTTGAGGGCAGGAGGAGAAGAGGGTGACAGAGGATGAGATGGTTGGATGGCATCACCGACTCAGTGGACATGATTTGGGGCAAACTCCAGCAGGGAGTGAAGGTGTGCTGCAGTCCATGGGGTCGCAAAGAGTCAGACACTACTTAGCGGCTGAACAAGAACAAGAACTGACGCTCTCAAAGGGCTGTGCCTTTTCACTGCAAGAGGAGGCCTTCTTGGGAAGGCTTAGTGGCCTAGCTGACACACACACACACACGGACACACACACACAGACACACACACGGGAGGCCTACTCACACGCACACACACAGACACACACACACACGGACACACAGACACACACACACATGGGGCACACACACAGACGCGCGCGCACACACACACGGACGCACAGACACACAGACACACAGACACACACAGACACACACACACACACACGGGACACACACAAACACACGCGCGCGCGCGCGGGAGTAAAGACACAGCTGTCTTTACTCCTTCCCGGTAAAGACAGCTGAGGTTATACAGAAGCCTGTGTAGGTTGTTCACAACTCGTCGTATGGCCATGGAGTAGATGTGCACTGAAGCAAGAGACGCCCCTCTGGCTCAGCTCTCCCAGAATGCACTGCCTCTGTTATCTGCCTGGGTTGTGCTAAGTTTTGTTTGGTGTGCCTCTTTTCAGTGTGCTGGGCTGTTCCATTCCTGTTTATAAATCTTTTAAGTGTGCACATTACAAAAGTAATTAAATTGTCATTATAATTTATAGTATGCCTGAAGTCAATCATCTAATTAAACTGCAAGAGAAGAGAGGTGGTAGCCTCATATGCATTTATTAAGTATTGCTGTATTAATTATTCAAGGATTCAGAACCAAGTGAAAGAGAAAACGAACGATAATACCAGTCTTTAAAAGTTTTCCTGTTTCTGCTCTTCTCAGTTCAATAATTTGAGATTCTCACTAGTTAGTAGCATAACCCTAATGCCTTTGGGGAGATAATTATTAATGAATTAGGATTTTTATGTCTTTCTCTCAGCCTTCTCTTATAATTCTCCAGGCAGCATTCATACATGCCACCCCACATCCTAACTGAAGAAGCAATTAGAAATATAATAGAAAACAAAAAGGTCCAAGTTCTGTTTTGAATTATCAAAAATGGTAGCATTTTAGATACCTGGGATCATTTAGAGATTTGGTTTTACCAGAGCAACAGTGACTATTAAGATGCTTATTTTCTTATTAAGGAATTAAAAAAAAAAAAACCCACAGCAACAAAGACCAAAACCAAATAGGGTATAATTAAACTCTTGCTGGAGGAAACTATTTTTGAAGAGTCTATTTTTCAACTCTAAGCTCTAGCTTATATATATATATATGTATATATATTTATTCTGTGAGGTGAGAATTGACAACTCAGATAGGTATCTCAGCCCCTTGGGAAGTTAATTGCAGTATGTAATGGAATTGGCTGAATCTGTTCTTTTGGGATTTGGGTGTTCAGGAAAAGGAGAATACTGAAAAACATGATCAGGTGTCATTCATGTGAGTGACAGATTGTAAATGTGGTCAGATTTGCCCTTCTCATTTTAAATTTCGGGGGGCTGAGATTGAATTGAAGGCTATAATTCCAAAAGAGGCAATCCTTAAAAAAAGAAAAGGCGATCAAGAGCACAATAAAGGCAATTAATTGAGCTATGTGTTAGCAAATGTATCTGTCTAGAAGTTACTAGGTTTTCCAACAACTCTTGGCTAACCAGAAATTAGTCACTTGTAAAGATTCCAGTTTCTTTGCCCCTCTATATGCATATAAGAGATCCTCAACTTCTAAACAGTTTTCTTGGNGCGATCAAGAGCACAATAAAGGCAATTAATTGAGCTATGTGTTAGCAAATGTATCTGTCTAGAAGTTACTAGGTTTTCCAACAACTCTTGGCTAACCAGAAATTAGTCACTTGTAAAGATTCCAGTTTCTTTGCCCCTCTATATGCATATAAGAGATCCTCAACTTCTAAACAGTTTTCTTGGATAACATTTATGTTCCTGTGCTGAGTCACAAAAGCTGAGTTGACCTGTAATGTACTTGAAGTATTAGTAGTAAGAAGTTACAAACTGGGTATCGGTTTCTCTGCAAAAATGCATTCTGAGTGATATTGGGGATCATATATTGGGGATCTTCTCTTGTGGGAACAGTGTCTCTCCTAGAGTTCTTGGTTGAAGAGATTGAGGAGGCTCCTTTGCTAAACTCTCGTAGGCTGGAAAATGGGGGAGAGAACCAGTCAAGTTCGGTTTTGGTTTCAGGCTGCAGGTAATTAGAGGGAGAGGAAGGCAAGAGTGATATCCCCAGTGTATGTAGCGGAGGGGAAAGGAACCCCCCTGCAGTCCTTTTGCTGGTTTGGTTGCTTACTGGGTGGTCTTTCCAGGACAAGAGCCAAAGGTGAATCATGTACTTTAAATTTGAAAATTGCTAACACATACATATCCTTTTAAAACAGTCCTTGTTTATAGCAATATAAACATCTCTCCATACTGGAACAAAAACTGGATAAAATAATAAGAATGAGATTTAAATAAAGATTTTGTGTAAACATGTGTTTTAGAGACCTGTGGACTATAAATATTCCTTGAACCAATGTTCAGTGGAATGTGAGCTTTTCCATAGAAAGATAGGCATCTGATAAGATCCTAGCTCTTGTCCCAGAGTTTGATAAATTGCAGGCCCTCAGAACGTGTGACATGTGAAAGCACGGTTAGATGAAGGTAAGTGTGAGTTATTGTGAAAACTTTAATGTGATATTTTTCATTTGCGTTAAATCTGGCATGACATTTACTGTTGAACTTGACCTCTTTGGGGAAAGACGTTCTAAACTTATTTCCTGTTTCCTTCTAAGAACTCAATTAAATCTTCAGAAGGATTCATAACTTGATATTTGCCATGTACTATCTTTAGAAGTATTTTATAATATACCTTATATGCTTTTAATTAATTATTTTGGCTGTGCTGGGCTTTCGTTGCCGCGTGGGCTTTTCTCAGGTCGTGTTCCATTGGCTTCTCATTGTAATGGCTTCTCTTCTTGTGAAGCATGGGCTTTAGGGTGCTTGGGCTCAGTTGCTGTGGTTTCCAGGCTCTAGAGCACAGACTGGAGAAGGCAATTGCAACCCACTCCAGTACTCTTGCCTGGAGAATCCCATGGATGGAGGAGCCTGGTAGGCTGCAGTCCATAGGGTCGCAAAGAGTTGGGCACAACTGAGCGACTTCACTTTCACTTTTCACTTTTATCCATCGGAGAAGGAAATGGCAACCTACTCCAGTGTTCTTGCCTGGAGAATCCCAGGGACGGGGGAGCCTGGTGGGCTGCTGTCTATGGGGTCGCACAGAGTCGGACACGACTGAAGTGACTTAGCAGCAGCAGCAGCAGCAGAGCACAGACTCACAGTTGTGACTTACAGGCCCAGTTGCTCTGCAGCATGTGGAATCTTCCCGGACCAGGGATCAAACCTGTATTTTCCTGCACTGACAAACAAGTTGTTTACCACTGAGCCACCAGGGAAGCCCCTTATATGCTTTTTGATTCTTCAGAAAGCCCTATTTTAGAAAGAATTTTATACATGATAACCATTAATAGACATTAATAGCCTAAAGAAGTTAATTCATAATTTCCAAAAAGACTTTAGGTTTTAAAATGAAAATAATGTCTATATTAATATCAGGAACAGTGACAAGGCTGAGAAAAAAAAAATTTGCCTGTGAACAATTTATATTAAAGAAAAACTAGTAGAATTCAGAGTTTATTTATCCTTTTATAATTCTGCTGTCTGAAGTTTCATGTTAAATTTTGTGGAACTATTTTATATATGGAGCTGTGGACAGAGCATTTATAAGAAAAATATAACCAAATCTGTTTTTGTCATGTTTCTATATTTCATTTACTACAGTAGCAAATCCTTTGTTCAATATAGTTAACTGTTGAAAGGATTAGAAATTGTTTGAGGAAAAAGTGACATTTGTCCTTCACATGTGAAATCTAGTACCATAAATTTGTTTCACGCTTTTCTTGTAATTATATTAGACAGACACATTTCAATTATTTATTTATTTTTTTAAAAATTCTATTAAATTTTTATTTTTGGTTTGTTTTGCTTTACAATACTGTACTCATTTTGCCATACATTGACATAAATCAGCCATAAGTGTACCTGAGTTCCCAATCCAGACCCCCCCCTTCCCCCTCCCTCCCCACACCTTCCCTCCAGATCATCCCCGCCCATCAGTCCCTAGCCTTCTGCATCGAACCTAGACCAGCAATCCGTTTCCCTTATGGTATCATACATGTTACAATGCTATATTCCCAAATCCTCCCACCCTCTCCCTCTCCCACAGAGTCCAAAAGGCTGTTCTACACATCTGTGTCTCTCTTGCTGTCTCAATTATTAGTGTTTCATTGTTATGAAGATTTATACAGTAGGAAAAAAGAACCTAGGGCTAGAAAAAGGTCCAGATATAAAATATTGATAACAGAGTCTTAGAGTGATTGCTGGACTGATGTGCTTCTTTAACTTTATAATCCTAAAATTGTCTGAAAAAATTTGTAAGTAACACTATAAAAGTCTAAATGCTGTTTCATTGTCGGTGGTGGTGGTTTTAATCATTACAGAAATCAGTAGCTCTCAAACTATTCTCCCCATCTTCCTGCAGCTGTCCATAATAACCATCTGCTCTTGCAGGTGGACTAAATTCTAGTCTTCAGTAAGGCTTGTCACACTGTCTGTCCTGGTTACTTACCATTTCTTTCTTAGGAGTCCACTTTGAAATGGAATCCTTTTCTAAATAGAAGCTCCATACACTGAATTTTACCTATTTATACTTTGAAAGGGTGAGCCTGACAACTTAGAACCTAAGAAAACATGAAATTGTTCAGAAGAAAACGACTAATTTTGAGGGTATTTATGGACAACTTGGAAAGAAAGCCAAAACAGATCTTATGTTTTTTGTAATACTAAAATTTTGACATTAGCCTGACTGCAAAATGTGTATGTTTTGTGTGTCATTGTATGTTTTTTATAAATTCCTGTAATTTGTGTGGTGCTATTCTACTTTTTCCAAGAAGCAATCATTTTGTTGGGCTGACTGTGTTGCTCACAATTCATCAGTGTTACTGCATTAGATATTTGGTTTACATGGGACACGGCCTTCCTTTTTTTTTTTTCCCTATGTAGAAACTACAGTTTACTCATCTCAAGCCTAAAGTACATTTGTTAGAGCTCACCGTTATTAGCGAATAGCTTCTTATAGATCAATCATGTCAGTGTTACCACTGGGGAAGGCCATTGTACGTGATCTGTCAGTGAGCAGGGAAGGAGTTTGCTGCTTCACAATATAATACAACAGTGATGGTATTTATCTCCAAACATACAGAAGCAGAGAGGCTTTGTTATTCTAGCCTACATTTGCCTTAATGAATGCACTTTGGCATTTGCACATGCTGCTTATGCTGCCTTCGTTTGTCTCTTGTTATTGACTCTGTTGGGGTGTTTTCCAGTTATCTGATGCGGATACCCTCTAAGTAGATTTTTAACTTCTTTGAAAATCGACCCAGTTTTCTATGAAATGATAGTTGACTTCTATTTCTCCTTTATTTTTTCCACAGTTTAACAAAGCTTCTAGGAATTAAAGAGGATTTACTTCATTTTTAAAAGTCTGTTTATTACTTAGACAAGTTGCAAAATTTATTAGGAATAAGGCCTTCTACCAGGGCCAGTAGTGACAGTAACAGATAGCTTGCAGAACATTGTATAATAGGAGTGAACGGATACGTGATTTTTTAAAATCGTGAAACGAAAGGTAAGTGATGTATGTTTGTTTCCCTCACATCAGCAGCTCATTTAAGTTTTTATCCTCTTCGTTGTTCTTAGTGGGATTCATGTGAATGAACCCCAAATGTAAAATAGGTACATTTAAGCATAATTGTGGCTCAGAATTTGTGGCTCAGAATTTGTCTTATCCCTTTTACAGTTCAGAACAATTAGAAGGTCTGAGCGGATCTTTATTCTCTTTGTTGAATAAAAGGAGAGTTTTAAAAGGAGAGTTTGGAGGAGCAGGGTGGGTGGGGGTAGGGGTCTGTTTACACTTTCTCTATTGTGAAGTTTAACCCAAATGAAGATTTTAATTTTGGTTAGGATCCTTCCCTTTCAGTGACTTTCAAAGGATATTACCTCAACCTCTTGCCTAGCAGGACAGCAGTAAACATTTTATTTTCAATTTATTAAAAAAAAATAAATTCTCTGCTCTTTGTTTTGACAAATTTGTGTGGATTAAGTCTTACTGCCTTGCCTTTGAGAGGATGCTGTTGGCTGTGAAGATGCCGCAGACTTTTCTGGTCATGACCCAAAATTACAGAATCAGTAAAAGAAAAACTTATAGACAGAAATCTTTTACTCCTTTTAATATTTCTATAGTGTCTACGTGGTCGCTGCTTCCAAAGGAGGCAATCACAAGTGATTCATTTAACAACCCTCAGCTGATGTTTTTCTGAGCACCTGCTACGTGCTTAGTGTTCAGCAGAGTTTCCACCTCCAGAAGCTCTGCGTTTAGAAGAAAGGCAGATGGAAAAGAGCTGCAGTGTAATAAGTGAGGGTTTCCACAGAGGCCAGCACAGAAGGGGGAGGTCATGAACAGGGAAAGGGGCATTCATTCTGAGCCAATCGTAATCAATGGCTTGTTGTTTTCTAAGCACTATTCAGGGTGTCTGGGCTACAGGGAGACAAAACAATATGACCTGTCTTGAGAAGCTTCTGTCCTGGTGTGGGGACCGATAGAGTAATATACCAACCTTCCTAGCATATGTGGTGTGTGTGTGTGAGAGAGAGAGGGATTGACTCGGGTAGGGAGACGAGAAGGTACGGGAGGAGGTGACACTGAGCAGGACCCTGACACACCAGGCAGAAGGAATAGCTGCTCTCGTAATAGTGTGGGCTGCAGCCAGACACTTAGACCTCTCCTTGAAAGAGCAGTGAACATTTCAAAGTGAGGAAGAAGGGCAGCTTAGTATAAATGAGATCATGTAGCAGGCAGGACACTGGATGCTTTATGCCATGTGCAGGCCACCAGCTTCCATCTGTAGTCTTCAGCCGACCTGGAGGTGCCAGGTGCTGGGCAAGGCTGTAAACTTGGGATGTTGCCCAAGCCTAGGCTGTGATCCTCTTTCCAGGGGGGTGCCTCCCTTCCTCCCTGGGTCCTAACCCTTTGTCTCAGCTCCTTCTCCCACCTGTGGGCCTTAGTACAGGGGAGGCCCTGGCTTGGAAACCAAGAATGTGAACTAAAATTAAACTCGGAACTATTATACACACACACACACACACACACACACACACATATATATAAATGCCATGATTAGGTGTTTACAGCACGGAATCTTCAACAATTAAAGAGAAAAAGTGTGGGTGGGGTTAAAAAAATAGCAGTACCCACACTCTGAAGTTTTTGAGAAAAACAGGAAACTAGTCTTTTTTAACCAGCGATGCCCAGAACTGGTTATTGCAGAGAGGGTTGTTTTTCTAATGCATTGTGGTCAGCGCAGCTGTGCCAGAAGTTGATTTCTGCTCATTATGACAGCCGTCTGTGGATTTCTTTAGCTGACAGACCTATAGACAGGCAAGCATAATTATCAGTAGTAACCTGGTCATTATGGCCGGATGGTGCTTGGAAAACAATTTGCACAGGTCCTGAAAGCCTGTGAGAACATAGAAAATAAGAGCGTTTGGCCACCATGCAGTTATTTCCGGGAGCTGTGAATGACCCAGACCTGTGAACCATACAATAGCTTATTGTAGAAGGACTGTTTGAATTCTCCCCATACTTGGATTTTTAAAAAACTTGACAGATGACATTGGATGGCAAGTGACATAATATTTTTTTCTAATTTGCTCATTAACTCAAGCTCCCATTTTCTAACAGTGTTTTAGACCTCTTTATTTTCTGCTTGTATTTGTTGGTTGGTGGCAGTTAGATATAATTTAAAAAGTAAAATTATTGAGGTCATAGAGATCTCTCTTGTTCTCAGAAAGTCATAAATATATGCTTACTGCTGCATTTGTGAAACAGGAAAAATGATTACAGAAGGGACTGTTTGAGCACTTATTGATTAGATTTGTGTTCTTTGGAATAAGGTGAAATACTTATTATTTTAGAACCAGATTGAAAGAGAGCAATTCCCTTTATCTGCACTGTACACGGAAGACTAGGTTAGTACAGACTAGTCACTGAGGTTTCCCTTCACTTCCTGTGTGGGTTCAGTGTAACTGGGGAGCCCCTCTAAACCAGAGCACTCCCTTGCAGGCCATTTCTTTGTGCATGTGGAGAGGTCATCTTTTTAAGGAGAAAGGAGGGCGTTAAACTTCTGGAAGTGGAGTAATGGAACCTAGATTCGATCGCTCGTTGCATTTTATGGTCGCCAAGTCAAGCATTTGGTCTGTGCGTTGAAGGATTTACGCTTGTCTGTTTGTATCAGACTTTACAGTTATCTCTTTAATAAGTAAATTACTCACGCTTCTCTCCGGTGAAGCTTGTTTGCAGTGCTTGACCCAGGCGGTATGCCTGGGCTTAGCAGTGCCCCCTGTCCAGCTGACTGCCCAGGCTGCTCCGGAAAAGGCAATCGTTACTGCTATTGATTTTTGTAGCATGCTGGTCCTATCAGAGTTATTTGCAACGAAAGGGAAGTCAGCTCCTTGCATCTGCCTTTTTGTTTCGCCACAAATGTACTGTCTACTGAGGCTTCAGTCTCAGTGGCGGTGGCAGTGGCAGTAACAGGACTCCAGGGGGATGCTTGTCACTCCTTTCTCGGGGTGGGGTGTGTGTGTGTGTGCCTGGGAGCAGTAGGTAGAATACGGAGCAGTGTGAAAGTCACCCTATTTTTAACCCCTTGCTAGCTGTTTCCTAGAGTAACGGGGCGGGAGTAGCTGCCATCTCCCCTCTCGCCAGCATGTGGCCAAAAGTAATGAGACAACCATTGTCAAGTATCCTCAAATGCACACAACAGATGTTTCTCTAAAGTGCTAGCTCTTCCTGAGAAAAACAAGATGACAAACGAGCCCAGGAAACAAACATGCTTTATCAGAAAAGCCTCCTATTTCAAACATATATTAAAATACTCGTTTTAAGTTGGGAAAACATAGCCCTGGGAAGTTGTGATCACGTTGAAATGGGAGAAAAATGGCTTTTTATTTCTTTCTTCTTCTCATCTATCGCTCTAGCATGGTGCACTTTTCATTATGTATTCATATTCAGATTTTTAAAAACATCTCGAGAACTAGAAATATAGTCTTTTGCTTTTCATACTTGGTGGAGCCTCAATCTCTCCTTGACGTTATTACTTTAAATAGCCTCACTAAGCATATGAACAGAAAAAAACACAGACTAGAAATCTCAGGGGAGAGACTAGGGGGAACCGTATTCATTTTTGCAGTAGAGCAGTGAATGAAAACAAGCTCAGTAGATCAAGCAGCGATGCCGAGCGGTTCCCTGGAACTAACTCAGGCGCCTACCGAAGGGTTATTAAGAAGTAAAATGTGTGTTTGCGAACTACTAAAGGGCCCTCAAATTCCTACTGCTGTGTCCTTCCCATTTTGTTTTCACTGGCGATGGTTCTGACAAAGACGTGGTTAAAAACGCACTGTACTCTTCTTCCTAATGAGAAAGTGGTGCTCGGAGGGGACACTTATCTGTGCAGGAGGCAGAGGCTGACGAGGTCAGTGTGTAATAATTAGTGCTTTTTCACTGTGTACACATGGAGGTGGTCCCTTGATGTCTTACCAACATCATCCCTAACATGCGTGCACACGAAGTCACTTCAGTCATGTCCAACTCTTTACTACCCTGTGGATTACAGCTTGCCAGGCTCCCCTGCCCATAGGATTTTTCAGGCAAGAATACTGGAGTGGGTTGCATGCCCACCTCCAGGGGATCTTCCCCACCCAGGGATCGATCCTGCATTTCTTCGGTCTCCTGCATTGGGAGCTGGTTTCTTTACCACCAACACCACCTGGGGAGGCCCATTCCTAATATAGCTCTGAAATAAACAGAGACTCTCTCTGCCAAGCTTGGGGCCGAAAGACTTCTCTTGTGGGGACTGCTTACTGTCTGGGTAGTTTCTGTGCTTCTCATTCACAGGCATCCCGCCTTTGGAGCCTTCACGGTGGAGGGTTTCACAAAGTGGCTTTACCTACTTTCTTTGGAGCAGCCTCCTCTCCTCATTACTGTCTGGAGAGAAAACAATCATGGTGGTGAGAATCGAAAGGGAGGTTGGAGATGACTAAGTGAAACTCACTTAGTTGAAGAGAGAGCCAGAAAGAGGTTATGTTGCTTGCCTGGGTCGTGGAACTCTTTGTGCCCTGATTGCTGGCTCTGCTTTCATTATATTTCACATAGACAGCCCAGTGAGGCTTTTCCTGGGGGAGATGATTACTGTAACACTGGGGAGCTGTGAGCGTTTCAGGAAGTAGCTGATGCTTCTGGGTTGTCATTGGATGTTGGGGAGGAATACGGCTGCGGTTCCTGGAAATGCCTAAGAAGCCAGATGTGGCGTTGGTGGCAGGGTTTACATAGACATAGGAGCTTGTACCATACACTGCTCTAGAAAATTGCAGTGTGATCCAGGTGATATCTATCCCAAGTTTGTGCCAGACTCTTTCTGCCATCCTCTCTAAGTTTGGCTCTCTTACTCTTTTCTCTCTAATTGCTTCAGTGAAAAAACAAATGTCATGCTTCATAATGCTGAATAGCGCTGTTGAGTGTTTGCAGAATTTCTCTTAGTGGAAACTTAGTCTTCACACTGCAGTCTGAGTGATGGTGTAGTCGGCAGGATTTGTGTAATCATCACTTGCTGAAACACATCAGGGATGCAGTTCACAGGTAACTAAAGTTACTGCAGCACAAAGTTTAGAGGATTTTTCAACTTCGGCGCTGTTGACCTCAGAGTATGGATGATACTTGCTGTGAGCGGACTCTCCTGTGCATTGTAGGCTATTTCCAGCATCCTGGCTTCTACCCACTAGATGACAATAGCAACTCCTCCCTGGTCACAATAACCAGAAAGAACCCAAGACATGGCCCCTCTGTGTTCAAGGGTTGAGAACCTCTGAAGGCTAACAGTCAGTCTGAGGAGGATGGCTTATCTACCAGGCTGAAGCACGTTGTCATGAACAACATATAGCTTGACTCTAAGAAGACAGTGTAAGAAAGTAAGGGCTGGGAGGGTTAAATTGCTAAATAATGAACATTCCTTGTCAGTGACACAGTGAATAGCAACCTAACCCGGGGATTTCCCCTGCTGGCTGTGGCGGGAATTCCCTTTCTCTTCCTCTCACCCTCAATTGTAGGGAGCTCCCTTTGCAGGAATGCCCTTGTTTCCGATTCACTTATTTTCTGCGTCCTCCTTTCTCTTCCACTTTTCTGCCACGTCTGCTGCCATCAGCAACTGGTCCGCCCCTGGAGCCTCTGTAAAAGCTTAGAGCCACTGAGATCTTCCGATGACTTTGAGCCACCCCTCTCTGATCCTAGGGAACACGTCTGGCTATTCTGCCTTCATTATTTACCTCTTTGCATTCTACTTAGATTTTCACAGCCTGTATAGGGAACAGTGAGGAGCAGTTTTGTATCTAAGGACACCAGTCCCCAGTGTGACTATTTTTTTCTGATAGAAGCTATGCCATATATGGCGAGCAGGCCCTAGAGTCCACTTATCACATTGCCTTAGGCTACTTCTCAATCAGGTTATATAAACTTTTGAAGGCTAGCCTGGAATGCCAACCACTGTTTGTGACACTGGTTACAAAGGGACACGTTCCAAATTTCAAATAGTAGGTTTCAAAGCAACTGTTCAGAACAGAGTTTACTTTAAGTGGAACTGCTTTGACGGGCCGGAAGATGAGATGCAGTCATCCAACTTGCACCTGTTTTGAATACGTTCTTCCCCCAAACCACAAAGAGACCCTTGGGGAGGTGGCTCAGACTCTCCCTTCCAGCGGGACGGAACCTTCCCACCCTCAGTCCCAGACTTGGCGGGCAGACAAACTGCACCAGCTAGGGTTTGCTTCTCTGATGTGGAAAAAATAGGCATCTGGCAATCTCCTTGGATTCCATTTGGACGTGCTCTTGTGTCGAACTTCTGCCAAGTGTACTTAGGCTGCCAAAGTATGCCAAAAGAGGAAAAGAAGAGCACCTTCATCTATGGGTTGAAATGCTAACTGAAGGAAATCAATAAGAAAGCAGTTAGAATCTCAGCAAGCCTAGAAATGGGAAAGAAAGATATATGTTGTACCAAGTGATGTCAAACAGAGAAGAAAATAACATCCCTTATGAGTGGCATCTAAAGAAAAATGGTACAGATGAACTTACTTACAAAACAGAAAGAAACTCAGAGAACGAACTTATGGTTCCTGGGTGGGGGAGGATGGGACCAAAGGACAGTTAGGGAGTTTGGGATGGACGTGTACACAGTGCTGTGTTTGAAATGCATAACCAACAAGGACCTCCTGTATAGCACATGGAATTCTGTTCAATGTTATGTGGCTGCCTGGATGGGAGGGCAGTTTGGGGGAGAATGGATACATGTATATGTGTGGCTGAGTCCCCTTACTGTTCATCTGAAACTATCACAATATTCTTAATCCACTGTCAGTTCAGTTCAGTTCAGTTCAGTTCAGTCACTCAGTCATGTCCGACTCTTTGCGACCCCATGAATTGCAGCGTGCCAGGCCTCCCTGTCCATCACCAACTCCTGGAATCTACCCAGACCCATGTACATCGAGTCAGTGATGCCATCCAGTCATCTCATCCTCTGTCATCCCTTTCTCCTCCTGCCACCAGTCCTTCCCAGCATTGGGGTCTTTTCCAATAAGTCAACTCTTCACATGAGGTGGCCAAAGTATTGGAGTTTCAGCTTTACCATCAGTCCTTCCAGTGAACACCCAGGACTGATCTCCTTAGGATGGATTGGTTGGATCTTCTTGAAGTCCAAGAAACTCTCAAGAGTCTTCTCCAACACCACAGTTCAAAAGCATCAATTCTTCGGTGCGTAGCTGTCTTCACCGTCCAGCTCTCACATCCATACATGACTACTGGAAAAACCATAGCCTTTACTAGACGGACATTTGTTGGCATAGTAATGTCTCTGCTTTTAAATATGCTATGTAGGTTGGTCATAACTTTCCTTCCAAGGAGTAAGTGTCTTTGAATTTCATGGCTGTAATCACCATCTGCAGTAACTTTGGAGCCCCCCAAAATAAAATCTGACACTGTTTCCACTGTTTCCCCATCTATTTCCCATGAAGTGATGGGACCAGGTGCCATGATGTTAGTTTTCTGAATGTTGAGCTTTAAGCCAACTTTGTCACGCTCCTCTTTGACTTTCATCAAGAGGCTTTTTAGTTCCTCTTCACTTTCTGCCATAAGGGTGGTGTCGTAGTCTACTGTACCTCAATACAAAATAAACAGTTTAATTAAAAAGGATATATGTTGTACAGAAATGCAATTACACTAAGAAGAATTTGGATAATTAAAATATAAGTACAATAATGACCTTACTCTTTGTATCTATATCAAATCATAAATGTTTACACTCAATTTGTTAACAATAGGAATGCTTTTCATTTTGGACAAGAAACATCCAGTGGAAAAGATGGCAACTCCAAGACTTGAAAGGGTCTTCCAATTCTGATAATCACATGGGCTTTTTTCACTTTCCCTCTAAATTTGTCAAGTTGTACATATTAATATGTTATACTGAATGATAAATCTGTGCAACTAGAGTATAAGAATGGTGGCCAATGACATCTCTGGGAAAGTTTCTAAACATCTATACTGGTGCTTTTCAAATTGGATTCAGGGTTTCTGGGAACATATGGAAGTTTTATATATATAGTTGTGGTGGATTTGACATGTGTCAGTTTTAATCACCCCTAAATTTGAGGCTTCAGATCATGACAGGAAGGATGCTTAGATTCCAGATTTTAAATACTGTACGTTTAGGAAAGAGTTGCCTTACTCCTGGAGAAGGAAATGGCAACCTACTCCAGTATTCTTGTCTGTAGAATTCCATGGACAGAGGAGCCTGGCGGGGTATAGTCCATGGGGTTGCAAAGAATTGGACATGACTGAGCGACTCTTACTCACTCACTGCCTTATTCCAATACTATTACATAGTGTCTTGATCGCATGGCATGCCTTTTGTTAGGGATTTACTGGCAACAATCTGTTTTCAGTGTCTTTCCATCACTAGCCCCTGAGTTCCTTGAGGAAAAGAATCATGGCTTTGGGAGGACACAGTTTTTTGTTGAATGAAAAATTGAATAAATGAGGGGGAAAAAGTTCATCATGAACATTTTATAAGAAAAGCATAGTGCTTTTCCTAATAGAAAAATAAAATATAGTCATTTTCCAGTAATGAAGTTAAAACAAAATTGAAAAGAAAGTCATGCTGTGACATTTTGTTTCCTTTTTAGAAATTTTGGCTTTTCTTTAAGAACAAAGGAATACTGTATTTTCTAGAGAAGGAGAGCATGGCATGCCCTCCAAAATTAATCTAGTGGAACATGGGCATAAAAAGTCCTCCGGACCCATCAATTTTAGTCATACTTTATAGTAATAAACACTTTTTAGTGCCAAAGTAAATTAGGACAATGATCTGGGTAAAAGAATACTCTTGAGCTGTATAAGAAAGATTTGGATTTTGTTCCCAAATTTAGAGTAATGACCTTCATTCTGTACCTGAAAGCATTTCCATCATTGTTGTATGTAGACCTGGTTGACCCACCTGAAACTCTTGTGATCATGTGATTCAGTAGTCCCAGCATAGACAGTGAATAATTAGGAATGGTTCAATATGTTAAACTTTTTTGGTTTGGCACTTATGATCCGTTTGCCAGATCAAAATCATAAGTGGAACTGCAAATTGAGTGCAAGTAACTACAAGGAGGGCTTCCCTGGTGGCTCAGATGGTTAAGAATCCACCTGCAGCGTAGGAGACCTGAGTTTGATTCCCTGGAGAAGGGAATGGCAACCCACTCCAGTATTCTTGCCTAGAGAATCCCCATGGACAGAGGAGCCTTATAGGATATAATCCATGGGGTTGCAAAGAGTCAGATGCAACTGAGCGCACACACACACACATACACAATTACAAGGTACTTGGATTTCTTCAACTCAAGAAACTTTTTATATTGCCACTATATATGTCTTTTCAAGAGCGTTGGTTTAGAGTCAGAGTCCCTAGTTTAAAAAGGCATTTTTCAGTATTTACTATGAGGCCATGGACAGATTTCTTAAACTTTGGATCCTTAAGCCCTCTCTGAGGGAGGCAATATGGTTACCTGCCTCATGAAAAATTTAATGAGAAAATNCTATATATATCTTTTCAAGAGCGTTGGTTTAGAGTCAGAGTCCCTAGTTTAAAAAGGCATTTTTCAGTATTTACTATGAGGCCATGGACAGATTTCTTAAACTTTGGATCCTTAAGCCCTCTCTGAGGGAGGCAATATGGTTACCTGCCTCATGAAAAATTTAATGAGAAAATACACAGGAATCACTTAGTACACTGATGGGATGCAAGGACTCAGTAAATGTTGACATAAAATGTTTATATCATTCTATGTGATGGTGGTTTCAAACTCCATTACTATTTCTAGATCTTTTATTTCCTTAATGTTTTCAGCAGCGATCCCAAACTTTTAAGTTTCTTTTTATGAAAGTCTGACTCTAAACAGAGTCTAGGCTGCCAAATCTGTCTGCTACTTCTTGTAAAGAAATAAGGTAATGCTCAGTGGATGTGTGTGCTTCCATGTGAAAGAACCACAATCCTAAATCTTGCGAGACTGAGGGCAGGTGGATCCCAGTCTTTACTGGGAGCCTAAATCCTATTACCAGGCCTTATTTATTTCAGGCCTGATAAAGATGCTTCCTCTGGGTGATTTTTTTTTTCCCCTCATCTCTTATTTAAAACATAAAGACCGAGGGAGTTGGAAAGCTATAAATTAAACTTATAAAAGAAGTACAAAAGCGCTTCTATTATTTTTTATGTTTCCCAGAAACTGACTTTATAAGTCATTTCCAAAGTTCTAAAGAAACTTTTTTTCCTGACTTTTTCATCACATGAATGAAACTGGGTTTTCAGTTATAGTCATGCCACAACTCAAGTCATCACATGGACACTACTGTGTTTTACCTTGGTATAAATTCTTATTTACTCTTTCCAGGATTTCTTGGTCATGTTGTAACTTTCAGAGTGAGGACCGACCCCTGAGGGACATGACATCAGTCTGAGCAGGATGAGTTAGTCATGAGGTGCTAGGAGTATGGGATGTCAGTGGACCCTTGAGGGGACCCTTTCCTGGGAATTTTGAATCCTAAAACTGCCAANATTTCTTGGTCATGTTGTAACTTTCAGAGTGAGGACCGACCCCTGAGGGACATGACATCAGTCTGAGCAGGATGAGTTAGTCATGAGGTGCTAGGAGTATGGGATGTCAGTGGACCCTTGAGGGGACCCTTTCCTGGGAATTTTGAATCCTAAAACTGCCAAGTTTAGGAATTGCCTCCTTTTTGTCATGACCAATTTCTTTCCTCTTGCATTCTTTAAATATGGTTTTGATATTTCCCAGGGGAAGTTGGTATTATTGCATGGAGTTAAAATCTGTTTTAAAATGAGGGATTTAGGTGGATATCCGATCTGTAAAGTTTTGTTCAGCATGAAAAATCCTATGACCAAAGTTTACCCTTGCCTTTTAGTGGTTTTACTTTTTAAATGTCTCCAGTTCAGTTCAGTTCAGTTGCTCAGTTATGTCCAATTCTTTGCGACCCGGTGAATCGCAGCACACCAGGCCTCTCTGTCCATCACCAACTTCCGGCGTTCACTCAAACTCATGTCCATCGAGTCGGTGATGCCATCCAGCCATCTCATCCTTTGTCATCCCCTTCNATAATTGATTCCTGAATGAACTCCCATTTTTGTTGAGTGTGTGTACATGCATACTAAGTCACTTCGGTCATGTCTAACTCTTCGTGACTCCATGGACTGTAGCCCGCCAGGCTCCTCTGTCCATGGGATTCTCCAGGCAATAGTTCTAGAGTGGGTTGCCAGGCCCTCCACCAGGGGAATCTTCCCGACCCAGGGATTGAACCCAACTCTCTCATGTCTCCTGCATTAGCAGGCAGATTCTTTACCACTGAGCCACCAGGGAGCAAGTTGGGTCAACTTTTCTGGATAGAACATTCTAGGACTGAGAGCTGAGTCATCTTTGTGACAGAGTTAGAAGCCTCAACGTAAGTTCTCATTCTTGTTCCTTAAAATGAGACTCTATGCTGTGTCCTGTCAAATAAATAAAACTGTCAGGTTATAATTAACATGCGGCGCTCCTCTAATTAAATAGAATTGATGGGAAATATCTGGGAGGATATTAGCAATGGAACAGTGATGTTTGCATTTCAATGATCTTAATTACCCCTTAGACTTAATGCCCTGTTAGGATGGACGGGAGAATGTCACATCTCACTTAGCCCTATTGTTTTAGACAGTCGCTGCAAGCTGAAAAGGACCAGAGTGCATTAACTTGCATTGTGGTGTCTGCTTTTGCAGACAGAAGGTTTGGGAATGTATATTCTTTTCTTTTTCTCCCTTTCTTTTTTTTTTCTTCAAAGGAAATTAAATCACATCCCTGACAGGAGAGGGTAAAATCTCTGAGCAGACCTCCCTGGTGCTTAGAATTCACAGACTCTACCCTGTCCCAGTTTGCTATTATCCTAAGGCAACACACTCCCCTGCTGCTCTTTGCGTCTTTGGCTGCTCGCCAGCCTCCCAGGGCCTCCAGCTTTGATGTAAGGAGCAGGCTGTCCTCAGGCCAGGCTGTTGTTGCTGCCCCAGCCTGGGCTTCATGCAGTCACAGTGCCAGGAGGGACGACCTGTCTCACAGTACACTTTTCGACAGCCCAAGTCGTCATCAGGGCTCTCTAAGCCTCTCGAGGCAGAGGGAACTGCCTTTGTGTCGCCCCAAGTGGCTGCCCCCAGCCGCTCAGCTGGGCTCTGCCTCTGCTGGTTCTTGGTGCCCGTCCTTGGGGGAGGGCCTCTCTGCCCGCCCAGGGGAAGACACCAGCTCTGCCAGGTCGGCTGTCAGTCTGCAGGGCCTCCTTGGCAGGGCTCAGGGGAACCGACCCGACGAGTTGAACAGCCTCCTCTGGGGACTGTGCGTTGACCTTCATTTGATCTAGGCCTGGCAGCCCGGTTAGTGAGGACATCAGTTCTGGCTTGGGAAATCTCTCTTTCACCAAACCTTTTTCCACAGTGGTCGCAGGCTTGTAGTTAGAAGTCTGTGGTGCTGTAAAGTTAACTCTTAAAACTGCTGATAAATATAAACACAGAGCATTATAGGGAGAGATGAGAGAAGAAAACGTGGGGCTGTGTCTTAGGACTGAGCAAAAGGCCGGATCCAAACCAGAGGGCGGGGGTGAGGAAGAGAGAGGAGGAGAGGGAGAGGGTGTGTCTCACTGAGGAACTGGCTTCAGAAAGGCCAGTTTGATTCAAAGAGATATGGTCTCACAAAACTGAAAGCAGACCATGTCTTGTGGTGGTTTAGAGGACACGGTGCCTTGCACAGGGTCTTCATGGTATTAATAACAGCATCTCCCAAAGTGGGGGGGAAGGGGCGGTTCTTACTTTTGTTCTAGTAAAATGCATTCCCCAAATAAACCTCATCGCCAGCCATTATTTATTGGTTTGTGATAAGTTTTGTCCTGTCCCAAGTACTTTTGTTTGTTTTCATAAATTCTTTTTCTAATGAGAATGTATTACATTTTCAGCAGCCAAGTATGAAAAAGATTATTAGCTGTTTTTTTTTTTTTTTTTTTTTTTGCAGTAGATGGGGAGTGCTGCTTTCCTGATCCCTGACCTAGTTAGGGGAGGACACCTGAAGGGGTTCAGAATAGAAAGAGGAAGAGATTTGTAGAGGATAAAGCTCATGATCTTATTAGGGCAGGTCCGTTTGCCTTCTACTTAGTGTTTTGCAGCCATTCATGGTTAACAGTCTCATAGTAATCTCTATTTTTTGTCATTATGAGTGTATGCCTGTGTGGGTTAGGTTGGGGAGTAGGTAACTACTGGTGCATCCTGAATATGTGTGTGTGCGTGTGTGTGCATGCGCGCACATGCGCGCACGTGCTCAGTTGCTCAGTCCTGTCTCTTTGCGACCCTGAGGACTCTAGCCCACCAGGTCCATGGGATTCTCCAGAAAGAATACTGGATTGAGTTGCCATGCCCTCCTCCAGGGCATCTTCCCGATCCAGGAAGCAAACCCAGGGCCTTAGTTAGCACAGCAGTAGTGACAAATGGATCTTATCATGTTCAAGTTTACAGACTTTGAACTTGGAGAGTTTTGCCATAATCTATTACCTAAATTCATCTTCAAGCAAGCACAGGGAAGTTTTATAGGACAGAAACAGAAGGCACAGTCAGTCAGTTCAGTTCAGTCGCTCAGTCATGTCTGATTCTTTGTGACCCCATGAACCGCAGCACGCCAGGCCTCCCTGTCCATCACCAACTCCTGGAGTCCATCCAAACCCATGTCCATTGAGTCGGTGATGCAATCCAACCATCTCTTCCTCTGTGATCCCCTTCTCCTCCTGCTTTCAATCTTTCCCAGCATCAGGGTCTTTTCAAATGAGTCGGCTCTTCACGTCAAGTGGCCGAAGTACTAGAGTTTCAGTTTCAACATCAGTCCTTCCAATGAACACCCAGGACTGATCTCCTTTAGGATGGACTGGTTGGATCTCCTTGTAGTCCAAGGGACTCTCAAGAGTCTTCTCCAACACCACAGTTCAAAAGCATCAATTCTTCGGCGCTCTGCTTTCTTCACAGTCCAACTCTCACATCCATACATGACCACTGGAAAAACCATAGCCCTGACTAGACGGATCTTCGTTGGCAAAGTAATGTCTCTGCTTTTGAATATGCTGTCTAGGTTGGTCATAACTTTCCTTTCAAGGAGTAAGCATCTTTTGATTTCATGGCTGCAGTCACCATCTACAGTAATTTTGGAGCCCAGAAAAATAAAGTCAGCCACTGTTTCCACTGTTTCCCCATCTATTTGCCATGAAGTTATGGGACCAGATGCCATGATCTTCGTTTTCTGAATGTTGAGCTTTAAGCCAACTTTTTCACTCTCCTCTTTCATTAGTTGTAATTAAACCACAGTCACGGCTTTTAATGTTCACATGAAGTGTAGTATTTGCAAGTAGCCCACATATCTTTTCTTACTCTTTATGATAAGGTGATAAGGCTGAAGGGCTTCCCATCCTGCTAGTGATAAAGAACCTGCCTCCCAATGCAGGAGACGTAAGAGATGCAGATTCCATCCCTAGGTTGGGAATATCCCCTGGAGGAGGGCTTGGCAACTCACTCCAGTATTCTTGCCTGGAGAATCCCATGGACAGAAGAGCCTGGCAGGTTACAGTCCATAGCATTGCAGAGAGTCGGACTCAACTGAAATGACTTAGCGTGCACACACGATAAGGTTGGTAGTGCCAAAGACAGAGCTGGAACTTGATGAGAGTATTGACCTGCCTTGAGACTAAAACACACTGTTTCTCTTTCAAATGCGTTCTTCCCTCCTACAGCTTGCAGGTACCCTCGTCTCCCTATAATTTTCTTCAGTAAAAAAAGTTTAGAGTTCGAATTTCCATGTTTATATTGACCCTTGTAATCCTCTGTTCCTTTCTTATTGGATCAATATATCTGACCTACTAGGGGTTGGTGAGAAAATTTCTTTAAGGAGATTTTTTTGAAAAAACCCAAAGCCCTCAGATATAATTCATTAATAATTTCATTCTGTTTCTGGATGTTTTCTTCCCATTGTCACCCAGTGTGGGAGAAAAAGGAAGAATATTGCTGGAAGTGGGGGTGTTGTGTGGGTATGTGCCATCCAAAAGTATCTTCTAGGAGAAAAAAGTGTTTATTTTTATAATAAAAGTAGACTCTGAATAACAGGAAACACTGCATAATAGAAAATTATTAATTCTATTACAGTGAAAAGTTCTATCCTAATGCTGTTAAAATCATTCATTATTAAAGACATAGATTAATCTGAGGCATACATTACATAAATATGTGTTTAGCCATTCAGTCGTGTCCGATTCTTTGTGACCCCATGGACTCTAGCCCACCAGGCGCCTCTGTCCATGGAATTCTCCAGGCAAGAATACTGGAGTGGGTTGCCATTCCCTTCTCCCGGGGATCCTTCCAACCCAGTGATCAAACCTGGGTCTCCTGCCTTGCAGTCAGATTCTTTACCATGTGAGCTACCAGAGAAGCCCAAATATATATACAAAAATGGGACCTTTGTGCTACCAGGCTTACACCTATCAAATGTCATTAATGACACATGATATTGTCAATGAAGAATATTTAAGACTAAAACAAGATTTCCTGTTGCTTTACTGTCCCAAAACAGCATTGTAAGTCCCAAGTGTACACATTTTAAACAAAAGTCAGAAGTTCCCTAAACTTGGTTGAAAATGAATTCTGGTTAAAATTTCTGATGATGCTATTTACAGCTGGAAAGCAAGGATGTAGTTTTCTCTTATTGGAACTCCAGGCATGTAGCTCCCTTCTAGAATGTCCTTTTCTGGTCCCCGGCTCTTTCTCTATCCACATCCTCCCAACCGCAGGCTCGACCAAGTCTACCTGGGTCTTTGAAACCCCTTGCCATTATTCCAGCCCTGTCTGATCTCTTCCTGTTTTCAGTTCCTATTATTCTAGAATCATTACCACACTCTTTAGCATTTATCACTTAATTTTTTAAAAAATTGTTCCTTATAGAACTTCTCTGGTCTTTCAGACAGTAAAGCGTCTGCCTACAATGTGGGAGACCTGGGTTCAATCCCTGGATCGGGAAAATCCCCTGGAGAAGGAAATGGCAACCCACTCCAGTACTCTTGCCTGGAAAATCCCATGGACAGAGGAGTCCATGGGGTGGCAAAGAGTCAGACACGACTGAGCAACTTCACTTTCTTTCTTATGGGTTAGCTTAGGGCTAATCATATACACTTGGTTATCACCTCTAACGTGTAACCCGTTGTTAGGTGCCTTGCAAACATTTGTAGTTGTTGATTATTATTTCTCTTGTCTGGCAGTCAGTAAGCCATTGTGAGTGACTAGAGCCTTGCTTCTTAAAGTATAGACCTCAGGCAAGTATATCAGTATCTCCTGGGAACTTCAAGAAAGTTGGACCCCACACAGAACTGTAGAATCAGGGTCTGCATTTTAACAAGCTCGCCTGGTGACTCATATGCACCATAAAGTTTTCATAGCCCTGTTGAAGAAGGTCCCTCTTCTTGGGTGTGGCAGTGACCCCCATGGTCCTTCAAAGACTAACTTTCCCTTTCTGTCACTGTTGTATTTAGGTATCTGGTTGTAACTGAATAGAAACTGCACACTCTTACTGTAACTATGAGGTTGTAAACATGGTCTTCACATGGACACTGTACCATTTAAAAGTGGCTGAAGGGCTCCGTTTACGTGGTGTTCGGGATTGTATTTGTATTCTGATTCCAGGCAGATGCTAGATCCAAATCTTTAAAATTCCTTTAAAGGACCTCTTTTAAAATTCTCAAACTGAGGAGCAAGAAGTATGACTTCCTTTTCCTTAGTTACCTTTTTTTTTTTCCCCCTACTTTGCACTTGAAGTGCTTACACCCACTCGGCTTGCTATTTTGAACTCTGGGAAAGAAAACTTGTGGGCATCTTGCCGTCTTTCAGGAAACAAGGCTCAGATTAAATATTTGCCACATTTTCTATGTGTTTTTTCTTCAGGAAAGTGGAGGAGCACATCATTCATGCTTTCACTCAATTTGACACCAAGCGTGACTTTCTAAGTGTGGATGGAAAATGGCTTCTGTCCTTGTTTGCCTGCCTTCACAAGGCAATGTTTCTGCCTTTTCCCCTCCCATTCCTTCTGTATGCCCTTCTCCTCCTTTTTCACCACAGTATCTACAGTTCTAGATTTCATAAAATATAAGTCTTTTTAAGAAGATTTAGGTTCGTTAAATCAAGGAAGATAACGTGTGGATTTAATTATGATGTATTAATATAACAACATGTGGACTATTCTCAGTCAAGTTTACATTTAAAATCTTTTATTTAAGTCATTTACATTTCCCTATTTTTTCTCTCTCTCTCTTTTAATACAAACCTATTTCACAGAGAACAGAAATCAGAGATATTGGTCAAGATGGAGGGAGAAGAGGAGGGTCTTTGGTAACCTCAGTCATTCAGCTTCATTTTAAATGAACTCAGGGCTTTGTCTTGTAAATATACTAAGAAAATAAAGTGGTTGCTGAAGCTCTTATTTTGTGGTGCTTGCCTCGTTTACAGACAGGTTATTTTCATTTTTGTTGATACAGTTAAGATGTTTTAAGATAGGACTTAAAGTACTTGTCTTGTATTTCATCAGTATTCACCTACATGTACAGGGTGTTATTCAGGGGACTTTGTGAGGAATTAATGCAGCTTAGTAGCTGGACTTGAGAATGAAATATTTCCAAGCAAGTGAAGTGGAAATGAGGAAAGACACAACAGGAAAAGACATGTAAATGCTTACTGAATATAAAGCTTGAAAGGTAGTAGAGAGGTGCATATCATATACTATGTTTTTTTTCACATGAGAAAACAAAATGTTGAACAGATGTTTATATTTGTGATTCAACACAATTCTTTTCAGACTGTTAATGAGAATTGTTTGGGTATGGCTGAATATAGAGGGTGGAAAATGCACTTAATCAAAGAATATAATCTGGGAAAATAGGTGAGGATTTCTCAAGTATACGTGTTCACCCAAGGAATATCAAGTAATATTTGAAAAAAAGAGACTAGGGAATAGAATCTAGGCCCACTGTACGTTCAAAGATACTGTGAAACAGTAACAATAATTAAAATTACCTAATGCACACACACACAAGTTCATGTAATAATGAACAAGACAACTATATTACTCAATGCCAGTCACATAACATTTGCTAGATCTGAACAAACATTCCCTTTTAAATATGTAGATCAAGGTAACAGATTGAGGAAACCAGAAAGGAACCCATAATAATATAATCTATACAGTATAAGATATAACATGCCAAGCTTAGTAAGCAGGATTATGGGAGCCTGAGATTTGTCAAAAATCTTTGAATATATACCTCACACTTAGAATCCAAATACACACCAGACATATTAACTGGTAAATATACAACAATAAAATTATAGGACAATTTGTAGACAATTAATGTATTTATTATATTGAAGACCGTTTAAATTCATATAAAACATATAACTTAAAAATAGTCAAATTATATGAATAGAATTATATTAAATTTTATTTTAAAGTTGAAATAATAAAATTATTTTAAAATATGGGTTTAATTATGATTTCCATTAAAATAGAAAAGTAACTCTGAAATGCCATTTTATATTAAATAAATCAAAAAAAATTAATCACATGCCATAGTGAGGAAGTTTGGTGAAAGTAGAATGCTCATATGTTGCTGGTGACTTTATAGGTCATTTCAATCTCTTCACATCCATAAGGCTTTTTTATAAAGGCCATAAAATATTCATACCCTTTGATTTAACAATCGTATTTTTGTTAATGTGTTAAGGAAAACGTTGTGTTTCTAGTGTTAAAAGTAAATGAGATATATGTATGGCTGAGTCCCTTCACTGGCACCGGAAACTATCACAGCATCATTAATGGACTATAACCCAATAAAAAATGTCTTTGGTGTTAAAAATTAAATAAAATTTCAAAAAAAAGCAAATGAGAATATTTGAAATACTCCCACATATAGGAATGATTAAGGAAATGGCTAAGTAAGTATGCAAACCCTATGGACTGTGATGTCATGTCCGACTCGATAGACATGAGTTTGAGCAAGATCCAGTGACGGACAGGGAAGCCTCGTGTGCTGCAGTCCATGGGGACACAAAGAGTGAGTCACGACTGAGCGACTGAACATTATATGGCTGATGAAAATGTGAACTTTGTGACTTATGTGGAAATATAGAATGTATTTACGAAATGTTAAATGAAAAAATACAATGTGTAATTATGCATGAGAGTGTTATGAGAGCATCTTTGTGAAAATATGCTTTGTTGTTATTGTTTAGTTGCTAAGTCCTGTTCAATTCTTTTGGGACTTGATGGACGGTAAGCCTGCCAGGCTCCTCTGTCCATGGGATTTACCAGGCAAGAATACTGAAGCGTGTTGCAGGGGGGCAAATAAATACTGGATTAAAATTTTTTTAATGAATATGATTATGTTTGCGTGGTAGGTTTAAGGGTGCTTCTCTGGTTAAAAACGTCTTCAATGTTGTTATGTTATCTATAAGGAAAAATAATATTTATGACCCAGTAAGGCAGCTGTGCTAATAACTCTGGCTATTAGGACACTGCTTTCTAAATGTTCTTTTGGAGCTCTGCCAAAATATGCCCAAATATCTTGGGTATGTAAGAGTCTCAAGGTATTCTCAGTCTCTTTATTCTTCTTGGCCAGTTTTTTATTAAGTTTTCAAAGAAGTAGTTTGACTATAACTATGCTCAAGAGGGTAGTGTGACATCTGTGGTATTTGTGGGCCTATTCTCACTCACTTTGCACCCACTGTCTTCTCTTCCTAAATTGAGAAGTGTCTGTAATGTCGTTGGTCCTCAGTAAGCTCCTGGTCAAGATTATTGAACTTTTGCTTACGGAAAGCAAAGAAGCTCTGTGATGTAAAGGGGAAAACGGTGGAAGAGTAGTCAGGAGACCTCCCTACCGGCTGTGGCCCAGGACAGATGTCTGCAACCTTCTGGGCCTCAGCCTCATCCTCAGTGCAAGGAGGAATCTTCATGACCACGAATCCATAGTACAGGGCTATGAAGACATTACAGTTCACAAACTTACTCCAAGGTCCCCTTCATTCTCTTCAAGGGTGATTTCCATGCTCCTGAGAGAGTAATTTACTGTGTTCACTGTGGCAACAGCTAGGACAGCTGAAGTGTTCTTAGAGTAGCCTTATCAATTCAGGGAGCATGGTTCCTATCTATTACATGGGGAACCATTCAGCCAGAGAAAGTCACTCTAATCCAGCATTGTAGATATATGGATTTATTACACAAAAATGACTGAACTAGGCCAATTGGTAACAGGCACAATCAAATATTAGCTAATGATAAATTACTGTATTGTTTAGACCACATACTTGATGGAAATACAAAGTTCAAATGTATTTAGATTTTCTGATGGAGCCCAAATACCACTGACTTGAGGTGGGGTTGTTTTTTATTTTTGGTCTTGTTTTCTTTTTTTCCTGGTGTGGTAAGGCAGGCAATAAAAACAAAATGAGTGTAAGGAGGTGAAGATTCAACTGCTTTCATCAGGTTACAGAATTATTTTAGATAGGTACTACTGCATGGTGTAAGAATTATAGGGACTCAATCATCATCTCTCAGTTGTTAGTCATTTCTAAGGAAATGAACATTTCTAGGGAATGTTGTATTGTGGTTTGCAAACATGGGGCTCACTTGTTACACAGGCAACATATCTATACCTTCTGTGTAAATTATGGCAATCATTTAACTAAATCATCCATGTATATAATTAACATATTTTGTACTTACTGCTTTTGAAGCTTGGTAGGGAGCACTTCGTAGGGATTCCCTGGTGGCTCAGACGGTAAAAGCGTCTGCCTGCAGTGTGGGAGACCCGGGTTCGATAATCGGGTCGGAAAGGTCCCCTGGACAAGGAGATGGCAAGCCACTCCGGTACTCTTGCCTAGAAAATTCCATGGATGGAGGAGTCTGGTGGGCTACAGTTTATGGGGTCACAAAGAGTCGGACACGACTGAGTGACTTCACTTTCACTTTAGGGAGCACTCATGCTGAAAAATTCCTAAATAATTTAAAATCACTGACCACTCAGATAGTACTAGTTATTTTGAAACGAGGACATACTTGCNGGGCTACAGTTTATGGGGTCGCAAAGAGTCGGACACGACTGAGTGACTTCACTTTCACTTTAGGGAGCACTCATGCTGAAAAATTCCTAAATAATTTAAAATCACTGACCACTCAGATAGTACTAGTTATTTTGAAACGAGGACATACTTGCTATATTGTGAACGAAAAACCTAAATAAGATTCTGGCTTGGTGGCCAACCATGAAATGATGCCAGAAGTGAAGCAAGAGCTATGAATACATAATTTAAGAAAACATTATTTCATCTAAATAATGAACGGAGCGATGGTAGATCTAGACACTAGTACAGGTCAGTTTCACATTATACATCGAAGCATCAGTGAGGAAAGGATTCTTAGGATCTTCAAGTCATTCTGTATCATGATGGGCAGTGCCCTAGATTTTTCCTAGAAAGTGGCTAACCTAAACAGTGTGTTAGCACAAAACCATCGTGTAAGAACCCAGAGATGATAGGAAGCTAGCTACTGAACATTGTTTGAAAGCACCTTTGTATAACTAACTCTTTCCTAAAGGGCCTGGAAAAGTGCCCCTCAAATATTTCACAGCTCTTAGATACTCAGTGTGAAAATTATGTGCATTGTACCATTTCGCATTTCATTGTTTAGGTACTCTAAACCTAAGCAATGTAATGGTCCGGTGTAATTAAAATAACCAAACTATTTGACATGTGTCTTGTCATATTTATGGCAAGAACCCTAGAATGATAATTAAGACTATTTATCACCATTAATGAGGACCATATCCAGATGAGTTTCCTAGATAACTGTTTCTTGAATAGCAGCAAGACTAGCATCTAGACATTGGTTGTCTTGGAATTGAAAACATATTTCCCATAGCTACTGGAGATTTCTACTTAGTATTATTATTACTACTTGTCTTCTCCATTGCTGCTGCTGCTGCTAAGTCGCTTCAGTTGTGTCTGACTCTGTGCGACCCCGTAGACGGCAGCCCACCAGGCTCCCCCGTCCCTGGGATTCTCCAGGCAAGAACACTGGAGTGGGTTGCCATTTCCTTCTCCAATGCATGAAAGTGAAAAGTGAAAGGGAAGTCATTCAGTCATGTCCGACCCCCATGGACTGCAGTCTACCAGGCTCCTCTGCCCATGGGGTTTTCCAGGCAAGAGTACTGGAGTGGGTTGCCATTTCCTTTTCCGGAAAAAAAATTGTTCCTACTAATGGAGAAGAAGACCATTAGTAGGAACAATTTTGTTTTGTTTTGTTGGAGCATCTACCTTCAAATAGTGGATAACAAATCTATTTAAACCTTTTTTTTTTTTTTTTACAACTGAGGTAGCTCAATTTTTTCTGTTAACAATATGTGTAGAGGGACTCGGGGAGTGACAGTATGTGGTTAATTCTAAATTGCATTATAAAAATTATATATTTATGACCTTGCAATAGGTTTTTAACTTTCACTGGAATATAGTTGTGTCTTATGTCCTAGAACTTTAAAGTTACTTAATCTACCCTGGGAGGACCTGATTCAGAAGTAGCTAGAAGCTGTCCAGTTTTCTCAGTCTTCTGCTCAGCCTCCCAGATTCCCATTTATCTTAGGTTCTCGTCAGTTGAGATATAGCTCTGCCTTCTGTCAAACTTTCTCTTGAAGCTAAGATAGCAAGTTAATATTTGAGCTTCAGAAAATACACATCTATGGATAAGATGAATAGAATTAGCTGATATTACTTATGAACCATAATTGGTCTTTAGTAAACACTTTCTGTGGGAGACAGGGTGTAACAGTCTAAGAATGATTTGGAAATTTATGCTAGTGAATTCTCCCAAATGATCTATCTGGGTATTCATTTATATTCCTCAAGAGAGATTGCCTATAACTAGGACTTACCTGCTATAAAGAACTGCAACCTCCACATTTTCATTGCATCAGTAAATTAATAAGAATCAATGAACAGAATTCCAGAGTAGTCAGTTACATCTTTTACTCATCTCTAATTTTACATACATATCCTAGCTGACATTATATATTCATCACTTCATGTGCCAATCAGTACTGAAAATAAACTCTTCTGCCCTCACACATTGTTATTTTATTGCTTTTTTCTGTGCCTGAACACTCTTTATTTTCAAACTGGAAAATTTAATCTAGTTGCCAGATGCTTTTGTTGCTTTACAGTTTTAAGTAGCATAGTAACTTAAATATATAATAATAATCTTGCTTTGATTTCCATGTTACTAATCTGTAGATCATATAGTGCTCCTGTGGTTTAAATGCTATTTATTCTCTGTTGTGTTTTTTTTCTCTTTCCTCAATAGGTGGAGTCTTTGAATTTTTTAAAAGACAACAGTAATTGGATCTACTTGAAAAATTAAGTGAATTGATTTGTTTGGAACACTCTTTGACCAATTCTTTAACATTTAGCCGCTGGGTAAGTTGAGTCAAGTACTTTCTATGTGGTTTGATTTCAAAATTATTGGAATGATCTCTCAACCCAGCTATTAAGCTTTATGTGAAATTTTGACACTCGTAATTTGAGGCCCTCAAAACCTGCAAAAGATGTCTAGGATGCTATCTAAATGAACTTCACCACATCAGCAGAACCAACCTGATGAGAAAGATGAGAAGATTAGAACATGTTGTCATTTATAGTTTGAAACCAGATCCTTTCATTTACTGTTCTAATGATTATTTGCTTGTTGTAATCTGAGGTAATGTGAGAATATCAGATTTTACTTTTAGTGAGATATTATGTACTGTATAGTATCAGATTCAAGTCTAAGGTGTCNCAGAACCAACCTGATGAGAAAGATGAGAAGATTAGAACATGTTGTCATTTATAGTTTGAAACCAGATCCTTTCATTTACTGTTCTAATGATTATTTGCTTGTTGTAATCTGAGGTAATGTGAGAATATCAGATTTTACTTTTAGTGAGATATTATGTACTGTATAGTATCAGATTCAAGTCTAAGGTGTCAAGCAGCAGTCCCCAACCCTTTTGGCACCAGTGACTGATTTGGTGGAAGACAGTGTTTCTACAGACTGAGGGCAGGGATGATGTTTTCAGGATGATTCAAAAGCAGTAGGGTTTGAACTCCTATGAGAATTCACTACTGTTGCTGATCTGACAGAGTGCAGGGCTCAGGCAGCAATTCTAGTGATGGGGAGCAGCTGTAAAGACAGATGAAGCTTCGCTCACCTGCCTGCCCTCCACACACCTCCTGCTGTGTGGCCCCGGGCAGGGGGCTGGGTGGTTGGGGTCCCCTGCTAAAAGGAACATTTTCCCGACCCAGGGATGGAACCTGTGTCTTCTGCATTGGCAGGCAGATTCTTTACTACTGCACCACCTGGGAAGACCCTGAGTAAATTAGTAACTCTCCTTATTCTCATTTTGTAGAAGGCTTGGTTTCTATGATAAGAATAGCAATCTGAAGGACTTGCTTAATCCAGCTTCCTTGTTGCACTGTGTTACTTCAGAATGCTCTTAAGGTACAGAATTCGTAGAGTTTAGGCTTTTAGCAAGTTTGGGGGCTGCCAAGCCAAAATTTAGTGGGAACAGGACTTTGGTTACTGTTAAGATGTCAGTATAGTAAAGCCTGCTCTGTCAAGCAGATTTTTAAAGTCAGAAATCTAAACAATACTGATTTTAGGGTTTGCTAATTTTTGTTTTAACCAGGCAAATACTTACTCTTTATACAGTAACAGAAAAGGTGGAAAAAATTTTGTATTCCTAGTCCAGGTCACAAGATTCGAGTTTCTGAAATTCAGTGTTTTATTCATGATTCTAAATTGTGCAGCTTGTTACTTAATTTTCCTCTGGATAAACTGAAGGTATTTAAAAATCTGATGAATGATGGTAAATGAGAAGAAAGTGTCTAACCATTCAGGGAACAGACTTCAAAACCAAACTAACAGTGTCTGCTTTACCTGTGGGCATCTTCAGACGTGATGGGTCAGGTGGTTTTTCAGGGATACTGTTGAATATGGTTTATGCATTGCTAACAGTTGCTTTAGCTTTGTCTAGAATAATCTCCTTTGGCAACTTCCCTGGAACTTGATTTGTTTGTATAGCTTTTGAGCATCCAGTGAGTGCAGAGATATTAAGTTCATGGACCCAAGATTCATCTGTGACCAAATTTTTACTGTTATGGGCACATGGTACTTTTGGGAAATTTTTTAGGGTAACTCAGTGGACATGAATTTGAGCAAACTCTGGGAGATTGTGGAGGACAGGGTAGCCTAGCGTACTGCCATTCATGGGGTCACAAAGAGTCGGACACAACTTAGTCACTGAACAACAGCAGAGCAGATGAAAAACCCATCAGGAAGAGAAATGGTACAGAAGTTTCAAAAGCAAAACCTTAATTTCTGCAGTAGCCATAATGGAAGATGAAAACCTATACTCTGAACTACTCACTGAAATGTCTTTGTCTGCCGCATTTCATTTTCCACCTGCTCACAAGGATTGACTTATACAGTTATTCCCAAAGTACCCCAGAGTATAACGGTTAAATTTGATTGGTGGGACCCAATTTAAATTATGTTTAGGAAACCGTTCTGTAAGTGCCTCGTGAGAATGGATGTTGGCCTTCCTGCTTATCTCACTATGAATTCTGAGCACCGTTGGTTATGTCAGATCTTTGGTTAAGTCAAAAGCAAAAAAAAATTTTGATTGTGTTTTAAAATAATTTTTCTTTTCAGTTACACAAGGACACAACTTAATTCATAAGGTTACATGAGGATTAAACTCTTGGCAGGTGGTAGAGACTCAGTAACTAGTAGTAATAATAACAATGGTGATTCACGGTGGTTAAGTCACAATCATGGTTTAAACGTAACAGTAATTGTACTTTATTCATCACATGACTGATTCTCTAGCATGTCATTGTGGACATAGCTCATAGAGATGAGTACCTCTTCTCCATTAAACCAAATACTTGTTGAAATACTCCATAAAAACAAATACTTGCTTTGGTAAGAAACACATCATATGAAACCGGTCAGCTTTTTATATGACATTATCAGCAAGCTGTCAATCACTTTATCTGTGAGCCTGGTCTTGTCCATTGACTCAAGCAAGGATTTTTTTTTTTTCAAATAATAAATTTTTTAAATGTGTCCATTTTCCCCTACTCAAAACTTCTAGTAATAGAAAACAGGATAAATAAAAAGGGAAAGTTTGCATGATAAAATTTTACATGATAAAGAAAACTGTCATTGTTAGGATGGTCTTCCTTTTATGGTATTTTTTGTAAAAAGATAATAAATACAAATTACTTTATAATAATGTAACTTTTTATGTCCTGCCATTGTCCTTCAAGTAGCCTGTGCTTTTGACTGATCTTGACCTTATTCATTTTCAGGTACTAGTAGCTGGACTATGTAGACCTTTAAATCAGGTGCACAGAGTTATATGCTCTCATTGCATTGAATGCAGTTATTTCAGAATTATGTAAGTAGTATGTCTTCTTTAAGCTGAGGAAAGATAAGACGGAGGGTGAAAATTATTAGCATTCACTGAATATGTTCTGCAGAGTCAGGTTTTTTGCTATAGCTGCTTCATTCTGAAAAGTAAGAATAAAGGATTCTATATTCATTTGAGGAAATCGGATTTCAGAGAAGTAATTAATTTGTTGAGAATTCTACAGTTATGATAGTAATTTTAAGAGTCAGAAGTTATCAAAATCTTACTTTGAATTGGAAAATCCAAACTGTGTAATTTCCTGTAGAAATTGCTGTATTTTCTGATTTCCCCAGATTCAGTTTTCATCCATCCATCTGCTCCTTTATATGTTTTTATAGTTATTTTTGTCATTACTTATACCAATATGGAAAATAAAATGGAAGATTTTAAATCCATTTTATTTAGACACATTTTTCCTGGTGGCTCAGATGGTAAAGAATCTGCCTGCAATGCAGGAGACCTGGGTTCGATCCCTGGATTGGAATGATCCTTTGGAGAAGGAAATGGCAACCCATGCCAGTATGCTTGCCTGGAAAATTCCACTGGACAGAGGAGCCAGGTTGGCTACAGTCGATGGGGTCGCAGAGAGTCATACATGACTGAGGATGCATGAATATGCATAAAGATGTGATGAGGTTTCAAATAAGGTTTGTGCTCTGTTCTCTATGGTTTGATACAGCTTTTCCTGCTGTTACATATAATTCGGAGCAAACCTTATGAACTTCAATGTGTTGTGGCCTTCAAAATGTTTACTTTAAATGGAGCCATTCTTATAGGTTTTTCAGATGTCTACAGTTCTTCTGTTGGGTCCTTTATGTTTTAAGTTAGCTGAAGAGAGTCTTATTAAACTGATACGAAACCTACGGACCTATAAACTCTTCCACAGACTGTGGTTTGTTTGGTCATTACAGTCTGTGTGAGTGGAGCTCATTACTGTTACCTTCTCGGGCTACAGAATTTCACTTTTTCAGAATTATTTTTTAACCTCTTATATAAAATTTCAGTCTTCCTGCCTTGTTTTTCAAGCATATCACTGGACTATGCCTAGATTCATTCATACATTCAGTCCCTTACCCTCCATTTATTCATCATCAGCAAGATTAATTAAGCCAGTAGCCTGAGCAGAGCCCATTTGGTTCCTTGAACATTTTGTAGCCCTTTGAAAAACTGACTGAGAGTTGATTTTCTCTCATTTCATGGTACTCCCTCCTGCCTCTCCTTTCTGCCCCTTCCTTTAGCTTGCAATGCAGGATGGCTGTGTGTGGCAGGACCCTTCTCTTGTATTGGCCACAGAGAACCTGCACAGTGGAACTGAGTAGCCATATGCCTTGTTTCTAGGATAACCTGAATAATTATTTCTGTAATGCTTTACAGTTTTCCAGTGGCTTCCACCTTGGATGATCTCACTTAAATCAAGAACTATTGTGTGGCTACTACTTACATTTAATTTTATGTGTGAGGAAACGGAGGCTCTGGGGGTTACAGTAGAATGATTTGCTCCAAGTCACAGCCTTAGTGAGTCATAAAAGCAGGATTCAACGCTGGTTCTCCCAACTTTAGACAGCATGTCATTCGATGCCAGGTCACCAGTCTGGTTGACTGTGCTGTGCTGTGTGCTGGGAGTGTTCAAATACCAGAGATTTGTTGATATCATCTGTATATTCTGTTTAGCCTGAAACATGTGAGTAGATGCCATATTGGAGGTTGGGGGAAGAACCAGATCTCACAGTTTTAAGGAATCTTGAAGGCAATGCACCTTTACTTCCTTGGTGATACTGTTAAATTCACCAGTCACTCCCTTGCTCTGAGAATCTCGTAGACTCCAGGCAACACCCTTGTAGATCAAGAATGGCTTTTGGAATTCTAGTTCTCTTGGCAGTTATAGTTTTCACTGTGAATTACTAGATTGGATATTGGAGAGCATCACCCACTAGGGAGGTCTTCATGCTTTATCTCTTCTCTCTGAAACTCTTTGTTGTTTAGTCCTACTCTTTTGCTACCCCATGGACTGTAGCCAGTCAGTCTCCTCTGTTCATGGGGTTTCCCAGAATATTGGAGTGGGTTGCCATTTCCTTCTCTAAGGGATCTTCCTAACCCAGGGACTGAAACTGCATCTCCTAATTCTCCTGCATTTCAGGCAGATTCTTTACCGCCGAACCAGCTGAGAAACCCTGGAGTCCCATTAATACTTGGTATTTTCCTCCTGTCATGTTTTTGTGTATATTTTTGTGTGTGCTTTTTAGTAAAGTGATACCTGTAGGACTTTTATCACACCTGCCACTCTGTAAGCTGCTTGAAGGCAGAGACTGCACCTTTATTTCATTGGTGTCCTCTTCAGCCTTGAAAATAGTGGTTGAAAAAGAAGTAGTAGGTATTCCGTAAATAAATGTTGAATTTATTGAAAACATTTGATTATGAGCTTTCATCTAAGATTCATTTCGGGAGCTTCAAATTGGTACCTGGGCACAGATTTAATTTTAATCATAGTAGGGAGATGAATTAGCAAGTGTTTGTGTGTATTGAGTTGCTCAGTCGTGTCTGACTCTTTGCAACACCATAGACTGTCGCTTGCCAGACTCCTGTCATAGAATTCTCCAGGCAAGAATACTGGAGTGGGTTGCCATGCCCTTCTCCAAGGGATCTTCCCCAGCCAGGGATCGAACCTGGGTCTCCCTCATTTTAAGCAGATTCTTTACCATATGAGCCACCAGGAAAGCCCCCTGAGCAGAGAGCCATGAACAGATTTATATGCTTTGTAGGTGATCTTTTCAAATGCAAAAAATTTGTCTTCAAGTAAAATAACAACTCCTCCCACAGCCACAAACAAAACAAAACTCCATACATGCTCCTACAAAGGTGTTTTATTGTCCCTGTCTTGACCGTGAGAACAAAAATAATGGATCTCTGCAAAGACTTAATGAGATAAAATAACAGCGGGCTCTGTTTGGAGGCTTCCTAGAAGGTACAGATGTAGCTGTGCTGTGAATGTGGAGCATAGCTGTCACAGGCTTAGCACTAAGGATGTACATTTAACTTGGCCTGCGTTGCTGGGAAGCCCCTGAAAATTTTTGAGCCAAAGAGTGATGTCATCAGAGCTGCACTTTAGGAAACTCAATCAGGCTGGGTTGTGTTGGATGGCGTGGGGGTAGAGGTGAGGGTGGGGTGAGTGGGTGCAAGAGTCCCTGAAAGCCTCTTAGGAGGCACTTAACATTAATTCACACAAGAAGCTGTCACCTCCTGTTAGGCCCTTTCGCTCGCCTCCCACACGTCCATCACAGATGAAAGCACTGTTCAGAAAACCTTAGTGAACACTTAAATCCCAAGTTCAAGGAATTCTTTCTTTTTTATTGTATCAAAGTATAGTTGATTTACAAAATTGCCTTCGTTTTGGGTATACAGCACAGTGATTCAGTGTTTTTATTTTTATAGATTGCACTCCATCTATCATGGCTATACTACCCTGTGCTGGAATTCTGACTTAACTTCCTCCAGTCTTTTCCTTAGCTTCTCACTTCTTGGTTCTGCATCCTCATGCCTTTGTGGCTACTTTCAGCTCAAAGTATTTCCCTTAAGACTCTGCTGATGCTTCCACAAGTGACTACTTCTGAGAATTGTCCCTGGATTCCATACACCCGATGCCCAAGGGCACAGTGCCTAGATCTGTCCTATGAAAATTTGACAGTTGTACCCAAAGCACCTTCTATCTGACTTTGTGCAGTGGAGGGTCAGATAGGTGTTGAGGGCCTGAATTGCAGTGACAGCAATACGGGTGGACAGGACACAGACAAGATGAGAGAGAATGTGCCGGAGGCCCATACAGGGCTGCCTGATTGGATGTAGGAGGTATGTGTGTCTGTGTGTGTGTGCACATGTGCTTCCGGGGGCAGGGAGCAGAAAGAAGCTGTCAGTGATGACACCGGGCTTTGAGAGTTTGAATAGGATTTTTAATAGAAAAAGGGAAGTGAACCCAGAAGCTGGCTTGGGCTGTAGGATGATGAATTTGTGTACCAGTTGAGTTTGAGATAAAAGTAGATAAAAAGCATGTACTTTCTACTATTCGACTTTTTTTTTTCCCCACGAGAATTTATAGCTGGAAACAGGAAATCATTGGAAGACTTGAGTTTTCTTCCTCTTTTTGCTGTTCTTCCAGGTCCTTAAATATTTCCCTAGAGCTGAGGATGGTTTTAGGTTTTCTCANACCCTGTGCTGGAATTCTGACTTAACTTCCTCCAGTCTTTTCCTTAGCTTCTCACTTCTTGGTTCTGCATCCTCATGCCTTTGTGGCTACTTTCAGCTCAAAGTATTTCCCTTAAGACTCTGCTGATGCTTCCACAAGTGACTACTTCTGAGAATTGTCCCTGGATTCCATACACCCGATGCCCAAGGGCACAGTGCCTAGATCTGTCCTATGAAAATTTGACAGTTGTACCCAAAGCACCTTCTATCTGACTTTGTGCAGTGGAGGGTCAGATAGGTGTTGAGGGCCTGAATTGCAGTGACAGCAATACGGGTGGACAGGACACAGACAAGATGAGAGAGAATGTGCCAGAGGCCCATACAGGGCTGCCTGATTGGATGTAGGAGGTATGTGTGTCTGTGTGTGTGTGCACATGTGCTTCCGGGGGCAGGGAGCAGGAAGAAGCTGTCAGTGATGACACCGGGCTTTGAGAGTTTGAATAGGATTTTTAATAGAAAAAGGGAAGTGAACCCAGAAGCTGGCTTGGGCTGTAGGATGATGAATTTGTGTACCAGTTGAGTTTGAGATAAAAGTAGATAAAAAGCATGTACTTTCTACTATTCGACTTTTTTTTTTCCCCACGAGAATTTATAGCTGGAAACAGGAAATCATTGGAAGACTTGAGTTTTCTTCCTCTTTTTGCTGTTCTTCCAGGTCCTTAAATATTTCCCTAGAGCTGAGGATGGTTTTAGGTTTTCTCAGTCTTTCCCCTGCCAAAATCCCCCCCAAATTCACCTCTCCAGGAACATGTGTACTTGTCTGAGTACTCACAGCAGCCAGAAGTGTACCTTTCAGCCTCCTAAAATAAAAACATTTGGGAAAAATATAGCTGTCCTCTCCTTTTGACAAGCATGAACATTGTCACCTTACGACTTGCTAAAATAGCACAGCAAAGGAACACTTTCGTGCAGGCTGGAAAATCAAGGGAATGCAAAACACAGGCACTTCCTCTTTTCTTTGCTTGAGGCATTCAAGTGGGACAGTCTAGTTCAGGGAAGCAGGGGCATTTTTACTTGAGCACTAAACTGGAAGAATTGTATTAACCATTCAAATCAGTGTATATTAGCCATTCGAATCAAAAGTTGTTCTCTCAATTGGTGGTATTTCTAACAATAACATCCTAAGGCTCTTAAATTTGGCGGTAGCAGAGAGCCAGCTGGTCCCAGTGTAATCCACTCCCATCCCCATCCACTGAGGAGTTTCTGAATTTCAGCAGAGATATTCTTGATTCAATCAGTTTAAAAGCATATAATGATCCTGTAATTATAATTTGCCATTACCTTGTATACTAATGATTAAAGCAAACATTTAATAACCAAAGGGCAGTAAATATATTTTAGATCTTGAGCCATAAAAAGATTTCCATTAACAGAATGTTTTTTGCACAAATAAATTATTCATTGACTGTAGCAGAGCTTGAGCCTGTCATCAGCCTTAAGTGGAAATTTTGAGAACACCAATCATCACAGATGCCAACACTAAGTTGGCTTGAGCCTCCATCCTTCTTACATGGAACCTAAACTTTTTTGGCTATTTATAAGAGCTTTAATTCGGTTAAATTCAATGAATATTTATGGCATTTTTGCCATATGCAATTTAGTGTTCTGGTAGTTGGAGGACTACAATGATGAGTAAGTCTGCATTTTAGTCTTTACGTTGCTTATACACCTAAAAGAAGGGCAAGATTAGTACATACATGACTTGCATATAAGAAGGCTTAAGTAGCAACCTCAGAAGTGTATAAATAAAATTTATTGCAAATTCGGGGGAGAAAGAAATCTCATGCATTTTCTCAAGGGAATGGGGAGGGAAGAGTCTGGAGATCAGGAAGTGTTCCCTGAGGAAGGCTTTTAAGATGGGCGAGGTTTTGACAGATGGAGAGAATTATAACCACATAGGCAAAGAGTTGGGATGTATAATGTGGATGTCATTGGAACGAAAAGTAACTTGGTGTGTTTGGAACACAACATTGGTAAGTGAAGGGGAGACAAGGAAAGAAAAGAAAGAGAGATACCTAGAGATTTAGAGAGTATAGAAGGCTTTCAGTGAGTAATTAGCACATCAGTTTGGTAGACATTAAGGAACCACTTTTGAGCTAAGGAATGATGTGATTGGATTATATTTTTGAAATATACCTCACCTCGTAGGTAAGAGGTAGAAAACTTGGAGGTCAACAAGTTAAAGGGCCATTGGAATTGTCTCCATGAACAGTAATAAGTTTCTGAACTAAGTTGGTGGTAATAAGAATACAAAGGAGGGCCCAGATGGGAGAGATGGTACAATTATTTGTCTATAGGTTTGTCACCTGATTGCCTACATGACAGGTAGAAAAGAGGAAGGAGTTAAAAATTGCATTCAACAACTTTAGGCAGTTTTTGAATCCAGTCAACATTTGTGGAAAACCAAAGTCATATGCAAGACGTTGTACTCTGTGCTTGAGTTGTGTACTAAGAAAAATGAGAAAACTGCTGTCTCTGCATGGCTGAAAATTTGGTTGGGGATATAAATGTATACACTCAACTAAAATCCAAAGCAGATCGTGATTAATGTGATCACANAGTTTTTGAATCCAGTCAACATTTGTGGAAAACCAAAGTCATATGCAAGACGTTGTACTCTGTGCTTGAGTTGTGTACTAAGAAAAATGAGAAAACTGCTGTCTCTGCATGGCTGAAAATTTGGTTGGGGATATAAATGTATACACTCAACTAAAATCCAAAGCAGATCGTGATTAATGTGATCACAGGAGGTATGAGAGAGTGGCGCTTGTGTTAATTTTGATGCTGGAAAAGTAGAGAAACATCTAGGGGAGAAGACACTTGGGCCTGGAAGATCAGATAGAGGAATCCAAAATATTTTAGGTCTCAGAAACATAGTGGGGAAAAACTAAGTGAGACAAGTATCAAAGAAGCTGAGGGGGAAGAACCTTACAGATAGAGGAGCTCTTACTTATTGCCCCTGGTATGCCAGATTCTGAGCTGGGAGCTCTGTGTTTAAGGAAGGAGTGTCCCACAGTGCTCAGTGCTGCAGAGCGGGAACAATGTTATCTAAAGAAGGGCCCCTGCATTCAGCAATTTAAGGATTAGGAGTGGTTTTTTGAAGAGGTTTCAGTTGGATAGAGATTAGCCTAGTGGCTCAGATGGTACAGAATCCGCTTGCAATGCAGGAGACCTGGGTTCAGTCCATGGGTTGGGAAGATCCCCTGGAGAAGGAAATGCCTACCCACCCCAGTATTCTTGCCAGGAGAATTCCATGGACAGAGGAGTCTGATGTGCTGTATACAGTCCATGGTCTCTCAAAGAGTTGGACATGACTGAGCGACTAACTCAGTTGAGTAGGGAAGGAAATATCCTAAAGGTTATTCCTAGTCTTGAAGCCCCAGTACTTTGTCCACCTGATGGGAAGAGCTGGCTCTGGAAAAGACCGTGAAGCTGGGAAAGATTGAGGGCAAGAGGAGAAGGGAACAGCAGAGGAAGAGATGGTTAGATAGTATCACTGACTCAGTGGACATGAGTTTGAGCAAATTCCAGGACAAAGCAAAGGACAGAGAAGCTTGGCGTGCTGCTGTCCATAGGATCTCAAAGAGTTGGACATGACTGAACAACTGAACATCAATAGCAATCTTGAAGATACAAGTAAACTCTAGACTGAGCTTTCCTCAGTGATTTATCCTTGATGGGTCAAGTTTACAGAAATAGTAGATCTGATTATGCCAGGTGGTCTTCGAGGTACCCCCTTGAGAATGTGTTAGTNAAAATATAGTATTAATGGAGAGTGAGGAATTACATGTCACACTCTAGGTTGTTGTAGTGAAGTGAAGTGAAGTCGCTCAGTCGTGTCCGACTCTTTGCAAGACCCCATGGACGGTAGCCTACCAGGCTCCTCTGTCCATGGGATTTTCCAGGCAATAGTACTAGAGTGGATTGCTATTTCCTTCTCCAAGTTTGTTGTAAGTGGATGAAAAAGTGCCATCTGGTCAGGAAATACATAATAGCATCATTTTAATAAATTATTGATTAATTAATATAAAATTCTCTTTGATCATCTACAGGTAAAAGGGATGTATTCTTTTCAAAATATCTAGAACTGTATGCCTGCTTTTAAATTTATGTGCTGTGAACTTTTGCCAGTGGCAGGAACAAGACATGAAATACTTAGTTCACAAGAAATGTTCTGTTATATTTTAAAAAAACGAACATTGAAAGAATTAGAAAGATAAATATGTACCTGGTGCAGAGTCGATAATAAATAACTGTTATATGGAAAAAAGAGAAATTTTATGCTAGCTACAATAGAAGAGTTCTTCAGAGCCCTTGTCAAAGCTTTTATTCTTAAGCTGTTTAAACATATACCTATTGGAAATTTATCCTTAAGAATTTTATGGAAGACATTTTATTTTACAGTCAGCTACAGATACTAAAATTTTTTCTATATCAGATATTTTATATTTGTATTTTTTGACACAAATAAGATTGTCTTATACAGTATGTGAGAAGTAATATTTGTTCACTTGTCATTTTACTTAGAATTTAGAGGTGAGCCAGTGGACAAAGAAAATTTAATCTTTAATTGAAGATATGCATATTACTTTATTTTAAACATTGCTAGGATTATAATCACATTTTTAATGTGCTCCATTTTACATACTTATGTTTGATGCAGTTTGAAAATCTGATAAAAATTTAAATTGAAATAAATTAATTCCATTTTAAGATTGGCACTGTGAATTATTCTTCAGAACAGATGTAATTAGTTAACATTTTTCTGAAGCACACATTTTAAAATCTTTTTACTCATAATATCATTATCACTTAAACCCTCGTTTAGAGAATTATGTTTGGAAATGTTCTGTCTAAATTCTGTAATGTCTGTTATAAATAGACATCTTTGAGTTTGTACATTTAGTAATAATATACATGACTTATGAGAAGGATGACTCTTGGTAACTCTGTGATATCTAAGTCTTATTTTGTAACGTTATCGAAACCTTAGTGAGTGATTTCTGAATTTAATAATACTAACGTAACATAGCAACACATAAACAATATGTGGATAGTTAACTGTAGTAGGGGCTTCCCAGGTGGCACCAGTGGTAAAGAGCCCGCCTGCCAGTGCAAGAGACCCTAGAGATGCAGGTTCAGTCCCTGGGTTGGTAAGATCCCTTGGAGGAGCACATGGCAATCCATTCCAGTACTCTCGCCAGGAAAGTCCCACGGACAGAGGAACTTGGCAAGCTCTGGTCCATGGGGTCGCATCTAGTCGACCATGCCTGAGTGGCTGAGCACACACATGCTCATAACTGTGGTAGGCAGGGAACAGTGACTGGTTGGAAAATTCATTGGTTGAAACCTCAGGAAGCTGTCGAGGTTCTTGCCCTGAGTCTCATAGACTATGGATCTCGTACAAGTCCCTTATTCCACTACCCACCTTCTTAATTTATATATATTATATAATTGCATATTCATATACATCTGCAAAACCTCTAAAAGTCTTCTTCTGTTTAAAATAATAATCTGTGAGATTCTAAAGAAGAGTTGGAAGGCAAAAACCCGGTGGCTTACTTTCATGACAATCTTGAGGGAGAGTTGATTTGGAAGCCAAGCTTGGTTTGGACATAAGTACACACAACCTGGGATTCGGCTGTTGCCACCCATACTTGTGAGGCCTCCAGGGCAGGAGTTCAGATGGAGGCCCACATGCTTTCTTCTTAACTGAGTCAGTGATTCTTTATTTGTAAAGAATGTGAATTTGCAGGGATTTTATCTGACCAGCTTAAGTTGTGGATTTGGTGAGAATAATTTTCTGGCTCCTTCTTGCTGTTTTGAATAGTAATTAAATCCTCATCAAAGAATGAATTTGTAATGTCCTGTTAGTGAATTTTATGTGGGTCATGCTTAATAAAAGTTGCTTACTTTCGTTGTTTCAGGCCTTACAAAGTTAAGCAGATTGACTTTGTCTAACCCCACACTTTGCAGTGTCACAGTCCACAAACCTTCAGGGCATTTGAACTCCTTTGATTGTAGATTGGAGCACAGAGATTGGGCACGAGATAAGGAAAAAGCATTTCCTGGGCCTAAAACAGCTGTAGTCAGGAGCTGGGACGTTTAAGGCTATAAGACAACTGGATGCCAGTGACAGAGGCGCCCATATAGTTGTTGGCACATTTCTTTTGTGTATTTGTGGTATGGGGCTTTCTGAGGCATGGGACCCAAGGCAGGAAGGCAGGAATGCCTCCTGCCTTAAGGTGTGGACTCTGCTATTGTATCTGGGCATTAGCATCCTCTTGGGGGGCCGTCTGCAGAGACAGCAGAGCGCCTCCTTCCTGAGGACACTAGGGGGAGCTGGCGCAGGAAGGCGTAGCAGATGGTGTTGTGCCTTGCTGTCAGGCTTTTGTAAGTCCTTCTTGCTGGCATCCTGGAAATACTTGGTTGAGGGCACTGGAGGTGGGGCTGGAAAAGGAGCTGTGGTTAACTGGTGTGGATGCCACTTCATCTGTATATGCCTGTAGGCTGCAAGGGTCTGGAAGTGTTTGGGCAGCTCATTTCCAAGTCAGTAAGTGCTCCCTTCACTTCCATAGGGATGGGGAGAGACACTTCCATCCCATAAACCCGTTTTCTCCACACATTTGGATAGGACGGTTCCATTTTCATTTTGTCTGTATATGCGCTGTGGAGGGAACTAGCTCAGGTTGTGCCTACTCAGTTGTGTCGGGCTTTTTGTGACCCCCAAGCTGCCGAAGGGAGCTAGGGAAACAATTAGATCATTGATCCTCGGTCCTTGGAATGATGAAGGGATTTATTATTTACCTAGATTGGGAACCTTAACCACGAATGGATAGAATTCAGAGGCTCTGAGAAATTTGGTTGAGAAAAGAATTAAAACTTTATTTTCACAAACCTCTGATGGAATGTTGGCACTCCATTATTAATGTAGATTTTAGCGGTTTCTGTGGCTTTGTCGCCAGTAGAAGTCACAGATATTTTCATGTCCCCTTACTTTGTAGATAATATCTCACGGTATCTTTATAATTGTGACGACTGAAAATGATGGTGAGTATTATCCTGCACTGTATCCTGTTTCTGATTTTTCATAGTCACATATATTACTGTCAGAACATGTGTTTAAAATTTTTTGAGGTAGTTGAATTTCATTTCAGTTAGTTTCCTTTATAGCTCTGTGTATTTTATTTGATGTAGTTGGAAGCACCATGTTTCGGAGGGATCCCTAGGCTTCATCAGGTTGTCCAAGGGGTTCATGGTGATGAAAAGGTTGAGAAGTTCTGATCTAGATAAAGTCTCCTGTTTTTCTGCCTTGGAGAGGGTAGTGAGTTACTTAAGGTTACGCGGAACAGGAATTAAAAGTAATGTCCTTCCTGTTTGTGTAGCCCCCTGGCAGCTCCATCCCCATCTTGGTGCCAGAGGAATGAATGCCTTAGTCTTATTCAGCAAGCCCTTTTATTATGATGGAGGCCAAGTCGGCTTCCTTCTTTCTCTGTACTTCCCTGTTCTGTGGTGGCCTTCCCCTCACCTCTGACTTCCAGGCCGGCACGTGGTGGTGGGTTTGGTCATCTCCAACTGAGCTTGGACCTGCTTGGCCCTGTGGCCCACATCGTCACAAAGCATGTTGTCCTGAGACACCTGAGCAAGTCAACAGAAAGAGTAGAAAATTTAATCCTGATTGCTTGACCCCATTTTAGTGGTGGTATTTCAGGCAATGTTGATATCTGCCCCCCAGCAAGGGAAATCTTTCATCCAACCCAGTGAGCTTTGTTAAATTAATTAAGGAACTCTTGTCACATAGTTTCTTCCTCTTTTAGACTAGCATAAGGCTGAAATATCAACAGAGAAATAGAGATTTAACTACTAATATTTATGTTTCACTTCCTATTGCCATTTCTTAGCACTGTATTATTCTCTTACCTATTATAATGTTATTATCATTATCCCTGTTTGACAAATGGGAAAACGAAGGCATGGGAAGGTTAGGTAACTTGCCTGAAGTTATTTATCTGTCTACTAAGTGTTGGAGATGGAATTCGAAAGAGGCTGTCTGGGTCCAGAGCCCCTGATCTGGGCTGCTGTGCCACGTGTCCAGTTGCTATACCAGTGCCTCACACCACCATTGTCCAATCTGTGTTTCCTTTGGTTTGGGGTTATTTTGATGCAGTTCTAGGAGGGACTCTTTCCAGATTCTCGGAGCTGTCTCTGAAAGGTACTGTGTCATTTGGTTCCAAGTCCATTCAGCTTTAATCCCTTGCTTGTATGTATTCGGGCAATATGGAGAAGGAAAAACACATTCATACTCAGAGGGTTAGGAGTGCTACAAAATGCTTAATTTGGATTGACTTCATCTCCTTTTCAAGGATGTTGTCAGTGCTTTGATCTTTGCTTTTGTAGTCCTCTCGTCAGCAACATTGGCAAATACACCTTTGAAAATTTATATCTGAATTCTTGTATTTTGAAAAAAAAAAAAAGTTTGTTAGTGTTTCTCTTCTTGAACACTAGTTGATGTTTTGCCAGCTAGTTAAACGCCTGCAAATCTGAGTGCTGGCTGAGAAACTGAGCTTGCTGTAACCAGTTATCCCCAGATGGCCAGATTGCGCTGTGTACCACTTTTATAGATGCTCACTGGTTGCATACTTGGGGTTATGAGGTGTACTGTTCCACTTGTTTTTGCCAGCCATGCACAGCACATTATTTGGTAGGTTGAGACAGATGGTATAGCTTAAGCTAAAATGATGAGGGAGGGGAGAAAATGAAAAAAAAAAAAAAAAGAAAGAAAAAGGGCCCTTGATTTTCTAACTCACATCTCGGAAGTGAATTTTAGTTTCTGTGATTGACTAATAAATGCAGTTTTGCTCTAAGATTCAAATTCATTAACTTCTGTTTAAACAGATATAACTGAGTAATCGGCAGGAAGCAATGTTTTCCTTCTTGGATGCTGTCAGATTTTATGGGGTCTCTTCCAGATTTGAAAATGTTGGGCCATTGGAAGTGTCAAAAATAGATCTGGGTTCTTCAGACTAAGATATACCACCATCAGTACTAATCCAAACAGAAAAATCCCAAATCTTATTTTTAAACTGGGAAAAAAAAAAAAAAAGGTATATATAGCCTGGTGAAATAGCGGTGATAAGGACAATTAATCAGTTTTCATGCAGCTGCTTCCTGACATTTCTGCAAATTGTTGTGGAAAAATTAATGAAGGTTAGATCAGTAATGGTTTCAAGCTTGGCCAGTGGAAAGTATGACAGTGTTTCCATCAGCAATTAAGCTGGGCTGCTTTCTTTTTTCTATAGGGGAAGTGGTATGATGTGTGTTCTCCACAGGAAATGGAAAACGGCAGCTGAACTCTGTGAGCACAGGTATGGAGGAGCTCTCCACGGCTGCTCCACCAGGCGCTCCTTGGTGGGCATGACCGACTCATTTGCATTTTCTGCAGAAACGCTTTAGTTCTGCCATTCTTGAAAACAGAGAGTCGGGATCAGAGGATTTTCTTGAGCTGCCATTTCAAAAACCCAGAAAGGCTCTGCATCTAAACTTTGGGAACCAGAAAGTGGAACTTATGACAAACAGAAAGTGAAACTCACCTATCTAATTTTATTTTTCAAGCCAAAGGTACTTCAGTACAAGCCCAGTTCACATCCTGTGTAACCCTATGGGATTTTCCCCAGTATTAGTTAAAAATTTTCCCATAGGGTCACACAGGATGTGAATTAGAGTAAACACTTAACAAACATGATGAAAAGGAAATTAGCTTTCTAAATGATCCTTTCACTGTTAACATCCTGAGTAGCTATTAGAAACATGGGCAAGGGTGGCTTCATGTCTCATTATCAAGTTGTTACATTATTAATAAACTATATTAATATTCTACTACACGTGAAATGTATTTCTTAATATATGAAACTAGATTTTACTATATATTTTCCTCTTTGGAAAACATTAAAAAGCCTTGCAAAACGCTCTGTGAATCTGAGGTTCTTAACCTTTTCTGGGGAGAAGTTCACAGATCTCTTTAGGACTCTGAAAAAAACCTCCTGACACTTTCTCCCAGAAAAATGCATATATTCACAACATTTTACATACAATTTTTAAAGTTTCACAGCTATCTTAAGTGAGCTTGGATGCCAGGGTTTTTTTTTTTTTTTTTTTAGTTCTAGTTTTATAAAGCTTTTTATGGACAGATAGAAAAATATAGTGAAAATGTTTATTCATTTCAAGTAAAAGTTTTATAAGAGGCACTTTTTAAGAAATTTTAACTGTAGCAGTAGTAATTCTTTTCTGTTTCCACCTGGAAACTGTTTCCTTGTCTTTGGAAAGGAGCACGTACATTGGACAGAACATACAAAGCTGGCTTTGAAGCCTGCGGGGTGACGTATTCCCAGGTGGCGCTAGTGGTAAGGAGCCTGCCTGCCAATGCGGGAGACATAAGAGATGTCGGTTCGATCCCTGGGTCAGGAAGATGCCCTGGAGGAGGGCATGGCAACCCACTCCAGTATTCTTGCCTGAAGAATCCCATGGACAGGGGAGCCTGGTGCTCCATAGGGTTGCAAAGAGTCAGACGTGACTGAAGCGGCTCAGCATACATGAGTGACATATTAGCAAGTGACCGGAGGTACCCTGCCTCAGGTTCATCATCTCTAACATGGTGGCAAGAGGGATGACACATAGTCCATTTTCAATATGTATCCCTCCCCTCCTTTCCTTCCTCCTTTGAGAGGTTGCTTAAATGCCACTTTGTTACGCATCTCTCTGCAATTTCTGAAGGCAGATTTTTTTTTTCCCCTTTTCCCCTCTGTGTTTCTCTAGGGCTTTGTAAATCTCGTTACTCTTAAGATTGTGTCGTCATTCACTGGTTACAGCTAAAGGTGTGTTTTGAGACTCTTCTGTCTTATTAGCGTTGTTTTATGTCTGTACATGCTGTGTCCAGCATAGTGCTTAAGACGTGAAAGTGTTCCCTATTTATTACGTTAGTAGTAATAGTATAATGCTTATTAGAAATAAAATAATTTGGACTTGGGCTTATAATTATATCATGCTTATGTGACTGCTAGTCATCACAGAAGAGAGGTCAAATGATCCATGTACAGCTGAAGTAAAATTTAGTGAGAACACAGAACCTTGAATGGAAAGTATGTCTTTTCCAGTTTTGGCTACCTCCAGAGTGTATTCTAAACCAGAGCCAGAGTGTTCAATCAAGTTAATCACCAGGTGATTGGAAAAAAAGAGATGTTATGACATTACTCAAATATATTTCTTACACATTATCTGACTCTCAGAGGAAAATGTAGGCTCCCAAAGTCTTAGTTTTAGAATTTTATTTGTTTATTCAAACTTTATTACTTAGGATTTGGGGTTGAACAATAGCTTGAAGAACATCCCGATCTGACTTTCTTTGGATTAAGTCCTCACATGCCCTTGCTAATGCTTTTCAATTCAAATTGAACAAAAAATGTCCTGCTCTTTGAGGAGCTGATCACTTGTCAACTCCCATCGGTCCCATTTCTCTCTGTCTGTATACACACACATGCATGCACGCACAGACACACACACACACACACACACACACGTATATCCTGCAACTGGTACAAATATATTAAATAAAGACAACTTTAAAAAATTTATATCAAACCACCTTGTCTTAATACTTGAAAAACTCAGTAGCAGTCAGCTTCATTCTTTCTATGTGTGATAAATGGTTTCCAGGCAGTAAACTATGATTTAGAGCCTTGGGCATAAAGAATGACTTCATGAGCCCTGGGAGGCTTGGAAGAGAGCAATGCCTAGTTGGCTGCTGGAAGTCTTGGAGCAAACCATTGTGGAAAGACAGCAATGACTTAGGATGGAGAAGGAGAAGAGAGTGAAGAAGAGAGAAGGAAAGATCCTGGAAGTAGGGGGTGATGTCTGGGTGCCTGGGGAAGGGTTTTGATGCAAAGAAAGAACCCTTAGTCCTAACCTTTAGAGTACTAGAAAACTGTGGGTAGAACATTGGCTGGGGTAATAGATGAATCAGGCCCAATTGAAGGAACTTCAGAAATGGATCTGAGAGATAAAAATGGTTATCTGTAAATTTCTGCCCATGTAACATTATACTCATCCCTAGTAGTGCATTTTGGGAGTTGGGGCGGGAAGGGGTATGGGAAGGATAGACCTGTAATTAAAATGTCTAACACATCTCTTTTGAGAAATTTATTTAATATAAAGAACTTGGGTGTTAATAGTTGAGAGCTGTTTAGTAATAACGCAGTTTTCTTGAGGTCTGTTTAAAGTTTTTTAAAATACCTTCAGTTCTTTTGTCCAGCGTGTGTGTATTATCTGTGCATTAATGGTCCTCATCTGATTACTGCATTGGTTCATATTTTTCTGCATGAATTGACATAAAACCATTACTAAAATCTGGTACCTACAAGATATCTGGTATCAGTACAAACAGAAAGCTTAAATAACGTGAGAAAAAATGTCAATTTGGGGTTTTAAAATAGAAGAATAATGACTACTTAATAGTAAAGTTACTGAAATGGAAATGTAAAGAAAACAGCTTATAACTTATGTTTCAGAATCTTGTCTGTAACACACTTCATGGCGTTCTCATAGGCTTTGCTGTCTAGTCCTTGTAGTTAGAGGTTTCTCTTGATCCACATTTTTTTTGATTACAGACTTTATAATTTAATAAATACTAGAATTTATCAAAAAAAAAAAAAAAGAAAGAAAGAAATGGATCTGAGGATCCATAGAGGTGCCTGCCAGTGGTGCTGAGTTGAGGAATGAAGAGGTTGTTATAGCTGACACAGAATATGAGCAGAGGCTTGTGCCTGTGAGATATAGATATGCTGTGCTAATTTGCTCAGTCCGACTCTTTGCAACCCGTGGACTGTAGCCCAACAGGCTCCTCTGTCCATGCGGATTCTCCAGGCAAGAATACTGGAGTGGGTTGCTATACCCTCCTCCAGGGGATCTTCCCAACCCAGGGATCAAACCCAGGTCCCCCACATTGCAGGCAGATTCTTAACCATCTGAGCCACCAGGGAAGCCCATGAGATACTGCAGATAAAGAGTTGAATTTAGACTGTAGGGAAGGACAAAATGTTTGTTGGACATGGACTGAACTGGGAGCAAATACAGTTGAAGATTTTGCTAATAAATCATTGGCCATGAATTCTTGGCACTTGTGAGATGTACACCATTCCTTTACTGAAGCATTTTCACCTCCTGGAAAGCCTTGTCTCTGCCTGTCAGAATTTTCAAGCCCTTACTTAACTTCTACCAGCTGCATAAATATTTCTTTCACAGCACTAGCTCAAAGCAGTCGCTCTTCTGCTGAGCTTATATAGAACTATTATAAATCCCATGGGCTGTAGCCTGCCAGGCCCCTCTGTCCATGGAATTTTTCAGGCAAGAATACTGGAGTAGGTTGCCATTTTTTCCTCTAGGGGATCTTCCCAGCCCAGGGATTGAACCCAGGTCTCCTGGTTTCCTGCATTGGCAGTCGGATTCTTTACCACTGGAGCCACCTGGGAAGCCCATTGTAAATGCAGTGGCAGTTAATTGACATTTAAAGCTCGAAGTTAATTTTTACTTGTATGTCTTGTCTCTTGATTGAGCTTCTAAACTTGTGTAAAATTTGACAGTGTAAAAAAAAAATCTTTTCTGTGGTCTAATATGAAGTCATGCCTATAGCAAGAATTCAATATACTTTTAAGAATTTTAAAAGATACTGAGCTTTTGTACACATAACCAATGCACAAATTCTGCTGATTCTTCTTCCTAAACATGTCTTTGATCAATGCCTCCTACCTCTGGCCCCATTCAATTCCATATGGTATGTCGTTGAGCTCTTAAAGGAGCCTCCTGACTAGGGTCCTGGCCTTAAGCCCCACCCACCTCCCTTACACCCTCTACGCTACTTCCAATGCTATGTTTGTAAAAGAGAAATCTTCCTTTTGCTTTAACATAAAGTTCAAAATCTTACCATATCATAAAGGTACTTGATTATCTCGACCAACTCTGTAATTCCTATATCATTTCTCTCATCTCACTATAAAACCTCATGAAATGGATAATACTTCAGTAAGACCCAAGTTTATTCATTCCCAGAATATACCTTGTTTCTTCTTGCTTCTCTGCATTTACAGTTACTATTTTCTCTCCATGCCCATAGATACTTTGAGATATAAAGGTTGCCTGTGTTCCCCCTTTCCCTTTCCCTCTTTGGTCTCCCCCAGCACAGTTAGTCACCTTCTCACTTCTGCTCCCATTGTGCTCTCTCCATCCTTGACGCATATGGTATGAGATTATTTTTCACCCGTCTGACCCTAGACCATAAACTCTCCAATGGTTGCATCTTATTTATCATTGTATTTCTAATAACCACCATGGCCTGCTAGGCAGTCTGTAAAGTAATAAAGGAAAGGTTGTGAAGAGAAGCTGAAAAAGATTTCTGTTATAAAATATCTGAACTGATGATGAGGCATCCAGATTTAAATGTCTTATAGTTTATAAATTTTATTGCATTTAAATGGTTTAACAACATATATTTATTATTACACTAGAGGGACAAATTTAAGAAAAGTTAATTAAATATGTATATTACCCATGTGTAGAGCATAATGAAACCATGAATGTGAATATTTTCAGAATCCAGAAGATTCAGTAACAAAAATTAGGAGAGGTAGATGAACCAAAAAATGGTCAGTTAGAAACTAGACCAGAAAAACAACATTAATCTTTCAAGTGAAATAAACTCTCCCAACAGTTTTGATTGGATTAATATAATTGTCTACAATTATGAAAAAATAGTGGCTTGCCCATGAATTTTTATTATCACCACATATGTTAATATATATGTAGCTGGTAAAGTCAAACTAGTTATTTAAAACTGTAAAGTTATTTATAAGTCTTGATAGTCCTCATTTAAGCTTTGGTAACAGTGGCAGGTCTTATTAAAAGTGGGTATAACCATAAACAGAAAGGTTATAAAGTGAGACAAGTCATAATGTCAAATAGTTTTATCAGTAGGGAAAATACCTTTCTTTTCACAGTGTTAAATAGATCTTCAGTTATACAGTGAATTTGTCTCAGCCTCAAGACAACTGTCCTCACTTCACTTTCAGATACTTTTGGAATTGTGGACTTTGAGTAGGGCTGAGTATTTTGTCTCTCTGTTTCATTTTGGATAGTTTCTATTACCATGTCTTCAAGTTCACTATCCTTTTCTTCTGGAATGTCTAATCTGCCACCCACTGTCTTTTCCCTCTCAGGTTTTGAGCTGGTCCTCTCTAGAGGTTCAGATTGGGCCTTTTAAAATATATCTTCCATATTGCTTCCACTTCACATATTCATTCTTTACTCTAGTTTCTTGAACATAGGGAATATAGTTAAAATAACTGCTAATGGCCTTTCTACTAATTCTGCCATCTGTGTCATTTCTGGGTCAGTTTTGATTCATTAATTTTTTGGCTTTTATGGGTCAGATTTTTCCGTTTCTTTGCAGACTTGGTAATTTTTGATTGAATGCTAAAATTTTACCTTGTGGGTACCAAAGACTTTTGTATTCCTAAAAATATCCTTGAGGTTTTTATTATTATTATTAGATGTAGTTAAGATACTTGACAATAGTTTTATTTTTTCAGATCTTACTTTTAAGCTTTGTTAGGTAACCAGGGCAGTGTGTAGCTTAGGTTTAATTTTTTTCCTCCTACTAAAGCAAGACACTTCTTAATACTCTAATGATGCCTTGTAAATTATGAGGCTGCCCACTCGGGCTATTGGAAATAGGCATTCTTCTTGGCCCTTTGTGAGTACTGGGCACTGTTGTCTCTAATGGTTTCAGTGGTTTTTCTCCTGACTGTGGTGGTTTCCTCACATGCCTTTGCTAGTCAGTATTCACCTGAGCACTTTATCTACAGATCTTCCAAGTTCTGTCTGTCCAGCGCTGTCCTTATCATGCCCTGTGATCCCTGAACACTTAAGTTCCTTGCACTTCAGGGAGACCACTGGTCTCTGAGTTTCCCTTTCTGACATGGTGAAAATGTTCTCCAAGGTGTCATCTGGGGCAGTTTTAGGGCTCATCTCACTTGTCCGTTTTCTCTCAAGGATCACTGTCCTTTGTAGCCAGTTGTTCAGTTTCTTAGAAGCTATCATCATATGTGCGAGCATGGTAAGTTGCTCAGTCATGTCTGACTCTTCGCAACCCTATGGACTGTAGCCCACCAGGCTCCTCTCTCCATGGGATTCTCCAGGCAAGAACACTGGAGTGGGTTGCCGTGCCCTCCTCTAGGGAATCTTCCCAACCCAGGGTCAAACCCAGGTCTCTTACGTTTACCTGCGTTGGCAGGCGGGTTCTTTACCACTACCACCACCTGGAAAGCCCTATCATCATATATTTTTTATTTATCTTATCTTTATAGTGCTTTACAGGCAGGAGAATAAATCCAGTTCCTACTACATCATGTTGATTTGAGGTTGAGTCAAGGCCTATTTTATTTATTATTTATTCATTTATATACTATTCATTAGCCTGAAGAATTCAAGGTGCTATTAGATAATTGCTAAATAAAAGTATTTAACCCAATGTACACACCTAACATAGGGAATTAAGACTGTGAAATCTGTGTTGGAGAATGTGTTAGGAGGTGTTTTCATAGCATGATACAAAAGTACTGTTGGCTATTCCTTTTGAAACCTTTGCTCCATTTTAAAATAAACTAAAAGTTGTGTGATTTAAATCCCGTTGTGAATTTGTGAGATTTCAAAATAATGTCTCTTTCTTCTCCTTATTCCCAACCTGATGTCCTTAAAAGTAGCCACATTGTGTGGCAGGGGAGGAGGAGAAAGACTTGTGACAGGAATGAAATTTTAGCCACTGCACAAAATGATAGGGTTTAGAGGATGTAAATAGCGTGGTTTGGACCAGTTCACCAGCTTACTCCTATTTGTAAGAAGCCAGGTTTCTTAAATTGATCTTAAGTGATCATTTTGCTTTCAGGAGCCTCTCTGCATCTACAGTGGAAGAGAGTTTAGATGTGTTGCATTTTTCATGATTCGTCTTAGAGTGCTTCTGAGGTCATTTTGCGGTGGAATGCTGTCAGACTGTCAGGTCTCTCTCTCTCTCTCTCTCTCTCTCTCTCTCTCTCTCTCACACACACACACACACACACACACACACACACACACACACACACAAATAGAGACATCTTCCAGAGAACTTCCTGATGTACTGTTCTTTGAATGTGATGACATTTGTTTACACAGGAAGCTAGACACTGGATTCTTTTCTTTGGAGACTGTTTCAGAAACACATTTCCACATTGTTTTTTCTCAGTATGGCCTACATGTGAACCACTTACATATTTAATGTTTGGAAGACTGATGAAGAATTCCTGATATGAAGTGCCCTTATCGATCTACTTTAAATATTTAATGTTGAGAAAACATCCTCTTTCCTCCCCACTGATTTTTTTTTTTTTAATTCTCCTTGGCAAACTGTGACATAGAAATCAGATTAAAGACAGGCCTTATAGCCTTACTTCTGTACCATATCTTTCATGGTTTTCTGTCAACTCAATGTGGCCTCTATAGATTCTATTATATTTTCTTTGTCAGTTGAATCAAGATTCTTATTAGAAACATGGCGAGTAATTCGTAGCCCCAAAGATATGGACTGTATCTGCATGGGATTTATAGAAAGCAATTTTTATATATTCATTGAAAAAATTTATATCAACATTTATTTTTACCTGTCCTTTTGATGTAGTACTTACAGTTGCTGTCATTCTTGAATACTGTCCAATTGCTGGAAACTCTGTTAGGTGACTTACGTACATAAACTCTAGTCCTCACTATAGCCTACCAGGTGGGTACTATTATCCCCTTGGGAGACATGCAGGCATCAACTCAGAAGTAAAAATGATTTGTGCAAGACCACATCCCTAGTAAGAAGCAGAGCTGATGTTGGGCTAAGTTTTACTACTCTAAGAGATTAAGCAACATATCCCAGGCTTGTTCACAGTAGTGAGTATACTTGGTAGATAAAAAATCAGAACGTTAACTAAATATTTCTAAAATAAGATATTATTAAGAAACTTTCATCGAGTGCCCAGTGTGTGTCAGATCCTGCTCCGGGGACAGTGGATTATAGAGATGAGCAAAGCCTCTGCCTCTGCCCAGTGGAGAGACGCAGGGAGCGGCAGTTACCCAGTGGCGTGCAGCCTTGCTTCTGATGGTGTGTGCGCATGTGCCTAGGGAGCACGGAGAGGCGGACCTAGAATCTGGTGGGGAGTGTGGTGGAGTGTTCTCAGAAAGGCTTCAAGGAAGACATGGTGCCAGAGTGGTGTCCTGAAGGAGAAGTAGAAGGCCATGACCTTGATTACCTCTAATGGAAATTAATTTCCAGCTATAGACCTAACCTCTGTCTTCTGTAGTATTACTAATAGTATTTAGGATGGGGCATAATATGTTTTAAGGATTCTTAAATTTTTATCAAACCTTAAATTTAAGATAATGATAGCTGTCCAGAAGAAAAACTAATGTAATAAGTAGAACCATATTAATGTTGATTTTAAATTAATAATTTTTCAAACTTCAAATTGTTGCTGGGGAAACAATTTAATTTGTGAGGGGAGAATATATTAGAATTGGGATGCTTTTAACATCGAGGGGAAATGTCACTCTTGTTATAACATTGTTTTTATGGAAAAAATGAGATTTGATTTTTATCATTTCAACTTACAAGGACTTCCCAGGACTGCATTCAGCCCAGAGTTAGCCCCCTACTTGTCTTTGGATGAAATGTGTGTCTGCTTGTTTTCCTTCTAGCTGTCCCCTCAGTTCAGCCTCATGAGGCACTCTGCCTACAAGATATCTATATCTGGATACACAGGTTGCCCTCAATGCAAATTAAATATGGAATGTACTCAGGGCATGCAAACTGAGTTTCATATTTGCTTAAATTAAACATGAAGGCGATATCAGCCTCAGTTGACCTTTCTAGCCTTCCCACTCTCAATTCCTCTATACAAAACTACGAAGTACTAGCCAAGTACTTTGCCCACCTCTAGGCTGTTAGTTCATTGCCTCACGTCCGTGGGCTGCCCTCCCCTCGAATCTCTGCCTTTAAAATCCTTCTAACTCTTCAAGGTCCGGGTCTAATATCACTCTCCTTCATTCAGCTATTCATAATTATTCCGTAATTATTTTACTTCCCCTGGATTTTTCATGTACTGGTTGTTCATAGGGCTTCCCAGGTGGCGCTGGTGGTAAAGATCCCACCTGCCAATGTGGGAGGCATAAGAGAGGCGACTTTGATACCTGGGTCGGGAAGATCCCCTGGAGGACCGACTCCAGTATTCATGACTGGAGAATCCCTGGGACAGAGGAGCCTGGCGGGCTATAGTCCGTGGGATCACACAGAGACACAACTGAAGTGACTTAGCATGCACTTGTCATAGCCTAAGAGCTGGGACATTGCATTGGGATGTACCTATTTCCAGTGCCAGCTCCTTATTTACAACCTGTGTGACCCTGGACAAGTTACTTAACCGGTATAAACATCATCTATAAAATGGGATTAACACCACCTACCTCTGAGAATTGTTTTGATGATTAAATGTGATAATATATGTGCAAAGCTTAGCATCGGGCTGTCTGTCATGTGGTATGTCTTTCAGAAAGCGTTAGCAGTTTTTGCATCTCTCCTCTCAGAGTAAGTTCTGAGGTCATGTTGTGTCTTACTTATTTTTGTGAATTCCTCTCCAAAGCCTGCTTTTACAAGAGAATGTCATAGTGCTTCGAATACAGCAAATATTCCATAAATATTTCTTTGAGAAGGAAATAAATGTGATTTTTAAATTGCAGAATTCACTGGCCAAGAAGGGACTTATGAAAAAGTGACCTTAGGTTCTGGTTTGCCAAAAAAAACCTGGTCTCAAGTATTAAAAGTATCCCCTTTTGTGGTGATGGTTTGGATGATAAATTTCATGGACACCATATATATGGAATATTTGCAGTTTTTAGTTGTCCATGGTACTTTCCAACTGTGTTATTTTTCACGTAGATAATTGTGTCTCTTAAAGGAGATTGTAAGCTACTTGAGAATGCACACCATTTCATATCTTATTTCTCCAAATATACTAGTGCTTTGGGAGTCCTGACAGTGCAGTGGAACCAGAGCAAGTCTACTGTGATCCAGTTCATGCTATGGTCATATAGGTATTGACTGTGATCCAGATGCTGCTTTTTAAATGAAGATGTAAGTTAAAGTGTAGATGTATTAGGCTACATATAAGTGGAGAATAGTCGTTCTAATCCGTGGTGGGAGGGCTGTTCACTAGACAGAATTTCTCCAGGGCTGAGATCATGTCTATTTGTTTCCCCACTGTAGACCTAGCACCAGGCACAGCACCCAAAACATGGTTATATTCTCAATAAATATTTGTTGAATAAATGAATGAATGCTGAGGATCTTGGCACCCCACATGTTAAGAATTTCATGAGTCTCTACCAGATTCCTTCCGGATCCTTTGCAGATGGCAGAATACAGTATATATAGAGGCTGAAGTGCTCTGGTATGCCTACATATGAGCTCAGAAAGTTTATGAGAGGGTAAACTTAGGTCAGGAGACAGCTCGCCTTCTCAGACCTTCTCTGGAAACTGTTTCCATGTAGAGTTTGTTTGTTTTCTGAATAAGCTCCTTTTCTAGAAGAAAAGTGGAAGGTTTATTTTTGTAAGAGTCTGCCTACTTGATAAGAGAGCAGATGAAAATCAGATGAAGGCAAGGTCCCTCTGCCTCTCTGCTTCTCTCTCCCAACATGCAGAAGAGTGAGTTCCGTGGTACACAAGGTTCTTGTATTAGGTGGAGAGAGATCTGACTTTCTCCCATTATTTCTCTGAGGCTTGTTGGAATCTCAGAGAACGTGGAGGAGTTGGAGGGCTCCTTTCAAAGGAATGTTGGCAGTAGTTCCTTCTCTTTGCTTCCTGGGGAGCACAGGCTTGTGCCCTCTGTGCTGGGGCAGCCAGGAGAAGTGGCCCAGGCTCATGGGCTATGTTCGTCTCACTCTTCTGGTTCTTTGTTTCTCTAGAGATGCCTGCTATCCCATGGGAATTCATGTAATTAACCTTCTTCTTAGAGTTACCTGGTCCACATTTTCAAAGGGTAAGTTACTTCACAACTTAGTATTACACAAACAACATACTGTTAATGCAGCGTTAAGCAGTTTGTTGAGTATGTGTTTTTACTTTTTGGACATGGGCTGAAATTTTAGTGGTCATACCCTATGGAGTCAAATATAAAGGACTGACATCCTCCCATTCATCTTCTTAAAAATCTGTTTAAAATATTAATCTAACACTTTTCCTGTACTGATTCTTTCAACCTTTCTCCAAGCTGAGGTGAAATGGCCTCATACACAGACATATGTCCTTATTAGATTGCCCTATTTTCTTAAAAGAACGTCCGTTTTGCTCTTCTTCCATTGGCCAGCTGTCTTAATCATCTTGGGCTGCTGTAACAGAAATACTGTAGGCTGGTATACACACCAGATGTTTATTTCTCATAGTTATGAACGTGATGGAAAGTTCAGGATTAGGGTACCAGCATTGTCAAGTTCTCAGTGAAGACCATCTTCCTGGCTTACAGATGGCCATCTTCTCAGTATCCTCACATGATGGGGAGAGAGGGGATGCAAGCATCCTTGTGTCTCACCTTCTGAGGGCATTAATCCCAGCAGGAGAACTACATCCTCATGACCTAGTACCTTTCAAAGCCTTCACTTCCTAATGCTATCCCACTGGAGGTTAGCGTTTCAACATAAGGATTCTAGGGGTATGGGGGAAACACATGCTCAGTCCACTCAAGTGAAATTCACCTGAAATTCACCTTCATTCTTCAGCTGATTACTGGACACTACACGTCCCCTTGTCTTCACCGGGACACCTGCTCATTTTCAATATCTGCTTGGCCCCAAAGGGACTAGAATTGTGAACCCTGATATTCTAAAATGTATCCTGGGATGTCAGGCTAGAACAGGAAAATGTGAACATATTGTTGTACATACCCTCCAAACCCCCAGTCTTTTTCTTTCTTTCGTTTTTTTTTTTTTTCTTTTTAACTCTTTTGGTCAAGACACATTTAGCATGCGGGATCTTAGTTCCACAACCAGACTAGGGGTCAAACCCCCTGAAGTAGAAATGTGGAGTGTTAACCACTAGACCTTTAGAGGCCTCCAAACCCCAATCTTTGTGGGACAGTTGAGCTGGTTCAATACTGATGCAATTTTTTCTAATAATGAATGAGGCTAGCCATGTGTAGTATTCATTTGTAATTATTCCCAAATTGCTTGAGCTCTTTCCCAATAAGATGTGGTTATTGAAGCTGTGAGCAAATTCTTCCCATTAGAATTTATACATTTGGGTAAAAGTAAACTGGTAGCTTGCTTCTGTAATATTTGAACTGGAGTTTGCCGTATCGTATCTTTGTACTTGCTTGCAAGCTTCATAAAATAATTAAAGGAGATTGTGAAAACAGGTAAAAATAGCTTTTGATGTTCATGCTTAAGAGCTCCTTCAGCTAAAAGTTGAGACGCTTTGGAGTTCAACAAAGGTTTATATGGAAATGAGAGAATTTGGCTCCTTTCCCGGTTCTTCTAGCCTCTCTTCCCTGAGGACTGTGGGTGCACGAAGAGGCAACATTCCCACACCCAGGGCACCCAGAAGAGAGGTTTCTACTCTGTGAATTAGGCAAGTGTACTTGGCCTTGATTATAGAAGAGGAAGAATTACTTCATAGTTTTCCCTCCTCCTTTTGCTCCATGTTCTGATATTTGCGTCACACCCATGGGTTAAAGGTGACTACTGAGGTTACTTTCAGTGCAGAAGGCTATCTTCTCTTCGTGTTCTGAGTTAGTTGTTAGTGTGTGTGTGTGTGTGTGTGTGTGTGTGTGTGTGTGTAGTTGCTATTGTTTTGCCTCAGGATTGGTTACAGTTGTGCAAGATATAGACAGCAGTTGTTCTCCAGCTAAACCTCACTCTTTGTGCCCATGTAGTGTAGGTAAAGTCTTTTCTTACCCTCTTCTTCAACTAATTATATGCCTTGCCTATGCAGTGGTAATTATTTCTCCAGCATCCACAAAACCTATGTCATTTTTCTGTTAAAGTACAGTCATAAAAATAGCAGAAGTAAACCTATGTTGAGAGCTTGTGTGGTGAGGCAAATTCCACTAGAGTAAAGGGGTCCTTGGATTGGCATCACCCATAGCCTTTCATTGCCTGCAGGCTCCCAGGGGTGAGGCAGTGCTGGACTATACACCTGGTTTCCTACTGGAGCTTGAACTTACGCTTGATAGATTTCTTTTAGCGAAAGTTAAACACACTAGCGATTTTGACTTGGTCAAATAGACTTTTAAAAAGTACTTTACGTACTACAGAGTTTTCTGTGATGCCTTTAAAAGACCACACAGTCATTCTTGCTGTTCTTAGTAACTCCTCAAATGAAAACAAAAAAATGTTAAGTGTCTTTTTCATCGGTGCTTTTGGTCAGCTTCTAAACTCAGTTGATTTTAAGACCAGTTAAAAGCAGTAATGTCAGAGTTTGATGATGTAAAGTCTAGGTCAGCTATGGAAACATGACAGGACCTTACCTCAAAGTATTATAAAAATGTAAAATTCTGCAGTAAGTAGACTCGGTCACGTTCTATCTTTTCCTAATGTATCGCTAGTAAATTTTGTCTGTTTATGATTCTCTCATCTTTGTAATATCTCCTCATGAGGTGATTCTGATTTGGGGAACTTTGGGCTTTGCTTGAGTGTGTCATTCATACATGAGGAGGCATCTCTGAAGTTTCTAGTATAAGTGTAGCAGAGAGTGACTGACCCTTCTCCAAACCTAGGTCCTGTTCTTCCAGGGCTCACAGTTAGGCTTGATTTCCCAGCCTCTCATGTAGAGGAGCCATGTGGCTGAGTTCTGGTGAATGGAATGTGGGAGGAAGTGCTGGGTGCTACATCCATGCCTGACTCATAAACCCTCCCATAGGTTAACCCTCTGTTCTCCTTCCTTTGCCAGCTTGAGGCAGATAATCATGGTGGCCCTAGAGTCTTTGCTTCAGATGGCGAATCGTAAGGTTGAAGGAGCTTAGGTTCTTGAGTTGAAGGGAGCCAGCATCTGTGAGGGCTTCCCTAGTGGCCCAGACGGTAAAGAATCTGCTTGCAATGCAGGAAATGTGGGTTCAATCCCTGGGTTGGGAAGATCCCCTGGAGAAGGGAACGGCAACCCATATCAATATTCTTGCCTGGAGAATTCCACGGACAGAGAGCCTGGCAGGCTATAGTCCATGAGGTCGCAAAGAGTTGGACATGATTGTGCAACTGACATACACACACTGTCTGCTCAGTTCAGTTCAGTTCAGTCGCTCAGTCGTGTCCGACTCTTTGCGACCCCATGAATCGCAGCGCGCCAAGCCTCCCTGTCCATCACCGTCTCCTGGAGTTCACTCAGACTCACGTTCATCGAGTCTGTGATGCCATCCAGCCATCTCATCCTCGGTCGTCCCCTTCTCCTCCTGCCCCCAATCCCTCCCAGCATCAGAGTCTTTTCCAGTGAGTCAACTCTTCGCACGAGGTGGCCAAAGTACTGGAGTTTCAGCTTTAGCATCATTCCTTCCAAAGAAATCTCAGGGTGATCTCCTTCAGAATGGACTGGTTGGATCTCCTTGCAGTCCAAGGGACTCTCAAGAGTCTTCTCCAACACCACAGTTCAAAACCATCAATTCTTGGGTGCTCAGCCTTCTTCACAGTCCAACTCTCACATCCATACATGACCACAAGANTTCAGAATGGACTGGTTGGATCTCCTTGCAGTCCAAGGGACTCTCAAGAGTCTTCTCCAACACCACCTTTCAAAACTGTCAATTCTTCGGCATTCAGCTTTCTTCACAGTCCAACTCTCACATCCATACATGACCACAAGAAAAACCATAGCCTTGACTAGACGGACCTTAGTCGGCAAAGTAATATCTCTGCTTTTGAATATGCTATCTAGGTTGGTCATAACTTTGCTTCTAAGGAGTAAGCATCTTTTAATTTTGGCTGCAGTCACCATCTGCAGTGATTTTGGAGCCCAGAAAATAAAGTCTGACACTGTTTCCACTGTTACCCCATCTATTTCCCATGAAGGATACTCATTTTAGACGGCTGCTGTGAATGAGCCATGATGTGTTTTGGATTTTGTTTGTTACAGCATCCTTTAGTACCTTAACAAATACAGATAGAATTCCTGCCTCCAAGGGCCTCCTCCTGTAGTCTGAGAGATACACATGTCAAAACTGTGGCGTGGTGTGATGGTCCATTAGTAGATGTCTGTCCTGTGGGAATCACAAAGGAGAGTTTGGGATACTTTCAGAAACACAGGACATCCTTAGATTTAAAGATGGATAGGAATAAACCAGACGTATCCCTAGATCCATGAAATATCAAAATCCCATTTGAACTTGCGTCATGACACAGAAGGCCTGTGATGGGGTCATCTACTAAACTATGACTGAAACGTCATGAATTTAACTCTCATGTCTTCTGACGATTTTTACTGTTGCTTTCAAATGTACAGATTTATATCGTTTTAAAATAGCTAACTAAGGAAGGCAGCAGGGTGGGAATTATGATGTCCATTTTATCGGTGGGAAAACCGAGGCCCACTGATTTTAAGTGATTTATCTGAGGACACATAAACAGGAGAGCTGAATTCATGGGCTGAGAGGTGCCATGAATGAGTGGAAATATTTGGGGTTCTAGAGAAAAAGAGAATTAGCTTAAAATCCTGTGCCTAGTCTTTACCATCTGGGTGATCTTTGGCCTTATCTAACATTTTCAACTGTAAAAATGTTGCATTTCAGTGTTATCAGGAAAATTCAATGAATTTGGATATTATAAAGTGTACAGGTGCTTACTTTAATTCAGCATTCTTTTCATGTATCATGAGACCTCTAACCTACACCTGTGCCTCTCTGTACCCCTTGTTCCTGTTGTTTTTGATACTGGCCACTACTTGACCTCATCCGTACACTGGGAGGCCTCAGGGAAGACGCTCTCCGTTCAGATCTGCGATCTGCGAAGCATGGAAACGGTGTGGCAGGACAGGCTGAGCAGCTGGACGCGCCATCCTGGCCCCCCTTCCCCATGCAGACTCTTAAGTGCATGGAGGAGGCTCCTGCCTTCTTTGATCTGTTTCAAATGTAGGGGTTGCTACACGATAGTCATTATGTAACCAGTCTTTGTTAAGCAAAGCCAGCATCCACCCATTAGCACCAAGAAGCAGCGAAGAATAGAGTGAAGATGCTTTCAGCACTGCTGTCTGGTACCATTTACATCGCCTGCCCTTCGCAGGGAGAAACACTCCATTCTAAACAGGGATACTTCCAGTTTCAGCGAAGAGAACCAGTTCTTTATTTTCATAGACATTAGTACTTTCCATACATTTTCAGGGATTCTTCCTCCTAGATCTTCCCAATCCCACCCCCCTACACCCACCCCCACCCCCGCTTTTCTTCTGCTTATCATCCTTCAAGATATTGAAGACATTACTAAGAGTTTTATCTTCTGGTTTCAAATGTTAATCTCCTTCAACAAATTGAAATCTTCCTCATCAACTAGATATCCTAAGTGGGAAATGTGTTCTTTTGTCAATTTTCATATATACGTTTACTCACGCTAATCATCCGTGCCTTAAGTGTTCCTCAGCATATTGATCGTATATAAAAGTGAAGGGCAAATACTTTGAAACTTGAGGTGATTCACTTGGAATGGAAGCAGATTCTCACTGAGAAGCATAAATCAAATGAAGATGCCATCTGGCAGTCAGAGTCCTACCTTATTAAACTTGAATTCTGCACTTTGCACAGAGGTGCTTAATAAGTGTTAACAGTGACTAATATCATATCGTGGATGTTAATTGAATGTTGATAAGTATCTCAAAATTGCAGTAGTACAGCCACACTTCAGCAGCTGAGCACAGTGATGCTCTTGCTCCTCGGCTTCATGCCTCAGCTGTTTGTGAGCTTTAACAGGGTTTTTTCTCACCAGTCAAATGCAGACATTTTCAGGGGTTTTTGCTGCCACCCAGCTGTGCTGCAACCCAAGCACTGAGTCTGAAATTAAGGGGAAATATGTGCTGCTGAATCTAATTTCTGACGGAGGTTCTTGGGCAACAATATGGTTTGAAACATACAGGGGCGGGGGTGGGTGGAAGAGACTTTAGCCATTTGACCTGCATTTGAAGAGAATTCATTATTCACTGGTGTTGAATGATATGTGGATTTTGAGGTACAAGCTGAATCGGGTGGATTCCAAACTACTCAGTGGTGCTGGGTCACAGTCAGAGGCCTGCCTGCACAGGGACTATTTGCTTCCCCTAGCCGGATCTCAGTTCACAAAGGTCTCCCTGCTTTTTTCTTTCAAACTAATTGTATTTATTTACTTTATTTTTGGCTGTGCTGGGTCTTTGTTGCTATGTGGGCTTTTCTCTAGTTGCAGCAAGTGGGGTCTACTCTCAAGTTGTGCTTGGGCTTCTCATTGCCATGGTTACTCTTGTTCCAGAGCATGGGCCCTAGGATGTGCGGGCTTCAGTAGTTGTGACGGGGGGCTCAGTAGTTGCAGTTCCCAGTTTCTGGAGCACAGTCTCAGTAGTTGTGTACACAGGCTTAGTTGCTCCGTGGCATGTGGGATCTTCTCGGATCAGGGATCTAATCCATGTCCACTACATTGGCAGGTGGATTCTTTACCACTGTGCCACCTGGGAAGCCCCTCCCTGCTTTCTGACATAACCAGCTTGTTCCTCCACCACCTGGATTCAACTTTCATTACAGTTTCAGGTTGCATGCATAGAAGCTAGCTGCATATCATATCAGTTCTATAGGACTAGAGGAAACAGTGAATAGCAATATGAACATCCAGTTTTTCTATGAAAAGATGATTCTCTGTCCCCTTTTCCTTAGTGTTTTAGCTTCTTGTGCAGGAATGGCTCTCTTTGAAACTGACAAGATGCATATCCACATTTGTTTTTTCAGGAATACTTAGATGTCCCTCATGGGCAGCATCAAGGGCCTGAATGGCTTTCCTGTGACAAGCCAAGAAATGAACTACATTTGATGGCTAGCCCTTCTTCCATATGTGTGTGTGTCTGTGTGTGTGTGTGTGAGAGAGAGAGAGAGAGAGAGAGAGAGAGAAACAGAAATTATTATAGCATTGGTTTTCTACTTAATGAGCTTTACTTTATGAAATACAATTTTTAAAAGTTTGCCTTTTGAATATTTACTTGCACTGAGACAATATATTCTCAAGAGGCTGGGGACAGGCGAAATTAAATAACCATTTTCAACCGATTTGATACACTTGTTATTCATATAGGTCAAATAATAAAAATCAAGTATCTACTTTTATAAATAGAATGTTAACCTGTATTTACAGCTGCAGGAAATTTGACTCTGCTAGTATATCAATAAGAATGCCAGTACTTTATGAATGTTCATAAGTTTCAGATATTGTCTGGGAGTTTTATATATGGTATCTCATTTAATACAACAGTCTTCTCATGTAAGGACTACCGTTAACCCCATTTTACATGAAGAAACAAATGTTAGGAGCATTAGTAATTGATTCAAGGTCTTGTAGCTGATGAGTGTGTTACAACTGTGACCCAGTTCTCCAGAATCCTTGGACTTCATCATTCCAGTGCTCTCTTCATGGAGTCACCTGTGCCATTGAGCCTCAGGAGCAGAATCACTTCTTTTTTTTTGTCCTGAACCTCCCTCCCCCCTGCCACTCCATCTCACCCCTCTGGGTTGTCACAGAGGCCTGGTTTGAATTCCCTGAGTCAGACTGCAAATTCCCACTGGCTCTCTGTATTACCTATGGGAGTATTTATGTTTCCATGCTCCTCTCTACATTCGTCCCACCCTCTCCTTCCCCCCTCCCCATGTCCATAAGTCTGTTCTGTCTGCATCTCCACTGCGGCCCTGCACATAGCTTCATCAGTTCCATCTTTCTAGATTCCGTATGTGTGTGTTAATATACGGTATTTGTTTTTCTCTTTCTGACTTAACTTCACTGTGCGTAATAGGCTCTAAGTTCATCCATTTCATTAGCACTGGCTCAGATGCATTCCTTTTTATGGCTGAGTAATATTGCATTGTGTGTATATATACATATATATATATATATACCACAACTTCTTTATCTGTTCGTCTGCTGATGGATATCTAGGTTGTTTCCATGTGCTAGTTATTCTAAATAGTTGTGCAGTGTCCATTGGGGTACATGTATCTTTTTCAGTTATGGTTTTCTCAGGGTGTACGCCCAGTATTGGGATTGTTGGGTCATATGGTAGTTTCAGTGCTAGTTTTTTAAGGAATCTCCATACCATCTTCCATAGTGGCTGTATCAATTTACATTCCCACTAACGGTACAAGATGGTTCCCTTTTCTCCACATCCTCTCCAGCATTTATTGTTTGTAGATTTTTTTGATGATGTCCATTCTGACCCATTTTGATAAACCCAAAATGGATTAAAGACCCAAATGTAAGACCAGAAACTGTAAAATTCTTAGAGGAAAACATAGGCAGAACATTTTATGATCTAAATCACAGCTCAATCCTCTATGACCTGCCTCTGAGAGTAATGGAAATAAAAACAAAAATAAACAAAGTGAGACCTAGTTAAACTTAAAAGCTTTTACACAGCAAATGAAACTATAAACAAGGTGAAAAGACAGCCCTTAGAATGAGAGAAAATAATAGCAAAACAACTAACAAAGTATTAATTTCCAAAACCTACAAGCAGCTCAGTCAGCTCAGTACTTCTTATTTTGAGAGAAGGAGTTGGGCAGAAAATTGCAACCCAGGTGAAAGACTACAGTCTTCCTTGGCATCATGCCTTCTTCACGGGCAGGCAGGTAGATCTAGAAAGTAAGAAACAGGAGCCCATGTGTTTTAATCATACTATTTGGGTGGTGATTCCTTTGATAGCAAGGGACAGAGAACCTGACTCAAATTCTTTATGGCAAAGATGGAAACATTATTGACTCACAATCCCCAGTCGTTCAGAGGTCGTGTGCTTTCAGGCTAGGCTTGATCCGGAGACTTGCGAAGCCTCCAGGATATGGTTTCTTCTGTTGGGATTTTTTGAATGCATCTCCTGTGTGTATCAGATTTGTCACTGGGCTCACTCCCTTCATGGTAGTGTCAATGACAGAAGAGATTCCTGACTTCCTCTCCTCACCACACAAATCAAAGGAGGAGATAATTTCTTGTGGATTTTCAGGATGAAAATCTTCTTTTATGTTTGACAGGCACTACCTGCTATTACCTAGAAGCTCAATTCATAATTACTTATAATACTTTTCTTGACATAATATCTCCACATTAGAAACAAAGGGAAGGATTTTAGAGATGTGTGTACATGACACTTGCATACCAACCACATATGTACACAGCAGGAAAACTGTTATTCTGGAAGAATAGCTCTTTGTTTGCAATTTTGAATGACATTGCCTCCCTTCCCTGGCTAAATGATGTATGCCAATTTTTGCTTAAATTGCCTAATTGCTGTCTCCTTGAAGAAAGTATTTCAAATTTACCACTTTTGATGACTTACAACTATTTTCTTTGTCCCATGAAGGAAAGGGCTGTGAAACAATTTAGGACTAAATATTTTATTTTCATTTGGGTTCACTTGTGTAGGTCAAGTTTAACTAATGCCCAATAAAAATAAAAATACATATTTGCCATCCAAAACTATTAAGTATAGCTATTTTACACCCTAACCTTATATCTCATGGAAATTAGACCACATTGCAATACAGTCATTTGAACTTTTCTTTGAGATGTTTTTGTCAGAGAAAATAAGCTGACAAGAATACGGAAACCCTCCATTTATAGCAAACCCTCGGTGAGGAGGCACTATTTATAAATATTTTCCATATGATGTACTTGTATTTTTTGGTTCTGAGTACTATGCCTATATTGTTTCTTTTCTCTTACTTTTTTTCTTATGAGTAAAGAGTTCCATTCTCTGTGCCTCTTTCTCCATGAGGAGAAAAGAAAGCAAGATCTGTTTTATGAAACAGGTCATGGGAGCAGGTAATAAAATAAGGTTTTGCACAGGCTTATTTATTACACTGTTTCTGCCCTCCTGTTCACTCATTTCTAGGTTCTGAAAAATGGATTTTATTGTAACAAATTTGAAGAGAAAGGACCATAATAGTCAAAAGGGTCATGGTCCAAATATAGCAAAGCATCAAGGGTGAAGGCCATGTGTCTTCAAGTGCAGAGCCCTGTCATTCTTACAGACGAGGCATCACTAAGCAGATGTACCTACTGAAGGGCTTTTAAGGGTATCAGTGGTCCCTACAATTAAGAACACTGCTGCTGCTGCTAAGTCGCTTCAGTCGTGTCCGACTCTGTGCGACCCCATAGATGGCAGCCCACCAGGCTCCCCGTCCCTGGGATTTTCCAGGCAAGAGTACTGGAGTGGGTTGCCATTGCCTTCTCCAATGCATGAAAGTGAAAAGTGAAAGTGAAGTCTCTCAGTCGTGTCCAGCTCTTAGTGACCCCATGGACTGCAGCCTCCCAGGCTCCTCCGTCCATGGGATTAAGAACACTTGTGATGCTGATATTTTCTTTTTTCATGTGTCCCTTCCTGTTTACTAAACTAAAGATTGATGCTTACTGTAGACTCTGCCAGGCACAGATGAAATTATGCCATTTTTAGCTTCTAGGGTGAAGATGTTGCAGGGCCTGCACTGGACAAACAGTAACCCTCCCTCNGAGAGAGAGAGAGAGAGAGAGAGAGAGAGAAACAGAAATTATTATAGCATTGGTTTTCTACTTAATGAGCTTTACTTTATGAAATACAATTTTTAAAAGTTTGCCTTTTGAATATTTACTTGCACTGAGACAATATATTCTCAAGAGGCTGGGGACAGGCGAAATTAAATAACCATTTTCAACCGATTTGATACACTTGTTATTCATATAGGTCAAATAATAAAAATCAAGTATCTACTTTTATAAATAGAATGTTAACCTGTATTTACAGCTGCAGGAAATTTGACTCTGCTAGTATATCAATAAGAATGCCAGTACTTTATGAATGTTCATAAGTTTCAGATATTGTCTGGGAGTTTTATATATGGTATCTCATTTAATACAACAGTCTTCTCATGTAAGGACTACCGTTAACCCCATTTTACATGAAGAAACAAATGTTAGGAGCATTAGTAATTGATTCAAGGTCTTGTAGCTGATGAGTGTGTTACAACTGTGACCCAGTTCTCCAGAATCCTTGGACTTCATCATTCCAGTGCTCTCTTCATGGAGTCACCTGTGCCATTGAGCCTCAGGAGCAGAATCACTTCTTTTTTTTTGTCCTGAACCTCCCTCCCCCCTGCCACTCCATCTCACCCCTCTGGGTTGTCACAGAGGCCTGGTTTGAATTCCCTGAGTCAGACTGCAAATTCCCACTGGCTCTCTGTATTACCTATGGGAGTATTTATGTTTCCATGCTCCTCTCTACATTCGTCCCACCCTCTCCTTCCCCCCTCCCCATGTCCATAAGTCTGTTCTGTCTGCATCTCCACTGCGGCCCTGCACATAGCTTCATCAGTTCCATCTTTCTAGATTCCGTATGTGTGTGTTAATATACGGTATTTGTTTTTCTCTTTCTGACTTAACTTCACTGTGCGTAATAGGCTCTAAGTTCATCCATTTCATTAGCACTGGCTCAGATGCATTCCTTTTTATGGCTGAGTAATATTGCATTGTGTGTATATATACATATATATATATATATATACCACAACTTCTTTATCTGTTCGTCTGCTGATGGATATCTAGGTTGTTTCCATGTGCTAGTTATTCTAAATAGTTGTGCAGTGTCCATTGGGGTACATGTATCTTTTTCAGTTATGGTTTTCTCAGGGTGTACGCCCAGTATTGGGATTGTTGGGTCATATGGTAGTTTCAGTGCTAGTTTTTTAAGGAATCTCCATACCATCTTCCATAGTGGCTGTATCAATTTACATTCCCACTAACGGTACAAGATGGTTCCCTTTTCTCCACATCCTCTCCAGCATTTATTGTTTGTAGATTTTTTTGATGATGTCCATTCTGACCCATTTTGATAAACCCAAAATGGATTAAAGACCCAAATGTAAGACCAGAAACTGTAAAATTCTTAGAGGAAAACATAGGCAGAACATTTTATGATCTAAATCACAGCTCAATCCTCTATGACCTGCCTCCGAGAGTAATGGAAATAAAAACAAAAATAAACAAAGTGAGACCTAGTTAAACTTAAAAGCTTTTACACAGCAAATGAAACTATAAACAAGGTGAAAAGACAGCCCTTAGAATGAGAGAAAATAATAGCAAAACAACTAACAAAGTATTAATTTCCAAAACCTACAAGCAGCTCAGTCAGCTCAGTACTTCTTATTTTGAGAGAAGGAGTTGGGCAGAAAATTGCAACCCAGGTGAAAGACTACAGTCTTCCTTGGCATCATGCCTTCTTCACGGGCAGGCAGGTAGATCTAGAAAGTAAGAAACAGGAGCCCATGTGTTTTAATCATACTATTTGGGTGGTGATTCCTTTGATAGCAAGGGACAGAGAACCTGACTCAAATTCTTTATGGCAAAGATGGAAACATTATTGACTCACAATCCCCAGTCGTTCAGAGGTCGTGTGCTTTCAGGCTAGGCTTGATCCGGAGACTTGCGAAGCCTCCAGGATATGGTTTCTTCTGTTGGGATTTTTTGAATGCATCTCCTGTGTGTATCAGATTTGTCACTGGGCTCACTCCCTTCATGGTAGTGTCAATGACAGAAGAGATTCCTGACTTCCTCTCCTCACCACACAAATCAAAGGAGGAGATAATTTCTTGTGGATTTTCAGGATGAAAATCTTCTTTTATGTTTGACAGGCACTACCTGCTATTACCTAGAAGCTCAATTCATAATTACTTATAATACTTTTCTTGACATAATATCTCCACATTAGAAACAAAGGGAAGGATTTTAGAGATGTGTGTACATGACACTTGCATACCAACCACATATGTACACAGCAGGAAAACTGTTATTCTGGAAGAATAGCTCTTTGTTTGCAATTTTGAATGACATTGCCTCCCTTCCCTGGCTAAATGATGTATGCCAATTTTCGCTTAAATTGCCTAATTGCTGTCTCCTTGAAGAAAGTATTTCAAATTTACCACTTTTGATGACTTACAACTATTTTCTTTGTCCCATGAAGGAAAGGGCTGTGAAACAATTTAGGACTAAATATTTTATTTTCATTTGGGTTCACTTGTGTAGGTCAAGTTTAACTAATGCCCAATAAAAATAAAAATACATATTTGCCATCCAAAACTATTAAGTATAGCTATTTTACACCCTAACCTTATATCTCATGGAAATTAGACCACATTGCAATACAGTCATTTGAACTTTTCTTTGAGATGTTTTTGTCAGAGAAAATAAGCTGACAAGAATACGGAAACCCTCCATTTATAGCAAACCCTCGGTGAGGAGGCACTATTTATAAATATTTTCCATATGATGTACTTGTATTTTTTGGTTCTGAGTACTATGCCTATATTGTTTCTTTTCTCTTACTTTTTTTCTTATGAGTAAAGAGTTCCATTCTCTGTGCCTCTTTCTCCATGAGGAGAAAAGAAAGCAAGATCTGTTTTATGAAACAGGTCATGGGAGCAGGTAATAAAATAAGGTTTTGCACAGGCTTATTTATTACACTGTTTCTGCCCTCCTGTTCACTCATTTCTAGGTTCTGAAAAATGGATTTTATTGTAACAAATTTGAAGAGAAAGGACCATAATAGTCAAAAGGGTCATGGTCCAAATATAGCAAAGCATCAAGGGTGAAGGCCATGTGTCTTCAAGTGCAGAGCCCTGTCATTCTTACAGACGAGGCATCACTAAGCAGATGTACCTACTGAAGGGCTTTTAAGGGTATCAGTGGTCCCTACAATTAAGAACACTGCTGCTGCTGCTAAGTCGCTTCAGTCGTGTCCGACTCTGTGCGACCCCATAGATGGCAGCCCACCAGGCTCCCCGTCCCTGGGATTTTCCAGGCAAGAGTACTGGAGTGGGTTGCCATTGCCTTCTCCAATGCATGAAAGTGAAAAGTGAAAGTGAAGTCTCTCAGTCGTGTCCAGCTCTTAGTGACCCCATGGACTGCAGCCTCCCAGGCTCCTCCGTCCATGGGATTAAGAACACTTGTGATGCTGATATTTTCTTTTTTCATGTGTCCCTTCCTGTTTACTAAACTAAAGATTGATGCTTACTGTAGACTCTGCCAGGCACAGATGAAATTATGCCATTTTTAGCTTCTAGGGTGAAGATGTTGCAGGGCCTGCACTGGACAAACAGTAACCCTCCCTCCATGGACACATCTTCGCACTGCAGCCCAGCAGGACTCACATGTCTGAAGCCTTCCTGGCCTTTGCAGGTCCTTGTCAGGGAATTTCACAGTGGGTGAATGCTAAAGTGATTTCCCATCAATGCATACAATGAGTGTAAATTCGTTGCTGGTGAATGTGTACAGAAGGCTTTGGCTGGTCTTTCTTAACCAGAGTAGTCACATTATTGTGTAGAAAGCTTTCTGATACTTTACTGTGGGCTGACAGAACTTGCTTAGGGCCCTCAGGGAAATAGGAAGTATTAGTTAAGGTTCAAGCCTTTTAATTCCTTCTCTTTTTGTTTCTTTACCAACAAATTTGGTTTGGCCTGTGAGTATCTGGTGGCTCAAAAGGTAAGGAATCTGCCTCCAATGTGGGAGACCTGGGATCCATCCCTGGGTTGGGAAAATCCCCTGGAGGAGGGAATGGCTACCCATTCCAGTGTTCTTGTCTAGGAAATCCCCTGGCGGGCATTTCCCATGGAGTTGTAGAGAGTGGGACACAACTGAGCGACTAACACACACAAACACACACACACACAATTTGGTGACTTAAAATTGACATGTCAATTGACATGTCACGTCATCTCAATTCTTGGCTCACCAACTGAGTGGTATATAAATAGGGCCAGCACCTTTATGATTTCCGTTTTATCTTTTTATTTTTTATTATTATTTTTAAATTTTTTTATTATATAATATATAAATTATTATATGATATATAAATTTTATATAATATATAAAATTTTATTACTTTTTTGCAGTACAAATTGATTTATATTACCATTTTATATATGAGGAAATTCAAGCTCAGAGAAGGTAAGGGAACCACACCCAATGTCAGTCCATGGCAGAGGGGATCTTCAACCTGTGTCTCCTGCCCATGAATCCCATACATGCTTTCTAAAAACCTTTCTTAAAGCTGGCTTATAGCATCCTCCGTGGTCCATGGAAATAGCCTTATTCTAGGAGAGAGGAAGCCAGGTCACTCCTCACTGATTTGATTGTGTAATCTGGGAGAGATTGACAACTACTTAACCTTTCTGAGCCTCTATTTCCACATGCTTTTCTCACATTATAAGGATATTATGAAGATGAAGTGATAAGCTGTGACAAACAAAATAATACACATACTCAAGGCATTATTAAAACATTTTCTTCTCTATTTTACTAGTTATCAATTAAAAGAAATATTATAATCTACTTGTATACCCATGTTAAAACCAAAGAGCAGATGCTGCAATAAAATTAGTTCTGGCACCTAGTCTAAAGGCCCTTGATGAAATCAGAGAAAGCCTGATAAATGAGACAATATGATAAAATATTTAATTTTGTAATCTTTATATATCTATTTGCTTAATTGTTTTTGCTTATTTTTCTCTCCTTTTGTTTGTTTTAGTGAGAATCTGTGATAAGGAAGAATCCTGAATAAGATTTCTAAACAAATTATTTTCCCTTCAGTGAAATATCAGAGAGAATGAAAGTGAGATTCCAATAACTTTAGTATATGTGAAGTCAGTGAACAGTGTGTGATGAAGACCATTCGTGGGTCTGCAGATTTTGGCAAACTGCTTTAAAGCTGAAACCAAAGCATATTTTAAAAACTTATTCTAATTTTTTTCAGGGTGACTTATTGCTGGCTGCATTGTTTAAATTGTATTCCTCAAATTATTTATATAGGTGTGAACAACATAGAAATCAAGCTAATATGCCCATATTGGATACTAGTCAATGTTGACTGAAACCCAAAATTATGGCTACCAAATACACATTCTCCAGCATTTGGCTTTATTTGAAAACAAAGAGAAAATTAAATCACGTATGATGGGCTAAATCAAATCCTCACTGAAAATGGCTTTGGGATTCTAACTCATTGTTTAGAATTTTAGTAACATTTATGATAGATGATGCTTTTACCTTTAAAGTAGAAGTTGATTTGAGACTTGAAATGCTTTCTGATCAAATGGATTCTGAACTTGTGAAAGTGCATGCGTTCAAATCTGATTTTATACCCTATGGATGTTCAGCAAATAAAAAACATTCATCCAGTCCTTTGAAGACTCTGCACAGGATCTGCATGTAGGATCTGCCAGTGTAAGTTATCTGTGTCCAAGAATATGTCAGATGCGTTTACCACGTCTGCTGCTGAGCCTTGACAGTAGCTGGAAATTTGACCATGTCTCAAAGATAATATAATTTGACCATATTATTTCCATATTATTCATATGCAATTTCTTAGAGAAGGAAAAACAATTAATGTTTTTCTTGAGTTGTGTTATATGTACCTTTTCAGTTGTATTTATGAAATCCTTTCTTTTCTTGGAATCAATACAGTTGGAGGCTGGAGGAAAGAAAAATATTTGGGGAGTTTCCACATTACTTTTTATGTTCCTGGAACCAGTTAGCTTTCAGAGATGTGCTGCCCAAACACGATTGAAATATACAAATAGATTCAGTTTTGGAAATAGTTCCCAGCTACATTTATTACGTGTTTTGTAATAGTCCTCATTATTGAGGTGTGTATGTGTATAAATTAGTGAGTGTGAGCATGAGCCCGTAGGAAACAAAGGTAGCACTAGTACTTGAAGCTAGAAATGATGGTAATGATCAAAATACATGTGAACAAAGCCTAGATACTTCCTAGAGAAAGGCCTCAAATTTAGAACTTAGCTTTCTAGCAGTCAACCTAAAAAGGGACACTAAATAGCTTACCGTGTGATCTATAAAGCCAGTTTTTAGGAAAAATAAAATTCTCCTTGATACTGATACGTATCTCTGATATGTCCTCACTTTAAAAAGACAATTAAATATTGTGAACTGCACAGCTCCCTCTTAATTGCTGAATAAACTGAAATAGACACCTTGCTTTGTCCATAGTAGCATGCAGTACATATTTTTGTTACCACTGAATTGTACCTAAATCTGTTTCCTAAACCAAAACATGGCATAGAATCATCATCACTTTTCTTTGATAAAATTGATTAAAACACTGACAAAAATCATCTCAACCCCTAACAATACCATAAGAAATGAATATTCAGGACATCAGTAAATATATCCTTAATGTTAATGGGCTGAAGCACAGCATGACGCTTGCAATATTCTGCTTTAGGTAGTGATATACAGAATTATGAGATTTGATGTCATTAGCTATTATATTCTCTTCCTCACAGGATTCCCCCTTAATCTTATTATCTTTCAAAAATCAATTTATTGAGCACCTACTGTGACAGACACCTGGATACAACAACCTTGATTGGGAGGAATTACTGTTTTCATTTTCTCACAGAAGAAAGAAGTATCAAAAAGGTGAAATAAATTGTCCTATATTATGCAGTTACACGATTTAGAGCCCTGACCTCCATCTCTTGCCTCTACAGCTTGGCAGACAGATTCTTTACCACTGCACCACCTGGGAAGCCCTAGAACTAACGCAGGGGTGTGAATTTCCTGAATTAAAATGCAGTATTCTTTTCATTTGCACATTTTCTCTCTCGTCCTAACATGCTTCAGGTTCTAATCCAGGCCTGGTCTTTCTTTTCCCCTGGTTTTCAGTGCTTTTCACATCTACATGTTTGGCATACGTATACATAGAATTAGAGCTTCCCAGGTGTCACAGTGGTCAAGAATCCCTCTGGGTCAGGAAGATCCCCTGGAGAAGGAAATGGCAACCCAGTATTCTTGCCTAAAAAATTACATGGACTGAGGAGCCTAGCGGGCTACAGTCCATTGACTCGCAAAGAGTCTGACGCAACTGAGCATGCATGCATGACAGAATCAGCATCAGACTTCACAAGTCTTTAGCAATTAAAATGACCACTCCGGTCAGTACAGAGGCAGGAAGGAAAGAGTGGGAAATTGGAGAGACCATGTTAAATTAATATTTTATTGTCTACATTTCAGTTAAAGAGATTTAAGCCCAACTCTTACTTACTTTAGTTACTGTGCTGAGATGAGATTCTTAACAAAAGATAAGGTAATTGGATGTTTAAAATTATTTTTTGGTTAAAAAAAGACACATTTCTGTTAACTTTTTTTCTACCTAAACTTGTAAATAACATCTAACTTCTCTGCATCTTGCAGCATTTGCAAAAAATTTCTCTTTGTGGTTAGTAGATGAAAAAATGCCAGAAATTCAAAAACTAACCCTTTTTGAGGTTGTGGAATGCTCAACTTTCTCGAAGCCCACTTAGGTCTGTCACTTAGTCTGGAGGGGTTTCTGTGTCCTCAATTATTGGATATGGTGGTAGACTAACCAAGATCCAATCTGTGCTCTATGTCTGAGAGTTTATGAAGCTCTTTTTTATTCAGTAAGCAAGAAGAATGTTTTCTCAGGTGCTGGGCACACACTTGCGGTATATTCACAGTCATTCATTATTTCATTCGCTTATGCACATTTGTTTATTCCTCCATTCACTCAACTGACAAATATCTATTGACTTCCTACTCTGCCAGGTACTGTCCCATGTCCTGTGGGACATTCAAATGACTTGTTAACTTTCAATATATTTCACTGTGGTTGAATATATATAGTTAATTCAATAAGGTAAGGGATCTATATCCTAGATATTAACTAATAGTTCAGTCTTTTAAACTCAACATTTCTAAAATCAAAATAGATAAGTTTTCATGTTTATGAAAAGATCTCATGTTTAGTAAGAGATCATGTTTAGTAAAAGCTCTCCACAGCTATTCTTTTAAAAAAAAGATTAGAAATATATAAAAATTTAAAGATTACTTTATATCTACTATTCATAGCTGCTAAGTTGCTTCAGTCATGTCCGACTCTGTGCGAACCCGTAGACAGCAGCCCACCAGGCTCTGCTATCTCTGGGATTCTCCAGGCAAGAGTGCTGGAGTGAGTTGCCATTGCCTTCTCCAATGCATGAAAGTGAAAAAAGAAAGTAAAGTAGCTCAGTTGTGTCTGACTCTTAGGGACCGCATGGTCCGCAGCCTACCAGGCTCCTCTGTCTATGGGATTTTCCAGGCAAGAGTACTGGAGTGGGGTGCCATTGCCTTCTCTGCTACTATTCATAGATAATGTCTTAAATAGTTCATCATCTCTCAGTTCAGTTCAGTTCAGTCGCTCAGTCGTGTCCGATTCTTTGTGACCCCATGAATCGCAGCACGTCAGGCCTGCCCTGCCCATCACCAACTACTGGAGTTCACTCAGACTCATATCCATCGAGTCAGTGATGCCATCGAGCCATCTCATCCTCTATCGTCCCCGTCTCCTCCTGCCCCCAATCCCTCCCAGCATCAGAGTCTTTTCCAATGAGTCAACTCTTCACACGAGGTGGCCAAAGTACTGGAGTTTCAGCTTTTCTGAGCGAGTTAAGAACATCTTAAGGAAAATTCTCAGTTTCTTTTCTATCTAAAATGTTAATTTGCTTCATTATTTCTTCTTTTCCTCCAGTCTAATTCAGAAAAGTTGGACTTCCCTGGAGGTGGTTAAGTCTCCATATTCCCATTGCAGGGGACATGGGTTCCATCTCTGATTGGGGAAGATCCTGCATACCGCTTGGTGCAATCAAATAAAAATAGAATAAAGAAATAAAACAAAAGCTTTCATTCTTTCTTCTAAAACTGATCTTTTAATTGATGCCTTTGAGTTCCCTTTTCTTTCCCACTTTTACAAGAGTTTATTCCCTAATTCTTTTATCACTTCTTTTTCCCTTTAGCTTCAAGTTTTCTTTATCTTACAAACTTCTCAAAACTGATTCTCTTTCAGGTTACACATTTGTAGTTTGTCCAGAAAGAGATGGAAAGAGATGAAATATGCGTGAACTTTCTACAGTGTCTCTGTGATTGGGGTAGTCTGCTTGGAAGTTATGATGTTAGTCACTGTCTACCAGAGTTCCCTTACCATCCCTCAAGACCTTTCCGTCTCAGCTCTCACTTCTATTAGCTCGATGTGCAGAGTTTTCTAGTCAGACCAGCTATTTCTTCAACATCCCCTGGTCTTCTCTAGTGCATAATGATGTATACATATTAAATGCCTTTTCTTTGCATCTGTACTTGCCAAATCCTAGCATTCTTTTAAGATCTAAGAGAGTGTTTCCTAATTGCTGCATGCCCAATCAATGTCTCGTTTCTGTACTCCCATAAGGCCATTTTGCCATAATGCCTCTGTAGCTTTTACAACTTTTTTATATGGTTTTCTCATACACTAGACAGCAAGCTCTTTCAAAGAAGGGTTCTTGCCTTGTTTGTCTTTGAATTCCACATGTGTACATTATTTTGAATTCATACTCGATGTCATTGAAATTGGTATAAGTTAATAGATAAATGAGACAATAATATCTAGATTCAAACTTCATGTGAAATTTTATTTCCAATAATATTTTATGTCATCACATTGAGGATATATATGCTTTGGAAAATGTATCATATGATTGAGTGAATGAGCCAATAGATGAAATTCTGGAATTATCTGACAGAGCTTGTCTATTAGGATATTATAGCACCTGCTTCAAACTTGAACATTTTTCTAGCCTTAAACTTCACAGGTGATGACATATTCCAGGATGAGACTGAAAATATGAATGCCACCCAGAGATTATCAAAGTGCCAGGGTAGTACCTGAATAACTACATAGCAGAGGTGATTATAAAGCTTTTCTGGTTACCTCACTTGGATAAGGGAATTCCCTGGTGGCTCAGACGGTAAAGAGTCTGCCCGCAATGCTGGAGGCCTGAGTTCGATCCTTGGGTCCAGAAAATCGCCTGGAGAAAGAAAGGGCAACACCACTCCAGTATCTTGCCTGGAAAATTCCATGGACAGAGGAGCCTGGCAGGCTACAGTCCATAGGATTGCAAAGAGTCAGACACGACTGAGCAACTATGCACGCTTCACTTGGATAAAGTGACTTCCATTTGAACCACTTACCACTGTTGTCCTACCTGTTTGTGCAAACCCTTCTTGATCATATACTTTGTTAAGCTCTAATAATAGCTGATATTCAGATTATTTGTCATTCCCTAACTTTATGTCTAATTCCAAACTCTTAAGGGTTGTACCCTGTTGTTTATTTTTTTCTGTTTGCCTCATCAATCCTTGGACAGGGTGGAATCAAGATTTGAGATTGTTTACCTTTACACTGGCACGTGAGTCCCCATTTCCCCATTGACTGTAAAAATTTTCAAGAGAGACAGAATTGATTATTTCAGCAGCTCAGTAACTAACTGAATAGGGTTCATCTGATTAGATTGTAAGAATATGCCATAGGCTTTGCCTTGATTTCTTTTTGAAGGATCTTTATTGTGTGCGGACCTAGGATATGGAGACTGAAAACAGTTTTATTCATTACATCTGAGAATCAGTTGTAGCATGAAATTTTGGAATGCAATTCAAGTTTTCAGCTGTGCTTTCATTACTTTGGGTATTATTTCCATTGATGTGGGAGGCTCTTCCCTAAGAGAGAGATTTTCCTTCAGGCAAGGTCAGCTTGTTTATGCATACTTATGAATATAATGCATATTTTACCACTCTATTTCTCTGTTCTCTTTGTTTACAGAATCCAAAATTAACATTGGCTTTACTTTATGCTAATCTTGGCACATCCAGAAGTAAGGGAGATTTAGAGAAAGAGTTATGACCTTATTTAGATATACCAAAATTGTAACCAAATAGTAAACATAAGTTCTGTAAAAGATGAGACTGGAGAAAACAATACCTTGGAGGTATGACTTTGTTATGTCATACTTCTCACTAGAGTACACTAGTCAAATAGTCCTCCTTTGGCTTTATCCTTCAGGTATTTAGTTAAAGAATAATTGTTTACAATAACTTGTTAAGCAGTAGTTATTTACCTGCCATAATATTATTAAGGGATATAATAGAGGGAATTGAAAAAAAGAGAAAGAAAACTTAAAGTGAGAATATAAATATAAAAATGTATCACATATGAGAAAACAAAAAAAAATAATTAATACAGAACATCTAATTGGCCATGCCCTTTTACAAAAACAAAGCAACAAAGAGCATTCTGCAAGCAAAGTAGTACCTGTGAAGGTGGGGTCCTGTATTTCCATAGGCTCTGTTAGTGAAATTTCGGTTTTATGAACCAAAGGGCTTACCTCTATTAACTGTCAATTAATGAGCTGTTCTTGCTTTGGGATAAAAATTGATAAACAGTTTAATGAATCGTTGGTTTTTAGCTCCTGTAATTTTCTGTTCATTTGACTTATTAACTTTAAGGTATGAGTAGTAAATGTCATTGCTCATTCTAAGTTCAATATTATTTATTCCTCATTTTTATTCCTTTTTTCATTTAATCAGTTTCTGCAGTGGGGTCAGGTTGATAAACTTGTTATAAGATAGTAATATGGATAGTGGAAAATAGTTGACTTGAATGGTTGAAGACCTAAGCTATATATAGTCCAGGTCATCATAATGACCTGTGAGTCCTTAAGCAAGTATTTTAACTTCTCTGGTTCTCAGCTTTTTTTCCCTGTTATTTGGCTGAGAGACTCGATGCTTTCTAAAATCTTTCACATTACTAAATAACTCCCTATATGATTTAGAATAAGCTCAACAAATAATGGTGATAGAAGTGAATGGTTATGTATCTGCTCCTAAAATAAGTTAGTCTGATGTCAAATATGTGGTCAAGAAAAAAGAAAAATCTCAGTTACAGCCCTGATCTTGGAAAACTTGACATGTGTTTAAGAATACATGTGGGGGAGAAGTTTGCATTGCCAACACCAGACAGTCATAGCCCAGATGCAGAGTAAGGACCAGAGAACACTATACTACCCTGAATCATCAAAGAAAGATTAAATTATGTTCAGGAGACTGTAATTAACTCAAGGAGAAGGCTAATGTACTTTGGAAAATAACCATTAGCAGATGTTAAAACAAAAATTATTTCTCTGTGGTCTTTACCTAACCATAAGATTGTATGAACTAGAACATTTACTTTATTCCCTAAGCTTCCCCATGAACCAGACTTTCACCATAGTAAAATAAAATAGATGAAACTAGAGAGAAACAGGAATGATAGAGCCTTATGTTTTTATTTAATCTGATTATTTATCTCTAAATCTAACACTGGAAACTGCAAGTTTTTGTATGCTAGCATTCATGCATGCTCAGTTGTGTCCAACTCTTTGTGACCCCAGGGACTGTAGCCTACCATGCACCTCTGTCCATGGGATTCTCCAGGCAAAAATACTGGACTGGGTTGTCATTTCCTTCTCCAAGGGATCTTCCCGACTGAGGGACTGAATCCACATCTGCTGAGTCTCCTGCATTGACAGGCAGATTCTTCCCCTGAGGCCCCTGGGAAGTCCCATATTACTCTGTGTGTGTGTGTGTGTGTGTGTATTTAGTTGCTCAGTCATGTCAGACTCTTTGCCACCCCATGAACTGTAGCCCACCAGTCTTCTCTGTCCATGGGATTTCCCAGGCAAGAATGCTGGAGTGGGTTGCCATCCTATTCTCTAGGGGATCTTCCTGGCCCAGGGACTGAGCCTGGGTCTCCTGCATTGCAGGCAGATTCTTTACTGACTGAGCCACCAGCAAGGCCCATAAGGGCGTATAGTTTTCTTTAAAGACTCAGTGTCATTGTGTCTCTCAAGCCTTTTGTGCTTGTCTTGATAGGATTGGCCATTTCCTCTTTTGTGCTGTGCCCAGTACTGTGCTTATATTTTTGTCAAAGCACCTAAAACACTTCGCAGCACTTACTTGTTCACAAATGTTTCCCTTCTAGGCTCTGTAGAGTTTGCTTTTCCATTTATGTATTTTGTAAACTTAGCTCATTTTCTGATGAGTATAGACATTCTATAAATGTCTAAAAGTGTCACAAAAATAGTCCAGAAACCCTAATTAAGGAGGCTTAAGTTGTAATCATTAATTCACAGGTACTTACTCTTCTGTGTTTTTAGTAGTTCTGATTCACACAATGCTTTTATTTTGTATCTTTCCTGTGCTCCAACACTGACAACCTGCCGAGAAGTGGCACTTTCAGATCATTTTCGCTAGCAGTTTCCAGAACCAGCCCCCTAACCACAATGGCAGAGTAATCGAATTTTGACTGTTTGTCCCTTCCTCCTTTTGTGAAAACTCCCCTTTTCCAGACACACTTTTCATTTTTCAAAGCCTTCTATGTAGTTGTCCCAGCAGTGAATTGTCCCCTGCTCCCAAATTAGCATTCTTTCCTGTTCCTACTCTTTATCCCTTTTTTGTCTTTACATTCTGAACCCAGTTCCAACCTTTAGCTTTGTATCATAACTGTTAGTAAAACTATGAGCTTATAATCAGACTTATCTGTGTATGTGTGTGTGTGTGTGTGTGTGTGTGTGTATCTTCCCAGCCTTTAACTCTTCTCTACCACCTCCCAGGCGCCTCTTATTTTGCCTCTCTAGACACTCCAAGTGGAACAGTGGCCCCATTCAGAGTTCTTTTTTGTAGCAAGGAGAAACTGCTTCTTCTGGTACACTTTCGGTACACTCTGATAAAGTATTTAAGCATACACTTATCTTTCAGTACTCTCCTCCCGTCTTTACCTACTACTTTTGAATCTCTTCTACTCCCTTCTATAAAATAAAAGAGGTATGTGTCTCTTTTCTACTACTGAATATATGAAGAGTGGTAGTCCTTCTTTTAAACATTTCTTTTAACCAAGCAATATAAGGATCATATCTTGTTTCCAGGTCCTATTTGCCACTTCTTCCATACAGTTGAAGCACATAACAGTTGTTTTTAATTGTGACAGCTCTCATCTAAAGTGTAACTGATATATTTTATTGGCTCTTCCACTAAAATTATGATCTAGTCTGTATGTGTTTAACCTCAGAAAAAAGGTTGATTTGCATGAGAAGTTTACCAATGAAATGCTAACCATAGTAAACTATTAATCGATAACTTGTGATTCATGGGGTCGCAAAGAGTCGGATACGACTGAGTAACTGAACTGAACTGTCTTAAAATAATTTGAAAGAATAGAGAAGTGAAATACTAAAGAATCTTACCAACAATGGACATTTTAGATACATCTCCGTGTCTGTCTATCTATCTATTAATACCTGCCTACCTATCTAATCATTGCTCAACATGACCTTCACTTAGCTTAGTAATAATAACCTGTAAGCTTCTAAGAATAAAGATCTAATGTCAAGGATGATTTTTTTTTTCTAGAAGTAGTCTGAGAAACCACTGGATTAGAAACAATAATGTTCAAATTTTCCAAATGTTTGTTACAAGTAGGCGACAGAGGTTTGGAAAATATTTTTAAGGAACTCTTCTGTAAGCCTGTAAACGACGAAAAATCAGTCTTTACTTTGTTAGTAAAGTGAAAGATAATTTTGCCTCATATTGACGAAGGAATTTTAAATAACTTGGGGATATTTAACAAGATCTGTCTGTGAACACAATTTTCTGGAAACTTGTTAGTTTTATTGGATATTAATGTTTCATGGCAGAGTGGTTTCTTACGAATCCAATAACCTAGAAGTAAAGCTTAAAAAAATGAAAAATCTCTCTTTACTTTATTCCATTGTTTAAAAAGTATACTGTGTGAACTGCTGATCTCTAGGAAGTACAAGCGTTAAGTTGTAATACTACATTGTCAGGAGCTGTTTGAGGAAATATTTTTCTTTTATTTCAAAGAAGATACTGAGGCACAAAAACTCAATTAAAAGTAAGGCAGAAACAAATTTCTGAGATGGTTATCTCTATGTCTCTATTTTAATAGTAAGAACAGTTGCCGCCCTTGTAGAGGCCATTACTGATTCCAATTGCAACAAAACGATTTGCGCAAAATCTCCAAAGTTGGTGTCCTATCTTTCATGTTATTATCATTTAGATCTTTGCTTTAAAACCACACTAATTACTTGGAAGTTTCTGTGAGGTAAAATAGCAGTACAATATTAAGACCACTGCTTTTTGTTCTTCAAGGGCAAACCAGTAATTGAAGAGGTCATGCGTAGGAGTTTCATACGATAGAAACAATTTTCAAACCCTGTTAATGAGTGAAAAAAGCAATCTTCTATCATCTAACATTCCAGTTGCATGTGCATATCATGAGACGACTGTTTCCTATTTCCCGTGACCATAGTCCTGGAGAGTCAGACTGGAAAAGCAGGGTCAGAATTGGGAACACTGCCCGACACATCTTGTCTGGAGGAGTCACACGCTACGCTCCCTTTTGCCTGTGGAAGCTGTTGGTGGGAATGACGCTTTCTGGGCTAGGGGATGGTTGGGTGCTTGTGTGCAGCTGCCGGATAGCTGGAAGGAGTGGGTGTGAGTGCCAGCATTCTGAGGCTGAAGTTCTCCTTTTGTCTTTTAACTTTTAGTTCAGTGGCCATGGGATTGCCAATCACAGGTAGTCCCTGGATACCACAAGTTGTTGTTCCCTGTAAATAGCTGTATCTGTAGAATCTTGGCCTATTTCTATCTTGGATGAGTTCGTCTCAGAGTGTGAATAGCTCAGTGATTTATTATTTGTTATCTGAGAGGCCATGCTTTAGCTCAGGTCATATTGCCAGTGTACAATTTTGGTTTTTTTAGCACTTGAACTTGATTTTCTTTTCAAAAGAGGTGCTCTGTGGTTTGTTAATATGAATATGGTTTAAATATATAAATATATATGTATAATTATAGAAGCTATAATATTGCCGTTGTTGTTGTTCAGTTGCTAAGTCGTGTCCAAATTTTTGTGACTTGATGAACTGCAGCACGCCAGGCTACCCTGTCCTTCACTATCTCCCGGAGTTTCCTCAAACTCTTGTCCATTGAGTCGATGATGCCAGCCAACCATCTTATTCTCTGTTGTCCCCTTCTCCTCTGTCTTCAGTCTTTTCCAGCTTCAGGGTCTTTTCCAATGAGTTGGCTCTTCGCATCAGGTGGTCAAAGTACTGGAGCTTCAGCTTCAGCATCAGTCCTTCCAATGAATATTCAGGGTTGATTTCCTTTAGGATGGACTGCTTTGATCTCCTTGCTGTCCAAGGGACTCTCAAGAGCCTTCTTCAACACCACAGTTCAAAAGCATCTATATATACATATACATATATGTTTAAGGATATATATATATAATTATATCATATATATATACTATACATAATAAATATACTATAATTTAATATGAAAAAAGTGAAAATGTTAGTCCCTCAACAGTGTCTTACTCCTTGTGATACCATGGACTGTAGCCCACGAGGCTCCTCTGTCCATGGAATTCTCCAAGCAAGAATACTGGAGTGGGTAGCCATCCCCTTCTTCAAGGGCTCTTCCCAACCCAGGGATTAATCAGATCTCCCATATTGCAAACAGATTCTTTACCTTCTAAGCCAGTAGGGAAGCCTTATTTTATATGTATATATACATATACATACATACATACATATCTTTAAGGACCCCATCACTATTCCCTCAGTGTTTAATCAGTCATGCTCTTTGGCTTTGATGAAGATTTCAATTTTGAGAATGGTGGAGCTTGTCAAGAGTCATTTAAGTGCCAGAAAATGGTTGATTTGAGGCAAGAACAAAGTTTAGAAAGAAAATAAATCTAGCATTCGCTTAATAATTTGCCCTTTGCAGCAACAGAATCTTATCTGACCACCCACATTCATCTGGCTGCTGACGTGGTTCTTGCTTCAATTGCAGAAGCTATTTTTGCACCTTTTGTGTCTTTTGAGGAACCGAGTGGGCCTACGTGCTTATAATGATTCATGTTGCAAAGTGCACAGGGTGTCCTGAAGTGATATGCAAAGAGGAGGAGAGAAAATTAAAGCTAACTGCTTCCTTTAAGCATTTTGAACAGTCACATGAAATGGTACTGGATTAAGGCACATTTTAACTCTCATGTCTTGATGCTTTAGTCCTTTCTATGAGACATAACTTGTCTAGAAGAAAGAGCAATGTTTTTAAAAATGAACAAATAAACAATGGATATCTATAGATATGTAGTACTATTTTTATATGGGCCTTTTATACTGGGAGATAAACCATCTAAAGATGGTGACTGATTAATCTATTTGGATTATGTACTTTGACTGATCTTCTATGCATTTTTTTTGGATCAGGCTTGAATAAATTAACTCTAAGTATGAGAAAGTTTCTTTCTTCGTTACTTTCCAGAGTTTGTTATGTCTCAGGATTTAACTTTGGTTGGTTTTGGCTTCCTATTTCAGAAATTAATTTTAGCATGGAACATAACATTGCTGAAATAAACTATAGAAAAGAATTTTCTAGGAGGTTATCTGAGTCTTCGTCCTGGGGAGTTTAGTTACTGATGCACCAAAAGAAGTTTAGTGGGAATCAGCTTTAAGTCAGATTTGTATCATGGATTGCAGTGGCATAATTTCTAGTTCCAATACATTGATTTAACTCTAGCATTATTTTCCACGTTGCTTCCACATGTATTGTAACAGATACTTCTCTTTTAATGCAAGAACTTGTTCAAAAGATGTAAAGTATGTGAAAAGATAGGAAATTTTTTCTTGAAAGAAAAAAAGTCTTGAAGGATCCAGTTCCAAATTTTCTTTTCTCAAGGAGAGCATTTCTATGAGTAGTGTGTCGGTTAAATTCACTACCAGGTTCATCATTTTAAAAAATCTTATTGTTTATTTTTTAGATTCCCAGAAGTTGTACGTGTGTTCCTGTGGAGGGAGTTGGCATCGTTGAAAGCAAAGACGGCTGTGATGCACTTTTTTGATATGAGGATAACAGGTTAATAGCTGATATTTATTATTTTATTCTATGATTTTTACATTTAACTTGAAGAGAACTTTTAACTTACTGTGCACCCACCCATATGTGAATTGACTGTCATCCAGTTTGGAAAGTAACAATGTATGTGCTATTTAGTGAGTGAGGGTTTTGTTTTGTTTTTCATAATAGCCCAGTTTTAATTATAATTTGCTTAATTGAAGCAGCTTCATTTAAGAGAATTTCTTTCTAGCAGTTTATTTTCATACAAAATTCTGTATAGTAAAACCTAATAACGTTTGTTATAGAATGTGAAAACATTCCACCAGGAGAGCAAAATCACAATTGCAAAAAATTTGCAAAAAGCTTATGACAAAATATTAAAATGAGTAAGCTGTAATCATAAGTCATAAAAACTTTGGGCAAATATGCAAACTGTACAACTATCTGCAGTCATTGTAACCAACATGCAAAAAATCTAGTTTAGTTTTCCATTAGGTTTGAAATGTCAAGTTAAATTTTAATGTATGTAAAACTAGACGGTGATCATCACAATCTCTTTACTTTTTCTCCAGAAGTTCTCTTAATTGCTTGGCAAGGTTTTATATAGTATACAGTACCTTCCTCATATTGGCTACTTGCTCCTTTTAGGGAGAACTAAGGTTGTGATGGGAATTTTGACTAATAAAAGAAGCATTTATAATGAATTTGGCTCTCAGAAAGGTGCCTTTTTTTAATCATCCTGTGGAAATAAGTCTGTATTCAGCTGGACTCTGGCGCTGCTCATGGGTTTTCGGTAGATCCTTCTTTCCTTCATCCGGTACTCATAGGTGGTAGTGACTTGTGGGTCCGTCCGTGTTAAAGCAGCAGTGCTCTGAGATGCTCATGTATTTCTTAAAATATTTTGTAGCTGATCTATGACATTTTGAAAGCAAATACATGGAAATGGCCTCTAAATTTTTGTCCAGTAATTATTATCAGAAGACATCTGTTTTATTTACAAGTGTAATTCCACCAATGTCTCAAAAAAGACCAGGTCACCATTTTAGTTTTTAAAAAGTGTTCTATTATCAAGACATTGGAAGTAGAGAAGTAGTGTTTATTACCTGTCATTTTATACCATTATTATTTAGGATGTTATTATTTAATGCTCACTTGACTTTTGCCACCACTCAAGTAATGATTAATTTCCTGAGGCAAAGTTTTTTTCTAAGATAGTGTTTTTCTAAGCAAAAGATCCCAGATTGACAACCCGGGGTACTGTAGGCCTTTATTCGTCTACAGAGCTGGGCTGCCCGGCTGCCAATCCCACCCAGCTGTTATCCTGAAGAGACCTCTGTGGAGGTCTACACGGGAGGCTGTTTCTCTGCCTTTCCTCTCAGGGCCTGTCTGAGGAAATTACTTAACTGGGTGCCAGATTTATTTGAGTGGGACTGAAGCATGGCCAAAGGAGTGGGCACACTTTTAGAAAAATGGCAACTCTTCCAAGTAATATCATTTTCTTTTCTTTTGCTCAATTACTTTAGTTCTGTTGCCACTGAAACAGCATGCAGAAGGTAGAGTCTTTTTCAATATCACTCCACTCAGAAAAATGCACGGAGCCTGCAAGACAATGCCTGTCTTTCTTTACCAAGCAAAGGACTCCTATGGGCTAGAGCACCGTCTACAGGAAACCCCAAAATCATATCATCCTGCAAATTATCCTACTCGTTTCAGAGCACTCAAAGGCATGAGGGAAAAATTTCAATGTGAATGTGAAGCTGTCTTTGGAATACTGTGCCTTTGTTGGCAATGGGTGCCAAAAGTGAATTTGCGTGGGTTTGGTTACCATAAAAAGAAACCTCAGAGAACGAAATGATAACCAGCTATTTTCTTTCCATGTGAGGATTGCTCTAATATTGCATTTTTAACATATCAATTGATTGGGGAAATTGGAGATATACTTTTAACACGTAATTAGAGAATTTGAAAAATGAAATCAATCTATACAATCATTGAGAAGTAATGTAGCTATAATTAACTATATTACTACTGACCTTCATAGCTCCAAGTAGATCTCTGTTGAGAAAATTATACTAAAATTACAGATATATACAAGATACAGACACATTTGATGGTTTATAATAATATTCTGAGATACAAAGAAGATATTTCTTTATCTTATAAGAATTTTAATACATTTAATTAATACAACACAAGCTCAAGAATTTCTACCATTGCTGGTAGAGTTAGATGGCTAAGTAAAAGTATCCTTTAAAAGTATCACCAAATAAAAGACAAGTGTCATTATTAAACTTTGAAAGCCTTATGGATTTTCAAGTGAATTTATTTTCCTAAGTGTAAGTTCAGGAGAGCAGCAAAGAGACTTTGAACTCCAGAAAGACATGCCAAGCATGCCCAGGAGTAGATCTATGGTGCAAACCATTTGCATTGCAGAATTTTTTCAGTCAAGACAAAGCAACTGAAGACAAGAGATTAACAAAAAGAGTACAAATGGTTTATGAATGGGATCAGTAAATTCCCGTCACTCCTGTTTTCTCCCATCTACCTTTCTATGTGCCTCAGAAACTCCAAGGAAAGTGGTCTTATGCATAGCATTAGTTGAAGGCTGTCCAAGGATGGGTTAGAGAGTTATATCCTCAGATATGTTTAAAATCTCATGTAAACAGTTCATGTGAAATAGGAGTGATTTCCAGTTCCCTAATAATAGTGTGATAGTCCTAATAAGCCTGTTTCACTGAAGTGAAAAGTTAGATAGTCCTAATAAGCCTGTTTCACTGAAGTGAAAAGTTAGACATTATAGTTCAAAGGAATGTAGACCAGAAGAGGTCCCAAGTCCTACTGGGATCTTCAGGCAGAAGGACAGAGCCTCTTCTTGGACAGAAGTAGGGAGGATGATACTAGGTTTATCTAATTTATGATAGAGTGGTAAGACATCTTTGGTGGGTTTACCTTAGAAATTTAAAAGGAGGAGGTTTTCGTGACTGATTCAGGGAAGTCTGGTGGCTCGTGGTAAAGAATCTGCCTGCGGTGCCGGAGACCCAGGTTCGATCCCTGGGGGAAGATCCCCTGGAGTAGGACATGGCAATCCACTCCAATATTTGTGCCTGGAGAGTTCTGCGGACAGAGGAGCCTTGTGGGCTATAGCCCATGGGTCACAAAGAGTCAGACATGACTGAGCAACTAACAGCACTTTCCTGACTGAAGCTATTTACATAATTGAGTCAATGTGTTTTTTACTGGGATCAAAGTTGTGATTTTTAAAACATTTTCTGGATAATAAATGCTGTTGAACTATAGGATGATCTTCTATTAGTATCAGTAAGATTTTTTTTTTTAAATAAAAAGTAGGTGTGACTTTTTCTGATTTACCTTTTAAAATTTAAACCCATTGACAATTAAATAACTATTCCAGATATTTTTTTTTCTGACCATTAATGTATTATTTCTGATCTACTTTTGAATTTTGTGTAGATCACTTTTCTTCATCTTCTGGTCTGTTCTTTAATAGCAAAATATTATTACCTTTCCTTGAATTTCATTTGGTGCTTTTATTTTTATACGTCCTTAGTGATAAGAATTGTATATGTCTGGTTTAGGGTTTAATAAATGTAATTCTTTACTGTAAACCACAAAAATTAAATCTGATTTTAAAAGTTATTGTCTCATTGCTACACAAAAACACTATGTTGTATTTAATTATTAAATATAGTATCCCAGTCCTGTTTTTCATAAAATTTTATGTATGTGTTTAACTTGAAGTCTATGTTTTAAGAAAAATGAGAAATGGCCAGTGACCATATGCCTAATTTTCACTTGTGAGGTTCTTATTAATACTTTCTTGAACAAAGTAAAACAGTTGTATGTCATGAGACTTAATCATGGTCTCACAAGGGGCTGTCTTCATTAATACTTCAATATACAGATTTTAACATTGTTTAAATTGTGGATTTGTTTGAGATCCATATAGAACTCATATATTCTCTCAGGACTATGAAAAATTCAAGCATTGGAAGTATCAGAGGCAAGTGAAAATACTNTTAATCATGGTCTCACAAGGGGCTGTCTTCATTAATACTTCAATATACAGATTTTAACATTGTTTAAATTGTGGATTTGTTTGAGATCCATATAGAACTCATATATTCTCTCAGGACTATGAAAAATTCAAGCATTGGAAGTATCAGAGGCAAGTGAAAATACTTAGAAGAAAGCATTATTGCAGATGTATTTTTTCTGTTATATTCAGTTGCTAAGTTGTGTCTGACTCTTTCTTCGACCCCATGGACTGAGTCTGGTGGCTCCGCTGTATGTGGGATTTCCCAGGCAAGAATACTAGAGTGGGTTACCATTTCCTTCTCAAGGGGATCTTCCTCTCCCGGGGGTCAAACCCGCATCTCCTGCATTGGCAGACAGATTCTTTACCACTGAGCCACCAGGGAAGCCCATGTTTTATTTTACATTGTAATAAAACTTAACAGTTGAGCTGGGAGTAGGGGATGCCGGTTGGGAAGGTGAGACCCCCTTATGGGGGAGTCCCCCCCTTGGCAGTCAGCCAAACGTGGATTTGATTCTGGTTCTGATCCTAAGTATGGAAGACAGTCTTAACCATTGGGCCACTGGTGGAGTCCCCACAAGGACTTCTTGATTACAGATATCTTGCTTCAGAAACCTGGGGGCTTCTGATTGCTTATCCGAAAGATTTATTTATTCCATGTTTTTCCCCCTTTTCCAAGTGTACCTATTATCATCACAGTAGTGTTCTATATTAGGGAGCAAATTAGTCATGGAAATAAAATCAGTGTTTGAGTTTTGGTTTGGGAAATTACAGTACATTTACACAGTGGCATCTTTTTTAACAAATATTTTATTTAAAATGTGAACATCCATGAGTACTTGCTAAATCACTTCAGTCGTGTCTGACTCTGTGACCCCCATGGATGTAGCCACCAGGCCTCTCTGTCCATGGACATTCTCTGGGCAAGAACACCAGAGTGGGTTGCTAAGCCCTCCTCCAGGGGATCTTCCCAAATCAGGAACTGAACCCGAGTCTCTTACGTCTCCTGCATTGGACATTCTCATGGTAAAAAAAAAAAAAAAAAAGAAAAAGAAAGATTACCAGAAGTCATAAGGTTAAAGGTAGAAATCCCTTCCTTTGCCCCTTCTTTTGACTCCCTGGTTCCATTTCTGTGATTTAACAAATGTAAAAGCTGTTTGGCATCCTTACAGAAAATTTCTGTTTATTGCCTGTTTCTCTTTTACACAAATGGGATTATAAAATATATTCTAGGGCACAATAAACTATTTTGCATCCAATGTTACTACCTTCTGGATGAGCTTTTATGTTAGTACTTATAGATACACTTAATTTTCTTTAAGTGGCTGAGTCTTATGACTGAGCCTTAATTGACCTAAGTAATCCTTGTACACACATCTTTGTGCTCTTGTGTACATCTGTACGGACACATTTCAAGAAATAGAATTCCTGGACCAAAGAATATGAGCTTTCTTACTATGATAAACACTGCTCTATTGCCTATTAAGGAAACACATCAGATATCATTGTAATTGATACAATTGAACATTGAAATTCTCAGAGTTCTATGTGTACTACATTGGCCATTCCCTTATGGAAACTGAGTATTCACTTGATATCTAATAGTTTCTAAGTTATCAAGTTTTCCTGAGCCATTCATAATCATCTGGAAGACTTTTTCACCTTGCTGTCATGCAAACTTCCTAAAAAAGATATTTATTTAAAAATTTTTTAAATCTGCAGGTTAAATTTTAAAAACCCATTCTTCTCAACTTTTTAATATCTAAGGAATTAAAGCCAAGCCTTTCTGTCAAAAGTCTAAGATGTTTTACTTATATTTTAGAAAATGTGACTGAAGTTAAAAAATTTTTTTTCTCCTTGAGTTATTCTTAGGCATAGTGACAATCAATATTATGTTTACTACTTTAGTGTTTTCTAAAGCAGTTACTTGCTGTATTTTTTTAGAGAACATAATATGGTGTTGTTTGCTGTTCAGGCGCTCAGTCATGTCCAACTCTTTGTGACCCCATAGACTGCACCACACCAGGTTTCCGTGTCCTTCAGCATTGCCCAGAGTTTGCTCAAACTCGTGTCCACTGAGGTGGTGATGCTATTCAACCATCTCATCCCGCCATTCCCTTTTCCTCCTGCCTTCAGTCTTTCCCAGCATCAGGGTCTTTTCCAATGAGTCAGCCCTTCCCATCAGGTGGCAAGAGTATTGGAGCTTCAGCTTCAGCATCAGTCCTTCCAGTGATTTTCCATTCAGCGTTGATTTCCTTTAAGATTGACTGGTTTGATCTCCTTCCTGTCCAAGGGATTCTCAAGAGTCTTCTCCAACACCACAGTTCAAAGGCATCAATTCTTCCAGGCTCAGCCTTCTTTATGGTCCAACTCTCACATCTACTTGACTACTGGGAAAACCATAGGTTTGACTATACAGACTTTTGTCAGCAAAGTAATGTCTCTGCTTTTTAATATGCTGACTAGGTTTGTCATAGCCTTTCTTCCAAGGAGCAAGCATCTTTTAATTTCATGGCTGCAGTCACGCATTGATTTTGGAGCCCAAGAAAATAAAATTTGTCAGTGTTTCCATTGTTTCCTCATCTATCTGCCACGAAGTGAAGACCAGATGCCATGATCTTAGTTTTTTGAATGTTGAGTTTTAAGCCAACTTTTTTAGTCTCCTCTTTCACTTTCATCAAGAGGCTCTTTAGTTTCTCTTCGTTTTCTGCCATACGGGTGGTGTCATCTGCATATCTGAGGTCACTGATATTTCTCCCGGCAATCTTGACTCAAGCTTGTGCTTCAGACAGCCCGGCATTTCATACTATGTACTCTGCACATAAGTTAAATAAACAAGATGATAATATACAGTCTTGATATACTCTGTTCCCAATTTGGAAACAGTCTGTTGTTCCATGTCAGGTTCCTACTGTTGATTCTTGAGCTGCATACAAGTTTCTCAGGAGGCAGGTAAGGTGGTCTGGTACTCCCATCTCTTTAAAAATTTTCCACAGTTTGTTGTGATCCACACAGTCAAAGGAATAAGCCTAGTCAATGAAGCAGAAGTAGATGTTTTTCTGAAACTCTCTTGCTTTTTTTTATGACCCAACAGATGTCAGCAATTTGATTTCTGGTTCCTCTGCCTTTTCTAAATCCAGCTTGTACATCTGGAAATTCTCAGTTCATGTACTGTTGAGGCCTAGCTTGGAGGATTTTGAGCATGACCTTGCTAGCATGTGAAACGAGTGCAATTGTGTGGTAGTTTGAACATTTTTTGGCATTGTGTTTCTTTGGGATTGGAATGAAAACAGCTTTTCCAGTCCTGTGACCAGTGCTGAGTTTTCCAAATTTGCTGGCATGTCGAGTGCAGCATTTTCACAGCATCATCATTTAGGACTTGAAATAGCTCAGCTGGAATTCCATCACTAGCTTTGTTCACAGCGATGCTTCCTAAGGCCCACTTGACTTTGCGCTCCAGAATGTCTGACTCTAGGTGAGTAATCACACCATTGTGGTTATCTGGGTCATTAAGATATTTTTTGTATAGTTCTTCTGTGTATTCTTACCACCTCTTCTTAATATCTTCTGCTTCTGTTAGATCTGTACTGTTTCTGTCTGCTATTGTGTCCATCTTCACATGAAATATTCCCTTGGTGTCTCTGATTTTCTTGAAGAAATCTCTAGTCTTTCTCATTTTATTGTTTTCTTCTATTTCTTTGCATTGACCACTTAGGAAGGCTTTCTTATCTCTCCTTATTATTTGGAACTCTGCATTCAGATGGGTATATCTTTCCATTTCTCCTTTGCCTTTCACTTCTCTTCCCCTCTCAGCTATTTGTAAGGTCTCCTCAGACAACCATTTTGCCTTTTTAGCATTTCTTTTTCCTGGGGATGGTTTTGATTACCACCTCCTGTACAATGTTTTGAACCTCCATCCATAGTTCTTCAGGCACTCTGTTGATCAGATCTAATCCCTTGAATCTGTTTGGCACTTTCACTGTATAATTGTAAGGGATTTGATTTAGGTCACACTTGAATGACTTAGTGATTTTCTCTACTTTCTTCAGTTAAGTCTGCATTTTGCAATAAGGAGTTCATGATCTGAGCCACAGTAAGCTTCCAGTCTTGTTTTTGCTAACTGTATAGAGCTTCTTCATCTTCAACTGTAAGGAATATGATCAGTCTGATATCGGTATTGACCATCTGATGATGTTAGTGTGTAAAGTTGTCTCTTGTGTTGTTGCAAGAGGATGTTTGCTATGACCAATGTGTTCTCTTGGCAAAACTCTGTTAGCCTTTGCCCTGCTTCATTTTGTACTCCAAGGCCAAACTTGCCTTACTCCAGGTATCTCTTGATTTCCTACTTTTGCATTCAAGTCTGCTATGATGAAAAAGACTTTTTTTTTTTGGTGTTAGTTGTAGAAGGTCTTATAGAACCTTCAAGAAGGTTGAATGGTCTTCATAGAACCGTTCAACTTCAGCTTCTTTGGCATTAGTGGTTGGGCATAGACTTTGATTACTATGATATCAAATGGTTTACCTTGGAAGTGAACCAAGATCCTTCTTTCATTTTAAGACTGCAGAGATATTACTTTGCCAACAAAGGTCTGTCTAGTCAAAGCTATGGTTTTTCCAGTAGTAGTATGGATATGAGAGTTGGACTCTAAAGAAAGCTGAGTGCTGAAGAATTGATGCTTTTGAACTGTGGTGTTGGAGAAGACTCTTGAAAGTCCCTTGGACTGTAAGAAGATCCAACCAGTCTATCCTAAAGGAAATCAGTCCTGAATATTCATTGGAAAGACTGATGCTGAAGCTGAAACTCCAATACTTTGGCCACCTGATGCGAAGAACTGACTCATTTGAAAAGACCCTGATGCTGGGAAAGATGGCTGGATGGTATCACCGACTTGATGGACATGAGTTTGAGTAAACTCTGGGAGTTGGCGATGGACAGGGAGGCCTGGCATACTGCAGTCCATAGTGTCACGGAGAGTTGTACACAACTGAGCAACTGAACTGAGCTGAACTGCATTTTGGACTCTTGTTGACTATGGGGGCTACTCCATTTCTTCTATGGAAATCTTGCCCACAGTAGTAGATACAGTGGTGATCTGAATTAAATTTGCCATTCCCGTCCATTTTAGTTCACTGATTCCTAAAATGTCAGTGTTCACTCTTGCCATCTCCTTACATTACATCTCATAACACTGTGAGATCTACATATAATGAGTTTTAAATTGACATTTGTAATCGGCAGTGTTGTAGTTTAACGGAACAATATTTCCTAACTGTATTTATTTTCTACCCAGGAAGCGACCAGACAATCATGTCCATGAGAACTCTAAACCATTCAGGTAAACATTATATTTTTTAACTTTCCCCAAAATATGTTTTGTCATCCATATTAAGAAGATTTTATAACTATTTTATTTAAATGCACTTTTCTGCCTTTTCCAAAGCTCTGTGACAGTCTTTAACTCTTGCAGCCAGCCTTAGTCTAAGCAATGTTTTTAAGCTATAAAATATATTTTATGTTAACATTATATATAATACATATAACATTTTATGTTTAACATTGCATTATATACTTGTAAATTATATCATATTATATATTTAACATATCTAAATAAATATGTAGTACACTTAGCATGTAAGTCATAAAACTTGGTTAGCATAGCTCTAAATTTATGTTAATGAAGACTAAAAATTTTTATGATTTTTATAAATAATAAATATCAAAAGTTTTCCCTTAAATATTGTTATTTTATCAAGATTAAGGAGGGTTTAAAAGGGTGACCAAAAGTTAAGAGATTTATGCTTATGACAATATTAAATTTGCAATTAATAACCTTTAATTGTGGAATTAATATAACAGATATAAAAAGGATTTCTTGGAATAAACATATTTTCACTGTATCCAATTTCAGGCTGTATATTTAGGGTTGGTTTTAGTTTCTTACTTGATAACTGTTATTGACAATCTCTTTGTGTTTTGTTCTGTTTTCTTTCAGACCATTTTGTCTTAGTGAAACTGACAGTTGAACTTTGCTCTAGTTGATGGGCAAAATTTCTCCTAGACTATTCATCATCCCAATTTCATCCTCGTTGAAAATATTCAAATGCCATAAGAAATCTTTATAGATTTGCACTTAGCTTTTGGATGGACATTTCTACAATGGAGAGAACTGTGTTATAGCCCCAGTCCAAGGACATTACCATCAAATGCCCACAGACTGCGGGGTGGGTGTGGAAGGTTCCAAAGAGAAGGAAAACTCAGCAAGTCTGCAGACACCCTGGAACATGGAAGCAAGCAAGCTTTGAAAGGGACAGCTTTGAAGACACTCCATGAGTCTGCACGGCTTTCAAGCAAACTAGCACTTGAGACCTTGTGTGACAAAATGGACACTGGGGACACAGCTCTAGGACAAAAAGCTACCTCAAGGTCTGGAGAAACTGATAAAGCATCAGGTAGATGGAGACAGGAACAATCAGCTGTTATTAAGATGAGCACTTTTGGCAGTCAAGAAGGACAGCGGCAACCACAAATTGATCCTGAGCATATTGGAAACACAGCATCAGCACAACTCTTTGGTTCTGGGAAACTGGCCTCACCTAGCGAAGTGGCCCAGCAAGTGACAGAGAAGCAATACCCAGCACACCGTCCAAGTCCTTATTCATGCCAACATTCACTCTCTTTCCCTCAGCACTCATTGCCACAGGGGGTCATGCACAGCAACAAGCCACACCAGAGCCTCGAAGGCCCTCCGTGGCTCTTCCCTGGCCCTTTGCCATCTGTTGCCTCTGAGGACCTATTTTCCTTTCCTATACACGGCCACAGTGGTGGTTATCCTAGAAAAAAGATTTCAAGTCTGAACCCTGCTTATAGCCAATACTCCCAGAAAAGTATCGAACAGTCTGAAGATGCTCACAAAAAAGAGCACAAACCCAAAAAGCCTGGCAAATATATTTGCCCTTACTGCAGCAGGGCATGTGCCAAACCCAGCGTACTGAAAAAACACATCAGGTCCCATACCGGTGAGCGGCCATACCCATGTATACCTTGTGGTTTCTCTTTCAAAACGAAGAGCAATTTGTACAAGCACAGGAAGTCACATGCCCATGCAATTAAGGCAGGATTAGTCCCTTTCACAGAGTCAGCGGTATCAAAATTGGATCTAGAGGCTGGTTTTATTGATGTAGAAGCAGAAATACATTCGGACGGTGAACAGAGTACAGACACAGATGAGGAGAGTTCTTTGTTTGTTGAAGCTTCTGACAAAATGAGTCCTGGCCCACCCATTCCACTGGAAATGGCCAGCAGAGGTGGCTATCACGGGTCATTGGAAGAATCGCTGGGAGGTCCAATGAAGGTGCCGATTTTGATTATCCCCAAAAGCGGAATTCCTTTACCTAATGAAAGCTCTCAGTATGTTGGCTCTGATATGTTACCAAATCCGTCTTTAAGTACTAAGGCTGATGACTCTCACACAGTTAAACAGAAACTTGCACTAAGACTGTCAGAGAAAAAAGGACAAGATTCTGAGCCATCTCTGAACCTTCTGAGCCCGCACAGTAAAGGAAGCACTGACTCTGGTTACTTTTCCCGCTCAGAAAGTGCAGAGCAGCAGATCAGCCCTCCAAACACAAATGCGAAGTCTTATGAAGAAATCATCTTTGGAAAATACTGTCGGCTTAGTCCGAGAAATACACTCAGTGTTACAACCACAAGTCAGGAACGCGCCACGATGGGTAGGAAGGGCACCATGGACTCATTACCTCACGTCAACACCAGGTTAGATGTCAAGATGTTTGAAGATCCTGTTTCACAGCTGATCCCAAGCAAGGCAGAAATTGACCCCAGTCAGACAGGCATGCTAAAATCCACCAAATTCAACAGTGAGTCAAGACAATCCCAGACGATTCCATCATCTATCAGGAATGAAGGAAAACTTTATCCAGCCAATTTCCAAGGCGGCAGCCCAGTTCTCCTTGAAGCTCCAGTTGACTCTTCACCTCTTATTCGAAGCAACTCAATGCCAACTTCTTCAGCAACTAACTTAAGTCTTCCTCCTTCTTTGAGAGGAAGTCACTCATTTGATGAGCGGATGACTGGCTCCGATGATGTGTTCTACCCAGGAACGGTAGGCATACCACCTCAGCGCATGTTAAGGAGACAAGCGGCTTTTGAGCTGCCTTCAGTCCAGGAGGGGCACCTGGAGGGAGACCACCATAGCAGGATGTCCAAAAGCATCACAGGTCCATCCTTGAAGGAAAAGAAATTGATTCCTGGGGACAGGGTCGGCCATGACTACGACGTCTGCCGTAAACCCTATAAGAAATGGGAGGACTCTGAGACACCGAAGCAAAACTACAGGGATGTTTCCTGCATCAGCCCATTGAAACATGGCGGGGAGTATTTCATGGATCCCTCGGCGCCATCCCAGGGTGTGCCAACCATGTTTGGAACCACGTGCGAAACTCGAAAACGCCGGAAAGAAAAGAGCGTGGGGGACGAGGAGGACACCCCCATGATCTGCAGCAGCACGCCTTTGGGCATCGTGACTGCAGATTACGAGTCCAAGCTGCAGATGCAGGAAGGCACGAGGAGTGGGTTCGGCCTGGCTGGACAGGAAAACCCTTCTCATGGGCACTCTGAGCGCTTTGACCTGTGTCGACCCCCACTGCAATCTGGGAGTCCCTCTCTCGGGTCGGAGGAGTCACCCTTGGCGGCTGATCCGGACAAGCAATCGGACGGACTGGGCAGAAAGCCTCCTGGAAATGTGATCTCTGTGATTCAGCACACCAACTCGCTGAGCCGCCCCAATTCCTTCGAGCGGTCCGAGTCCGCTGAACTCGCACCCAGCGCCCAGGAGAAAGTCTCATCACCCTCCGAGACGTGCGACAGCGAGATCTCCGAAGCCCCCGTGAGCCCGGAGTGGGCCCCGCCCGGGGAGGGCGCGGAGGGCGCGGGGAAACCGTCCCCCGCGCCGCAAGTCCCGCCGCCGCCGCCGCCGCCGCCCTACCACGCGCCGCCCCGGCTGGTGCGCCAGCACAACATCCAAGTGCCGGAGATCCGTGTGACCGAGGAGCCGGATAAGCCGGAGAAAGAGAAGGAAACGCAGAGCAAAGAGCCGGAAAAGCCGGTGGAGGAGTTCCAGTGGCCCCAGAGAAGCGAGACCCTCTCCCAGCTCCCGGCCGAGAAGCTGCCGCCCAAAAAGAAGCGTCTTCGACTCGCGGACATGGAGCACTCCTCCGGGGAATCCAGCTTCGAGTCCACGGGCACCGGCCTCTCCCGCAGCCCCAGTCAAGAGAGTAACCTGTCCCACAGCTCCAGCTTCTCCATGTCTTTCGATCGAGAGGAGACCATGAAGCTTGCAACTTCCAAGCCAGATGAGTTCGGGAAGCATTCGGAGTTCTTGACCGTACCCGCCGGTTCCTACTCACTGTCAGTCCCCGGCCACCACCATCACCAAAAGGAGATGAGACGCTGTTCATCTGAGCAGATGCCTTGTCCTCACCCCACAGAGGTCCCAGAAATTCGGAGCAAGTCATTTGATTATGGGAACCTGTCCCACGCTCCCGCAGCCGGAGTGTCGGCCGCCTCTGCACTGTCCCCATCCCGGGAGAGGAAGAAGTGCTTTCTGGTGCGCCAGGCATCCTTCAGTGGCTCTCCCGAGATCTCCCAGGGGGAGGCTGGCACGGATCTGGGTGTCAAGCAGGAGCAGCTGGAGCATCTGCACGCCAGCCTCAGGTCCACATGGCCCCACGCTGCGTGCTCCGTGCTCCCTCCCCTCCCGGCTGAGGACCCAGGGAAGCAAGTCGTGGGTCCCTGCCCCCAGCTGAGCTCAGGCCCCCTCCACCTGGCCCAGCAGCAGATCCTGCACCTGGATAGTCAGGAATCTCTGAGAAATCCCTTGATACAACCGACATCCTATATTGCAAGCAAGCATTTGTCGGAACAGCCACATTTGTTTCCCCATCAGGAGGCTCTCCCGTTTTCTCCAATCCAGAGCGCCTTGTTTCAGTTCCAGTATCCTACCGTCTGTATGGTTCACTTACCAGCCCAGCAGCACCCCTGGTGGCAGGCACACTTCCCCCATCCTCTTGCTCAGCACGCTCCGAAGAGCTATGGCAAGCCTTCTTTCCAGGCAGAAGTTCACCCCAGCTACCCCTTGGAGCCCTTGGCCGAACACACTGGAAAGAAATCCGCTGATTACACGCACACAAAAGATCAAACCTACCCAGGTTATTCAGGAACATCAGGGCTACCCTCAAAGAACCTCCTTTCAAAGTTTCCCTCTGGGGAGAGCACCAAGTCAACAGATACTCCTTCTGAGCAGGTTCTTCAGGAAGATTTCGCCTCAGCCAGCGCTGGGCCCTTGCAGTCCTTGCCGGGAACAGTGGTTCCTGTTAGGATCCAGACGCACGTCCCATCCTATGGGAGTGTCATGTACACAAGCATTTCTCAGATGCTTGGGCAGAACAGCCCTGCCATTGTCATATGCAAAGTCGACGAGAATGTGACCCAAAGAACCCTGGTAACCAATGCGGCCATGCAAGGAATAGGATTTAACATCGCCCAGGTGTTGGGGCAGCATGCAGGCTTGGAAAAATACCCCATCTGGAAAGTACCTCAGACTTTACCCCTTGGCTTGGAGTCCTCAATCCCCTTATGTTTACCTTCCACGTCTGACAGCGTGGCCACCCTGGGAGGCAGCAAACGTATGCTTTCTCCAGCCAGCAGCTTAGAACTCTTCATGGAGACAAAGCAGCAGAAAAGAGTCAAGGAAGAAAAGATGTATGGACAGATTGTGGAGGAGCTCAGCGCCGTGGAGCTGACCAACTCAGACATCAAGAAGGATCTCTCCCGCCCCCAGAAACCCCAGCTGGTTCGACAGGGCTGTGCTTCTGAGCCAAAGGATGGCTTGGCATCAGGGTCATCTTCCTTCTCCTCGCTATCCCCCTCCTCATCTCAAGACCACCCCTCTTCCAGCGTGCCCTCAAGGGAGCCTGTCATGCCAGGCTCCCGAGCGTCCCCCCTGGGGCAGAAGTCATCCAGTGGGCCCTCGGAAAGCAAAGAGTCCTCAGATGAGTTGGACATTGACGAGACAGCCTCTGATATGAGCATGAGCCCTCAGACCTCCTCCTTACCACCTGGGGACAGTCAGCTCGAAGAGCAAGGAAAGGGCCAGAAACTGCCTGCCGGTGTGCTGGTCCACAGGGCCTCAGGCCCAAGTGGCAAAGTGGCGAATTCAACTCTTCTTTTCACGGACATGGTAGATTTCCAGCAGATTCTTCAGTTCCCCAGTCTGCGGACAACGACGACTGTGAGTTGGTGCTTCTTGAATTATACAAAACCCAATTATGTGCAGCAGGCCACCTTCAAATCCTCGGTTTATGCTTCATGGTGCATTAGTTCCTGTAACCCAAACCCATCTGGATTGAACACCAAGACCACGCTGGCTCTTCTGAGGTCCAAACAAAAAATCACTGCAGAAATTTATACTCTGGCTGCTATGCACCGGCCTGGAACTGGCAAACTGACATCATCAAGTGCTTGGAAGCAGTTTGCTCAGGTAACAAACTTTGTTTCTGAAAGTGTTCTGTGTTGTGGATTTGATTGCTGAGCAGAATAACGTAGTAAAGAATGTACGACCAAAAAGATACAAGTAAAGTGAAGGCCAAGGTGGGCAGTATCCTCCATGGACAGGCCTTAATCATTGATGTGAACTTAGTTATGAGGGTCTTAGGACTGTCCCAAGCATGAAGTATCTCTCCGGCCAGGTGCTGTGAAATCCCACCTCAGGGGCTAATTCCTTAGAGTTCCTCCCCCTTCCGAACGACCTGGGTTAGTGACCTAGGAAATCGACTTTTTGTTGATGTGAGAACTTCAGGAAATTGTGAAATGAGGGCATAGAACAAGGAGAGAGCGCTAGAGAGGAAAGGTCGGGAAGGTGTCAATTACAAATTGGTGCTTGCCAAGGGCATTTAGCTTCTGCCTCTGCGGAGATTGCATCAGAACCTGTGCTTCTGTAGCCGTTGACCTTCGACATGCCCCAAAGGGTATTCAGCGTAGAGAGTGAGACACTGTACTCCAGGGAATCTGGTGGAACAGGTCTTTAGATAGATATTTTTCAGAAACTGATTCCATGAGTCCAGTCCCTGTTGTTGCTCAGTCACTCAGTTGTATCCAGCTCTCTGCAACCCCATGGACTGCAGCACACCAGGCTTCCCTGACCTTCACTATCTCCTGGAGTTTGCTCAAACCTGTCCATTGAGTCAGTGATGCTATCCAACCATCTCATCCTCTATCACCCCCTTCTCCGGCCCTCAATCTTTCCTGGTATCAGGGTCTTTGCCAATGAGTAGTTTCCAATCCTTGCATCTCCTTATTTCTGAAAAAGTCCTAAATCCCTTCATGGTGACATCAGCTCCTCATGACTGGCAGAAAACCTTTTGTAAGAAGAGTGCTTCATGGCATTGAATTCCCCCTTCACCAAAATCTCATATGTTGACCTTCTCCCACTACCACTGGGGCTTCCCTGGTATCTCAGACGGTAAAGAATCACTTGCATTGCAGGAGACTGGGTTTGATCCCTCGGCTGAAGATCCCCTGGAGAAGGGAATGGCAACCCACTCCTATATTCTTGCCTGGAGAATTCTGTGGACAAAGAAGCCTGGAGGGCTATAGTCCATGGGTTCACAAAGAGTCAGACACAACTGAGAAACTAACATACGCATACACTAACTCTTTGGAGCAATTTCTCAGGGTTATCTAAAGTGCTATCTCCTGGGTTGCAGTCCTCAGTCAGTCAGTTAAGTCACTCAGTCTCAGTCATGTCCGACTCTTTGTGACTCCATGAAGTGCAGCACGCCAGGCCTCCCTGGCCATCACCAAATCCCAGAGTTCACTCAAACTCATGTCCATCGAGTCGGTGATGCTATCCAGCCATCTCATCCTCTATTGTCCCCTTCTCCTCCTGCCCCCAATCCCTCCCAGCATCAGAGTCNTTGTGACTCCATGAAGTGCAGCACGCCAGGCCTCCCTGGCCATCACCAAATCCCAGAGTTCACTCAAACTCATGTCCATCGAGTCGGTGATGCTATCCAGCCATCTCATCCTCTATTGTCCCCTTCTCCTCCTGCCCCCAATCCCTCCCAGCATCAGAGTCTTTTCCAGTGAGTCAACTCTTCCTCATTTTGCCTCAAATAAAACTCAACTCACAACTCTCATGTTATGCATCTTTTTTCAGTCGACAAAGGAAACTGCAGGATGTCAGAACTGAGCTCTGCAAACTTCTGGGGGAAGAGTTGTTCCCATTGACTATACTTTTTACTAAAATTTATTTTTTATATTTATAATACATATGTATTTCTCTCAACTCATTTTTCCAAGGGTTAGTGGATTTGCTTCTGCATGAACAGTTATTGCCTTACATGTAAAATTATAAAAATATTAATAAGGGCCCTTTTGGAATTTATGCTAATAAAAAAAGTAAATGGAGGATTTATAAATATAAAATATATAAAATATACAGTATATTTCAGTTATCGTTTCTCTTTAATAACTTTTGAGAATATTTTTGAAATGCATAGAGATTGCTTCAATTGCTACTTCCAAAATACAGCACTTGTTTTTAACATTTTTATTAGTGTTGCACGGTATATGTGCTAATGGGGTCTTGTTTTTAAAAGAATCTTGAATTTATTCTGTAGAAACTGTCATTCTTTTCTGATTTTATCCCCATTGTCCCTTCTTTTATGTAGCCACCCTATGGCCTTTTAGTATGGAATTTAGGCTAATTTTCAGAGACCATGAAAGAGTGGAATACGTGGGCTTCCTCTGTGTTTTTGGGAATGTGTACAAAATGATTCTCTCTTTTTCCCTGCAGATGAAACCTGATGCATCCTTTTTATTTGGCAGCAAACTAGAAAGGAAACTAGTGGGAAGTATCTTAAAGGAAAGAGGAAAAGGAGATATTCATGGAGATAAGGATATTGGATCCAAGCAAACTGAGCCTATTCGAATTAAAATCTTTGAAGGAGGGTAAGGAAACATAAGTGCAAATGTCAACTATGCTATTAGACATCAGAGTTAATGGTCCTGAGTGTCTGTGTGGAAAATATCTTATCTCCTCTGGTCTGAAGCATAAAGCAAATTCTTTTTCTATACACATTTCTGAAGTCTGTTTGGTAGCAGATAATGAGTTTATGCCCATGCGTTCATGACTTGCTTTTAATAAAAGTGTCTTATTGTATATGGTTTAGCCCTCTGCCTTAAATTTTCATACCTCTAATTTAAATTGCAGGACTTTTGATGTCATCTAAGTTTGTTCTTTCTTTAGTAATATTTTTACAAGCACTTGTGTTACTAATGGACATATTTTTATTTTGCTTACAAAAATGCAATCTTGCACACTCATATATGTACCTGGAAGCCAGTTGGTTTTATTGCTTTTATTATTACCTGAACTGCAGATGTATGGGATTTCACCCAGTTCCTACACTACCCTCTTTCTCTTCCAGGACCCAAGCCAGAGCACCATCTTGCATGTTTCCCCAGCCTCCTCTGATCTGTGATAGTTTCTCTGTTTCTTTTTAAGAATTCTGAGTTGCAGAAACTCAAATGATAAGGTTCAATGAATTTGTTATCTATCTAGTTAAGAAAAATTACATGTTTGTGTAATGTCAAGTTTTAGATTTCGATAGAAAAGTGTCTTCAATCCAGTCACATTGGAGAAAAAGCCCAGATATTTGGTTTAAATTTTTTAAAATTTAAAGAACATTAACCACATTTGGAGACTGTGATGTAATTACCTTATCTCTACAAAAGATCTATAATTTACAACTTTCCATGAGCATGAATTTATTCTAATTATATTTATGGACAAAATAATGTTATCTGTTTGACCTAAATTGTTAGTTCAGTTCAGTTCAGTCACTCAGTCGTGTCCGACTCTTTGCCACCCCGTAAATCACAGCACGCCAGGCCTCCCTGGCCATCACCAACTCCCGGAGTTCACTTAAATTCATGTCCATCGAGTTGGTGATGCCATCCAGCCATCTCATCCTCTGTTGTCCCCTCCTCCCAGCATCAGAGTCTTTTCCAATGAGTCAACTCTTTGCATGAGGTGGCCAAAGTATTGGAGTTTNTGATTTCCTACCTTTGCATTCCAGTCCTCTATAATGAAAAGGACATCTTTTGGGGGTGTTAGTTCTAAAAGGTCTTGTAGGTCTTCATAGAACTGTTCAACTTCAGCTTCTTCAGCGTTACTGGTTGGGGCATAGACTTGGATTACCGTGATATTGAATGCTTTGCCTTAGAAACAGACAGAGATCATTCTGTTGTTTTTGAGATTGCATCCAAGTACTGCATTTTGGACTCTTGTTGACCATAATGACTACTCCATTTCTTCTAAGGGATTCCTGCCCGCAATAGTAGATATAATGTTCGTCTGAGTTAAATTCACCCATTCCAGTCCATTTTAGTTTGCTGATTCCTAGAATGTTGACGTTCGCTCTTGCCATCTCCTATTTGACCACTTTCAATTTGCCTTGATTCATGGACCGAACATTCCAGGTTCTGNCTAAGGGATTCCTGCCCGCAATAGTAGATATAATGTTCGTCTGAGTTAAATTCACCCATTCCAGTCCATTTTAGTTTGCTGATTCCTAGAATGTTGACGTTCGCTCTTGCCATCTCCTATTTGACCACTTTCAATTTGCCTTGATTCATGGACCGAACATTCCAGGTTCTGATGGAATATTGCTCTTTACAGCATCGGACCTTGCTTCTATCACCAGTCACATCCACAGCTGGGTTTTGTTTTTGCTTTTGATGCATCCCTTCATTCTTTCTGGAGTTATTTCTCCACTGATCTTCAGTAGCATATTGGGCACCTACTGACCTGGGGAGTTCCTCTTTCAGTATCCTATCATTTTGCCTTTTCATACTGTTCATGGGGTTCTCAAGCCAAGAATACTGAAGTGGTTTGCTATTCCCTTCTTCAGTGGACCACATCCTGTCGGACCTCTCCACCATGACCCCGCCATCTTTGGTGGCCCCACATGGCATAGCTTAGTTTCATTGAGTTAGACAAGGCTGTGGTTTGTGTGATCAGATTGACTAGTTTTCTGTGATTATGGTTTCAGTGTGACTGCCCTCTGTTGCCCTCTCCTAACACCTACCACCTTACTTGGGTTTCTCTTATGTTGGATGACGGGCATCTCCTCACGGCTGCCCTTCCTGACCTTGAACGTGGAGTAGCTCCTCTCAGCCCTCCTGTGCCTGCACAGCCACAGCTCCTTGGACTGGGGTTGCTCCTCCCGGCCACTGCCCCTGACCTTGGGTGTGGGGTAGCCCCTCTCCATGGCTCCTGAGCTGTCACAGCCTGGCGCTTCCGGTCACCGCCCCTGACCTCGAAAGTGGGGTAGCTCCTCTCTGTCACCACCCCAGACCTTGGAAGTGGGGTAGCTCCTCTTGGCCACTCCTGTGCCGTCGCAGCCTGGCGATCCAAGCCGCTGCCCCTGACTTCGGTTGTAGGACAGCTCCCCCGGCCGCCGCCCTTGTCTCGGGCGGGGGGCAGCTCCTCCCGGCTGCCACCCTTGACCTCAGATGTAGGGTAGCTCTCTCGGCCACACTTCTGCGCTGTCCGTCACAGCAGGCATTGGTAATACAAGGTATCAGTTTCTCACATAGATTTACCATTTGGAAATAGATGATGGAAGCTGGTTCCCTCATAGGGTTGGCCCCCTTTGGGTGGATGCCTGAGTATTGTCACCACTGAAACCACAGTTGTTTGTTGTCATGAAGCTTGTCTCAGTATTTTTTTGACATTCCTCATCTTCTAACACAAACAAGAGAAACAGAGATATCTTTCCTCAGAGCCCAAGAAGTTCCTATGACTGACTCAACCCTTGTGTCCAGCGGTCTTCTTCAGGGCAGTGCACTTGTGCTAGATAAGCGAGACCGTCACAGGTCTGCGTGCTTTGGGAAGCTCAGCGCCACTAACAAAGATGCAAATGAAAAGCATATGTGAACATTTTATTACTGTGTTTTGATGATCCAAAAGGATTGTGCCGATATTTCATTTCCTCTTCGTTTCATTGTCTCTTTATGGGCTATATCTCATTCATTCCTTAATCTGTGATCCAACTTCTGCCTGATGGTGACCAGTTGTTTATTCCAAGCAATGTGTTAAAACCTCTTAGTTTGCCATTGCAAAGTGATGACTTCCAAAAAACAAATTACTGACCAAATTTTTAAGCATACATGTTTGCTATATTGTCTAATTCATAGACCTAGTAATTTCATTGATGTTGTTGTTTAGTTGCTAAGTCATGTCCAGCTCTTTGTGACCCCATGGACTGTAGCCCCCCAGGCTCCTCTGTCCATGGGATTTCTTAGACAAGGATACTAGAGTAGGTTGCCATATTTTTTCAAAAATCCATTAATTCTTGTATCAAGTAAATTTATGGGTCTGTAAAACTTTTGAAGGGTAAATATTTTATTTGTACAGATTTTTCTAATATATTTATATTTTATACAGAACTTAATTTTCATTCTGGAAGCAAGTTAATCAGCTAAGGAATTTAAAATAGTATTATTTAAAAATAAAATGCATTTTCCATCAAGTACAATGATGTACCACAGGAAGTTTGAAGTACCCTTCCCTGAAGAAGAATTGCTGTCTATGAAATTATTTGTTTTCTTCTGTAGTCCTTAGGTAGTTTCATCCAGTTTGGGGCAGAGAATATTGGTGTTAGAAGGTGACATATCATGCAAATTTAGGTTTCTTTCTGCTTTATTACAAAAGACAACGAGATAAAAGATAAAGTTCAAAATAGTTTTGAAGAAAAAGTTGACTTTGGAAATTCTTTGTAAAATGGGAAAGATTTAAAGGACTAAGAAGTACGTAAAATTGACTATTCATATTTTTGATACTACTTAAGTCTCACCTGGATTGGTACTGACTGAAAAATAGATAATGTTAAGATCAAAGAGTATCCATAGCAGAGCTGATAGGATAGATTTTCTATCTTAAAAATCCTTCAGTGGTTTGGACGAATGAAAGTGAATTTGCTTTTATTCCTGATGATGGATTAGCTGGAACAAAATAGAGAAGTGTGCAATGCTCCTAAAATATTTAAAAACAAACAAAAGAAGAAGAAGAAAAGACTAAATCTAAGGCCTTTAAGTCAGCCCACACTGAGTTAGGGCGTTTGTAGGTCACTTTACCTTTGGAAGTTATAAGAAGAATCCTCAAAAGAAATATCTTCGGCAGTAGACCCATAATTCTAGCCTGAGATTTAATAGATAGTGATATTTACTGAGTTATTCAGTAGAATACTGCTATTTGCTATGATGGGTCTTGTTTCCTTAAATTCTGAACAAAATGTGACCGATGGTGATCACTGGGTAAGTTTCTTCCCTGGATTATTACAGTGAATACCTAAGACTTTGTTCTTCTTACTGTTTTAATTAAATTGGATGACCTCAGACATCCTTTCAAACCTCTCTATAAACCCTTCCAGAAACAAAGGCAAATTTGATTGAAAAATAGAATCTCTAGTTTTCATTATGTAACAGTACCTTCCAGAAGCCACTTGAAATTTAGACTTCACTTTGGTGCAGAATTACGGTCCTTGGGAAGAACAGATCAAATCTGTAGGCAACAGTTGGTGAGCTCAGCCTGTGTAAGCTAGAAATTTCTGACTCTCGTGCCAGGATTGTAAAAATAGAGTAGAAACTTGCAGTGAAGAATTCTATAATCAGTTATATTTATTCTGGCAATTTAGAGGGGTATATGTGTTGTGAATGCACATCTTAGATGATGTAATGTTAACAAGTGATCTGTGATGATTTAAGTATGCTAGTATAACTTTTTGGATGTTTCTTGGTATCCAAATCTGGAAGCAGTAAGGCACACAGTGCTGCAACTCTTTTTGGCTTATATAAGCCCATTTGAACTTCTATACAGAGTCCATATAGTCACACTTCATGGAAGAGCCAACTCCATTTTGAACTCCACGTAGAAAAAAATTCGTTTTTATTTACAGTGCCAAATCTGTTACCAGGTTCTTTCGGGTACTGCATAGATTTCACTGGATCTGTAGAAGTAAACTTGAATAATTGTAAAAGACCCATCTAAAATTTTGTCTTGCAAGTGATTAGCTTTTGATTTGATATATATAACATGTATTTGGAAACATGTTAGTATTTGGAATCATCTAAAGTATTTGGAGGGAGAAGGCAATGGCACCCCACTCCAGTACTCTTGCCTGGAAAATCCCATGGATGGAGGAGCCTGGTAGGCTTCAGTCCATGGGGTCGCTAAGAATTGGATACAACTGAGCAACTTCACTTTCACTTTTCACTTTCATGCATTGGAGAAGGAAACGGCAACCCACTCCAGTGTTCTTGCCTGGAGAATCCCAGGGATGGGGGAGCCTCGTGGGCTGCCATCTGTGGGGTCACACAGAGTCGGACATGACTGAAGCAACTTAGCAGCAGCAGCAGCAGCAAAGTATTTGGAAACACACTGGATTTTCCCTTTTTTAACAGATATAAATCAAATGAAGACTATGTATATGTCAGAGGACGTGGACGTGGAAAGTACATTTGTGAAGAATGTGGGATTCGCTGTAAGAAACCGAGCATGCTCAAAAAGCATATCCGCACGCATACTGATGTCCGGCCTTATGTATGCAAGTTATGTAACTTCGCCTTCAAAACAAAAGGTACCGGTCTGATATTTTTTTTTTTAAGAGGGAAAACTCTTTTTTAATGGTTGTTCCAGATTCTGAATACCATTTTGTAACGGTCATCGACAATTAGATAGTTTTCTTTGTGAAAATGTGACACTCATGAAATGTGTTTTCTTTCTGTAAGTGGTCTGAAAATGTATGAGACAGTGAGGCTCCTTTTATGACTGAAGTAAGAGCTATAGACTTAGGTCCAAGCTAGTAATCTCGAAGGAAGTGGCTAAGAATTGCCTGCATATCTATTACTTCTTGTTGGAAATGTTATGTGGTCTAGAGAATCTTTGCACCAGTATTGAAATTCTGCAGGGAGACAACCCATTCCGGGGCATTAGAAAAGCAAGGCAGAAGCTGGGAAGAAAACATGTGCCCATGGTCAGTTTCAAGATTATTAATAATGTAGAAACCCACAGAGTCCCGGGTGGGCCCCTCCATCCACACTTGCATTAATTATGTATAGAAATTTGATCGCTTGTGTTCTGTGTATTTATGAGCTCAGAGACAATTTCTTACTCTCAGACCACAGCTATTAATCTCATAAAACTAAGACTTGCCTTGAAATGATATTCTGTCTTTAAAAAATAAGTCTGTTTTTAACAGATAGTCTTACCTGAAAATATTTTATAAAAAAATGTTGCTTCAGTCATATTTCTATCATTTTGTAAAATTATGAAAATGTTCATAAACCCAGTGTTTTCAGAATACAATAGTTGTGGAATAGAGGTGATTTGACTTCTACAGAAGTATATTTTACTACTTACCGTCAAAGTATGCAAGAGGTGTGGGTTCAATCCCCAGATCGAGAAGATCCCCTGGAGGAGGAAATGGTATCCCACTTCGGTATTCTTGGCCAGGAAAATCCCATGGACAGAGAAGCCTAGTCGGCTACAGTCCGTGGGGTCGCAGAGCCAGACATGACTGAGCATATACACACGTAGAAGTACTAATGGAACCCTATAGACACCCTACCACTAACCTTACACAAACATTTTCTGATGTTTTAACTTTAATTTGCATACTAAGTAATCTGCTCCACTACCCATCAAGAAAAATAAATATCAAATAAGACTATCTTTGGCAGGGAAATGTGTACCTACTTTCTTTCATATCCCAAATCCAAAATTGTCTTTATTGGTTTGTCAGAAATGTAAATGTGTTGCCTCTGAGCATATCTGTTTTTTCTTTAATAAAAAGATATTTATATTACAATTATGCCTCTTTGAAGCCACAGAAAGGGGGAGGGAATGTTCATTTGCATTTCAAAGGAGATAAATATGAGGTCCTTTAAATACCATCCACTTTGCACAATCAAGCCTTTTATGTAGAACTTCAGTAAGAGACTCCCTAGGACATAAAAATATATAAACTTTGGTTTTAAGAAATAAAGCTGATCCACCGGTCATTACAACTGATATTTCCTGGGCGTGTGAGTTGACTGTGGGTATAGCCTCCTGAAACTGTACCTGAAGAAATGTCACATGGCTAGATATTTCTATCATGTTAAATTTGGCTCTGAGCCATTGTCTTGGAGTTTTAGCAGAAAATAATTTATTCTTGGTCATTATCGGAGTTTCCTTGTCACCCTTTGGAAAAGTACAAATATCTTAGGATCTTGGAAAGAGTAAATCGTCCTGGGAAACCCCTCGCCAGTGTTCACTTCTAGCCAGCTGCCTCTTCCTCTGAGCACAGGATCGGAGTGCTCTTGCAGGACCGGTGCCTCCTCTTTGCCTGTGTCACTTCTCCAGACAGCCTTTCCTGCCATCTTGCTGCTTTCTCTTTGCTGTAATTCTTCACACATTCAAGACTTCAATCAGCCAAAGTCAGGGCAGGGTCATTTCTAAGCCAGATTTCTAACTATAAACCTACCCCGAGGATGAGAGCCCAAAGCCTGAGTGCTTACTTGAAACAGAAAGAAAGAAAAATAGAAGAAACACATAAAAAGATCTAAGAAAACTATCTTGACTTAACTACCACATCTATCCACATACACAGATTATTTGCACCCTTACAGAAGCAGATGATTTCCATTAATTTACAAATTTTTAAATTCTTGATAATCATGTGCTATACTTAGTTGTATCCAGTCCTTTGTGATCCCATGGACTGTAGCCCGCCAGACTTCTTTGTCCATGGGGATTCTCCAGGCAGGAATACTGGAGTGGGGTGCCATGCCCTTCTCCGAGGGATCTCCCCAACCCAGCTCTTCCCCATTACAGATGGATTCTTTACCATCTGAGCCACCAGGGAAGCCCAAGAATACTGGAGTGGGTAACCTATCCCTTCTTCAGGAGAACCTCCCTACCCAGGAGTCAAACCAGGTTCTCCTCCATTGCAAGTGGATTCTTAACCAGCTGAACTACCAGGGAAGCTCATGATAATTTGTCTGTAAGAATTTTTGAGATCTTTAGAAAAATTAGAGGTATAATTTTTTGTTACGTAAGAGCAATATGGGCCAGGAAATATTTCCATATTTGGAGTAACAAAAATAGCACATTAAATTTGTAGGTATATAAGCAATAAGCCACATGTTAAGGATTCCCTGGTGGCTCAGATGGTAAAGAGTTTGCCTGAAATGTGGGAGACCCGAGTTCAATCCCTGGAGTCAGGAAAATTCCCTGGAGAAGGAAATGGCAACCCACTCCAGTATTCTTGCCTGGAAAGTCCCATGGACAGAAGAGCCTGGGGGGGCTACAGTCCATAGCGTCACAAAGAGTCGGACACAACTAAGTGACTTCACTTCCCCTAATTAAAAAATAAAGTAATATAAATAAAATAATAAACAACAGTGCCCCAGTTTAGAATTGTGGCTCATATATTACATTAATAGTAAGCCAAAAACTCCTGCAAGAGGAACAGACTATTTTAGCAGGCTGGAGTTTCCGCCTGGATTCAGTGAGCCTGCTCTTAAAGCATTTGCTGCTATGTGACTAAAGCAGTGTCAAAGAACAAAGATAATATGGCCCTTATAGCTGAATTCATTCCTGAATTTCTTTTGATTAGATATATATATAATGTGGAATGAGCTTTCCGGGTAGCTCAGCTGATAAAGACTCTGCCTGTAATGCAGGAGACCCCAGTTTGATTCCTGGGTCAGGAAGTTCCCCTGGAGAGGGGATAGGCTACACTCCAGTATTTTGGGGCTTCCCTGGTGGCTCAGATTGTAAAGAATCCGCCTGCAATGTGGAAGACCTGGGTTCAATCCCTGGTTTGGGAAGATCCCCTGGAGGAGAACATGGCACCCTACTCCAGTATTTTTGCCTGGGAAATCCCATGGATAGAGGAGCTTGGAGGGCTGCAGTCCTTGGGGTCGCAAAGAGTCGAACACAACTTAGCGACTGAGCATGCACACATAGAAACACACATACATACGTATTAGGCACATGTGTAATTATACAATCAGCCCTCCTTATCTATGAACTCTGAACCTACAGATACAGAGAGCAGCATACTATACCATTTACACTATACATAGGGACAGTTATATATAACTATCTGTGTGTTGAAGATGCAAGAGTTTGTGCTTATGCTGTGTTGCTTCAGTCGTGTTTGACTCTTTGCGACCCAATGGACTGTAGCCCACCAGGCTCCTTTGTTTATGCGATCTTCCAGGCAAAAATATTGGTGCGGGTTGCCGTATCTTACTCCAGGGGATCTTCCCCACTCAGGGATCAAACCCAAGTCTGTTATGGCCCCTGCATTGGCAAGCGTGTTCTTTATCACTAGCAACCTGGGAAGCCTGTATCACCACCATAATACATTCTTTGTTCTTAGAACAGTGGGAGTTTCCAGGTAAATAAGAGAGGAACTTTGCTGCTCTGGAACTTTAGAAGTTGCTGTCATAAACTCTGCTGATATATGTCAGATGGATAGAAGCTAAATACTAAGATTAATGTTCCCAATAAGTAGTTAGCTAAGTATTTGTCTGGATCTTTGAATTCATTTACAGGATTGGCCCCAACATCAGTTTAATCTATATCTGATTGATGACAGAAGGTCTGGGGTCCAGGGACTATGTTGATTACAATAGTTTATTCTAAAATTGCTCAGAGATGTGTGACCCAGCTTGTGTCACCCTGTTCATGTGGAGCCCAAGAAGGCAGACCCAACTGGGCCAAAGGTAGTATTAGATCCTCTCTCAGCCAGAAGAGTCTGGGATTCTCAGTTAGACTTGAGTCTACACTTGAAATAATAGGAACCTAGACTTCCACAGCTCTAGAACAAAGACAACCTGAGACTGGGCTGAAGCTGTCGGGGGTTCATATCTTCAGAAGCCAAATTGTTCCTCTTAAGTTTGAGGCAAGGAGCGGGGGGTAGAAACAAATTTGTGTTATCTCAAGTTAGTTCATTTCGCACTGAATTTTGGAACAGTCATCACATTTTGGTAACCAATTAATTGCTCTTCTTTTTTTTTTTTTGGCTATATTTTCTAGGAAACCTAACGAAGCATATGAAATCTAAAGCACACATGAAGAAATGCCTGGAGTTGGGGGTCTCAATGACATCAGTCGATGATACCGAAACCGAGGAAGCAGGTATTCACACTTTAGTTGACTGACCTCTTTACTGTGCATGCTGGAGCTTCATGGCCAAGGTGGTAAAACAAATACAGTTCTAAAAAAAAAAAGCTGATCACGTTTCATTTTACTAAATACTAAACATAGAAGATAAATCTGACACATTGAATTGCTTGAGACCTAGTGAAAAGAAATGCATTTCAATTTTGGCTGAAGAAGTAAAAATGCCTTACTGTGAAAATAATTTTATCATTATTAGGACCATAAAGGAAATTTAATTGCACTTAATTTGTAATGGTGATTTAAATTTTATGATGATACTTTTTGGGAAATTTGAAAAGCATTTTCATGTCTTATTTTTTTGATCAAGAGGAAATCTAGTAGAAAAAAACTGTCCATCAATAACCTCAGTAGAAAATCTGGGGATAAGCTGGACCTCCTGACTTGTAGAGACAGGTTCTTGCTTTTCTTTTTCCTCTGATATTATCATTAACAACATTATGTACCTACTTATTGAGGATTTTCTATGAGTGGTGTGATGCCTGAGCTAAAAGTTCCTACTCTGGAGGCCATATTATAGGCGGGAATGAAACCAGATAGCTACATAAAAAGATAAGAACCAGTCAGTGTCACAGAGGTAAGTGTTATAGGAGTTCAGAGATGACCATCTCTAGGGGCTGGAGGACTGAGGAAAGCTTTTGCAAAGAGATGGCATCTGAATGAGCTTCTGACCTCCTTGTTTGAATCTTGATGTTCACTCTGTTTGTCCAATTGCTTCAGAAACGATGGAAGATTTGCACAAGGCAAGTGAGAAGCACAGCGTGTCCAGCATTTCAACTGATCACCAGTTCTCAGATGCTGAAGAATCGGATGGCGAAGACGGAGATGAGAATGACGATGACGACGAGGACGATGATGACTTTGATGACCAAGGAGATTTGACACCAAAAACAAGATCAAGAAGCACCAGTCCCCAGCCTCCTAGATTCTCCTCCTTGCCTGTGAATGTTGGCGCTGTGCCCCACGGGGTTCCTTCCGATAGCTCCCTGGGGCATTCTTCATTGATCAGCTATTTGGTTACCTTGCCAAGTATTCAGGTGACCCAGCTGATGACACCAGGTGACTCGTGTGAAGAGACTCAGATGGCAGAATACCAGAGGTTATTCCAGAGCAAAAGTACAGACTCAGAACCAGACAAAGACAGGTTAGACATCCCCAGCTGTATGGATGAAGACTGCATGCTGTCTTCAGAGCCGGGCTCCTCCCCACGGGACTTCTCACCCTCCAGCCGCCATTCCTCACCAGGATATGATTCTTCACCCTGTCGAGATAATTCACCAAAGAGGTGTCTGATACCCAAAGGGGATTTGTCACCCAGAAGACATTTGTCACCTAGGAGAGATCTCTCACCCATGCGACATCTTTCGCCAAGAAAGGAAGCCGCCTTGAGAAGAGAGATGTCACAGAGAGATGTTTCGCCAAGAAGGCATCTGTCCCCAAGGAGGCCAGTGTCACCTGGGAAAGAAATCATGGCCAGGAGGGACCTCTCTCCCAGAAGAGAGAGAAGATACATGACCACCATAAGAGCACCGTCTCCCAGAAGGGCTTTATACCACAACCCACCGTTGTCCATGGGGCAGTATTTGCAAGCAGAGCCAATTGTATTGGGGCCTCCTGTAAGTATCCTTGGTTTTCTCTTTCTGATATATAAGCCCAAGCTCATTGGAGCCTCTTGATGACACACTGGTGTGAAGTTTATTATGACATGGGTATCTCTCGTGGGGAGGAGTGAACTTGGTTACTGAAACTAGCAGGAAAGCATTTTTATCCCATGCTCTTGTCAATCACATGGCTATGGCGTCACCCCAAGTGTAGTATTGCATCAGAGAAGACCATTTCAATCTGGTAATGACAGGTGAGACCTGTCTGAATGCTTTCTAAGCTTAACTCACTGTAGGCAGGAGTTGAAACCTTGGCATGAGTGGAAAAGGTAAAAAGTCTTTGAAATGGCATGACTGCCTAGACAGACACTCTGAGGGATATTTAAGTATCATTTATCAAACTCTCTACCAGGTGAGAATTCTGATTCGGGCATTAGCATTGACTTTCAAAAAGAAAAAATTTTAAATAAACTAATTACTTTGCTGATAGTGAGTGGATGTGTGAAACCAGTAAGGGACCAGGAGAGGGAAGAATGAACCCCATGGTATAAATGAAGGGCATGAACATGCATGCTTTCTTGCTGGTCCCACCACCTCCTGTTACCGAGAGCCCTTGTTCAGTGATACTGTGAGCTCACAGAGTGGGCAGTTGGAAGAGGTAAGGGAGAAAGCATCAGAGGAGATTTCTGTGGATGCCCTCGTTATAGATTAAGATAACAACAGTAGCAATCATGAATGAAATGGGGGCAGTAGGGCTTAATGCACATCCATAGAAGAAGATCAGCCCTGCCTCACTTCACCAACATGATAGATCTTGATGTCTTTTTCAACTTGTGTAAAATAAAAAAAAAAAAAAGAAACGAAAGAAGCAGGCACCTAGCTTACCTAGCGTAAACAGAGGAAGGATACCTTTGGAGTTTGGCTGCTTTAAATGTGCTTTTTGTTTCCTGGGCTCTATTCGTGGCCATCCTCTCTTTGCTCTGGATTTCCATCACTGGGTCGTCACTGTCCTTCACACCAAAGGAAGCACTACCAGCTATCAGCTCTGCTGTCTTCTCACGGCTCTAGTGGTCCGCTTCCCCCTCTCATCATCTTTTCACCATCCTGAATTAGATGCTTAGATTCACATTTTTGAGTTTTAGGAAAACTCCCTGTTGCATTCTACTCCCTAGCCCCCAAGACCCTCTGTTTACAAGCCTGCCACCAGCATAGTCTTCAGGGTGCAATGACTGTAGAAACATGCATGGCAATCAAGACGTAACTTAGCTGCTAGCAAATGAGCCACCTAAGAAAAAGAGGGGCATTTCCACAGATCTTTGTGTCGTAGTGGTACCGAGTAGAAAGGAGGGCTCTTCTGAAGTTCATGCTATTGCAGGATAAATAGAGAAATCCCTTTCATACCAGAATACCACATCTGGGGTAGAAAATGCTTTTTCTGGTATTTGTTGTTCAGTCACTAAGTCGTGTCTGACTCTTTGTGACCCCGTGGGTTGCAGCACACCAGGCTTCCCTGACCTTCACTATCTCCAGAGTGTGTTCAGATTCATGTCCATTGAGTCGATGATGCCATCTCATCCTCTGTCATCCCCTACTCCTCCTGCCCTTAGCTGTTCCCAGCATCAGGGTCTTTTCCAGTGAGTCAGTCCTTCGCAACAGGTGGCCAAAGGATTGGAGCTTCGGCTTCAGCATCAGTCCTTCCAGTGAATATTCAGGGTTGATTTCATTGACTGGTTTGATCTCCTTGCTGTCCAAGGGACTCTCAAGAGTCTTCTCAGGCACCGGAGTTCAAAAGCATCAGTTCTTTGGCACTTGGCCTTCTTTATGGTTCACCTCTCACATCTGTACATGACTACTTGAGAAACCATGGATTTGACTAGATGAACCTTTGTTGGCAAAGTAATGTCTCTGCTTTTTAATAATCTGTCTAGGTTTGTCATAGCTTTTCTTCCAAGGAGCAAGCGTCTTTTAATTTCATGACTGCAATCACCATCCATGGTGATTTTGGAGCCCACGAAAATAAAGTCTGTCACTGTTGCCATTTTTTTCCCATCTATTTGGCATGAAGTGATGGGACTGGATGCCATGACCTTAGTTTTCTGAATGTTGAGTAGTAAGCCAGCTTTTTCACTCTCTCACCTTCATCAAGAGGCTCTTTAGTTCCCCTTTGCTTTCTGTCATTAAGGTGGCATCATGTGCATATTTGAGGCTGGTGATATTTCTTCTGGCAATCTTGATTCCAGCCTGTGATTCATCCAGCTTGGCATTTCACATGATGTACTCTGTATATAAGATAAATAAGCAGAGTGATAATTACAGCCTTGACGTACTCCTTTCCCAATTTAAACAAGTCCATTGTTCCATGTCCAGTTCTAACTGTTGCTTCTTAATCTGCATACAGATTTCTCAGGAGGTAGGTATGGTGGCCTGGTACTCCCATCTCTTGAAGAATTGTCCACAGCTTGTTGTCATCCACACGGGCAAGGCTTCAGCATAGTCAATGAAGCAGTAGATGTTTTTCCGGAATTCCCTCGTTTTTTCTGTGGTCAAACGAATGTTGGCAGTTTGATCTCTGGTTAGACCCAATGGTGCTGTGGAGTGTGTGAGCTGAGGCTCCCCCATTCTAACTGGCCTAGTGGGTTAAGACTGTGATATTTGGGAGATGTTGGAATATATCCAGTCATCTTTAGGCATAAAAAATAATGGTTTGGTGCCAACACAGTACTGTTATTAAAAAATAATAGCAACTCACAGTCACTTTGGGCAAAGTAAGCAAAGAAGTGGACTTAAACACTTCATCTAATTTTTGGATCTCTGCCCAGAAAGTTGTTGTTGAAAAGAGATTGGTTTTATTAGTGATTGAATTTGTATTTTTTTTAATACCAGTTCACCTGGATATTTAATAAAATTGTTGAACTTTACCATTTATGAAGCCCAAGTGTTGAGCTTTTGCTCTATTATCCAGTTTAATTCTCTGTAGACAGTTCTTAACATGCTACTTTGCTCATGTGATAGGAAAGAATAGCCCTTGGACTCCTTCCTAAAGCAGGGACGCTTGGTCTCAGACGCTTCCCATTTGATGCTTTAGCACTCTGGTTTTGAGGGGCAGCAGAGAATTTTCATCTTTCTCTGATGTATGGACAAGATTCTCATTGTGAAAAAGAATCAGTGATGCTTTAAGGAGTACTTCTCCTGAGTGCTGTAGCAGATGAGTGCTTCCCTCTCTCTGAAGAATGTATGTTGTTTTTCTTCAGTCACTAAGTTGTGTCCAGCTCTCTGTGATCCCGTGGATTGCAGCATGCCAGGTTTCCCTGTCCTTCACTATCTCCCAGAGTTTGCTCAAACTCTCACATTCATTGAGCAGATGATGCTATCCAGCCATCTTACGTACGAATGTATTAAATTGGAATAACCCTAAAGATCATTATCTTTGATGGAAATTCTGTTAGCGATACCTGTGGTTTAGCATTTACCAAGCACTCACAGGGCAGTGACTCTGGCACTGAAAGGACCTCATAGCCAAGCATGGCACACTCATTATCTGGTTCAGCCTGTAGTGGTAGGTTCCAGGGAGCAAGTTTGGAGGAGATGACATGCAGTCACTGAGATTCTGGAATCCGGCTATTTCTGCTCTATTGTCCTCTGGTTAGTTTTAATTTTAAAGTAGATGATAGGTAGATGGATGGAAAGATAAAGAGAAAAGGAAAGAAGAAATAAAGAGAGGGAAGAAAGGAGGGAGGGAAGAAGGACAGAAGGAAGGAAGAGGAAGAGAGAAAAGAGTCTTTTATTCATTCATTCAGTAAATATTTTTTGAGGGTTTAATCATATGTGGCTCAATGATGATGACAGAAAAATTGTATGGTTTCTGACCTCATCCTTTTTAAACAAGAATTGTTCCTTTTTCATCTTTAAAGTTTTGGCAGATAAATAGCAAGGAGACAAAAGAGTGTGTGTCCTGGTCCTCAGTGCAGAGCATCTGTGAACACTGTCCAGTACAAGTGCTATGCTTTGGTTCCATCCCTTGCTCTCTGTGTGGTCTTGGGCAAGTCACTTAACCTCTCGGTCAATTTTTTCATCTGTTTGTGGCAGCCAGGGAGGTGGGCCAAGTAGACTTCTGTCCTTGAAAGAACTTACCGTTCAGCTGTAAGGAATGCAATGAGCTGACAGCCTCCTGATGTTCGAACCTTCAGGATAGACCTCCATTTTCAAGCCAAGGCCACATTGTCCCCTGCAGCCTCTATCGGTGGCTGAGCCTGGATCAGTTCCAGCTGACCCCCTGCTTCCTCTCTGTTACCGTCATACTTTATATCCCCGCTCCCCCGTCACCAGCCCCAGCCGGAACTCCCGTTTCTCTATCTCCTTCTTGTCCTTTGCTTCCCGAGGACCTACTGACACTGTTGAAAAGTGAGTTGGGGTGAATCTCTGGTACATAGAATACAGATAGATATACACACACATATGCATACACAACCCACACAGGCATTCATTATTCATATTTCCTTGTCGAGATTTTTAAGTAAGACGGGAGTTTATTCGTATTAAAATGGTAAGGCTCAAATTGTAAAACAAGANAGGAGCCTAGCGGGCTACAGCCCATGGGGTCGCAAAGAGTCAGATATGGCTAAGTGACTGACCATGCACGCATTAAAAGGATGAATCTCAGTTCATTGAAGTTTCGTCATCTCACTTAATGGAGAAGGAGATGGCACCCCACTCCAGTACTCTTGCTGGGAAAATCCCAAGGACGGAGGAGCCTGGTGGGCTGCAGTCCATGGGATCAGAAAGAGTTGGACACGACTGAGCAACTTCACTTTCACTTTTCACTCTCATGCATTGGAGAAGGAAATAGCAACCCACTCTAGCGTTCTTGCCTGGAGAATCCCAGGGACAGAAGAGCCTGCNGGAAAATCCCAAGGACGGAGGAGCCTGGTGGGCTGCAGTCCATGGGATCAGAAAGAGTTGGACACGACTGAGCAACTTCACTTTCACTTTTCACTCTCATGCATTGGAGAAGGAAATAGCAACCCACTCTAGCGTTCTTGCCTGGAGAATCCCAGGGACAGAAGAGCCTGCTGGGCTGCCGTCTCTGGGGTCGCACAGAGTCGGACATGACTGAAGTGATTTAGCAGCTTAGCAGCAGCATCTCATCTAAACACAATAATCTCACAGCTAGGGTAGGTTTTGCTATAGAAACAATTATACAAAATGGGTTCTCTGTTTTCAGGACTGGGATCATGAAATCTGGATTTCTGGCCCCAAACTTTAAGTGTCCTAATTTATTAATTGCTAAGAAGATTTTGGAATAATAACCTAAAAAAATTAAAATACAGTCATTTCTGGTTCCCAGCCGCATAGTCGAATACAAATTATAACTATTTGAAATACTTAACATTACCTACTTTGATGCATAGTTTCCATACAAAATCTGGCCTTGAATTACAGTTTGATGGAGATGCTGGTGCTGATCTTCTGCCTCCTGAGCAGAAATCTATTTCTTCAGAGCAGTGTCTTGCACATTGGAGGGACCAGTTTGTGTATCACCATCATTTTGTCATCTGTTCTGTAGAAGACTAAAAAAGAAAAAAGAGCTAATTTTCAAGCTTGTCACTCCATTTATATTCATCAACACTTAAGAAAAATATTAAAAATCTGCCCAGTATATAAACAGATGGTAATCGTTTAACTTTCTTTTGGATTTAAAAACTTGTTATTAGTGTTTTTTGGCTCAGTAAAGTTTTTCTGGTAATTATCTGTTATTTTCTTTTCATTCTGTCTTACAAAAAAAAAAAAAAACTAGAGCTGGACCATGTCTCTGTACCTAGTGGAAAACACACTGCTGGTTTTATCACAATCCTGTTTAACAACAAAAGCAACTTTCATAGACCTACCTGCTACAGTCAAGAATCCTAAAGGACTGTGGAGCAAACCTCTTTTGTCTTGAGAAATCAAAGTGTGTTGGAAAGATTAGGGAGTCTTCACTTGTTTTGAAGGAATGAGTGAGTGAGTGAATGAATGAATGAAACAGTTTGAACTAAACATGAAGCACGCTGGGTCCTAAGTGTTGTCTCTGTTTTCCCAAAGCAGAATTTAAGAAGAGGATTACCTCAGGTTCCTTACTTCAGTCTCTATGGAGACCAAGAAGGTGCTTATGAACATCCAGGCTCCAGCCTTTTCCCTGAGGGTCCCAATGACTATGTCTTCAGTCATCTTCCACTCCACTCTCAGCAACAAGTGCGAGCTCCTATCCCCATGGTGCCAGTTGGTGGGATCCAAATGGTTCACTCCATACCGCAGGCCCTTTCCGGTTTACACCCTTCACCCACATTGCCTCTGCCAATGGAGGGCTCCGAGGAGAAGAGGGGAGCCTCAGGGGACTCCTTCGCCAAGGATCCCTACGCAGTTTCGAAGCAGCACGGGAAGCGGTCGCCTTACGCTCCCCAGTCATCTGGTCCACCTAGCACGCCCTCCTCTCCACGGCTCCTGATGAAACAGAGCACTTCAGAAGACAGCCTGAATGCCACAGAGCGGGAACAGGAGGAAAACATACAGACTTGCACAAAAGCCATCGCCTCCCTCCGGATTGCCACAGAAGAGGCCGCTCTGCTTGGGGCAGATCAGTCAGCTCGGGGGCAGGCGCCTCATCAGAAACCCTCGGAAAGTGCACAGGCTAGCATTAGACACTTTAGTGGACCTGAGCCAGGTCAGCCCTGTACCTCAGCTACCCACCCTGACTTGCATGATGGCGAAAAGGACAATTTTGGTACATCCCAGACTGCGTTCGCCCACTCCACGTTTTACAGCAAGAGTTGTCTGGATGACCAACAGTCGGGCTTTCAAGACAGCCAGGAGTTACCGTCAAGCACAGAGGCAGGCAAGAGTCAACTACATTGATCTAAGATGCATGGAGACTTTCATTTCCACATTTTCCCATTTGTTTTGTTTTTGTTTTTCTAGAAATAGAGGTAATCAAGTTTATAGCATGCCTGTCCTAAGTTACTGGTAGTTTGCTATTATATATACTTTTGTTATATCAGAAGAGTTAGGTAAATTACCAAGTCATCATGAGCCTGACCAAAACAAAATTTGAAATTAACCTATTGGGTCTGGTACTTTTAAAATTGTACAGATGTTTGTGCCTTTTCTTTACTTTGCTTATATTCTTATAAGCATTTTTTAGCAGTAATTTGTACATATTTTAGAATTTGTGTATCTGCTTTGTAATAAATGTAATTTCTTTCCTTTTTTGGACACTTGGATCTAAATGATGTAAAGCAAAACAGCATCAATATATATGTGAGGTTGCACTAAAACATATTTTTATATGATTAAAACTGAACAGCTTTTATGTACAGCTCTGATTCTGTAAGACTAATATTTATTTACTTTGTTTCATAAATTGTACATTTTTTCTTAATGTTGTGGATTGCTTTTCTATGTGAAGCATGGGGTTTACTGTCGCGTAACTAGAACAAAAAATGTATATTGTAAACAAGATATTTAAACTAGAGTATCTTATTCTGCACTTATGCATTAGTTAAAAAAAAAAGATAAAGGATGTATCAGTCAGTTCTTAACTCTTGTAAATTTTTTTGTCTCTTGTTTGCTGGATTGACTATAACTTAAGTGCTGATTGTGATTTTAAACTGATCGTACCGTAAAGCATTAAAGTAAACAATGTGCTATTGTGAGTTTTTTCAAAGCTTTATAAATCAGTTATAAATAATATTAAAAGTATTTGGTCTTATGTGAACATGTTGATCTATATACTCAACTAAAAATATGGGAAAACATTCCGCCCCATGTAAATATGTACAAGTGCATCACTGGTACAATTTTATGTAACTCAGTTGGACACTAGGTTGCCACAGACCTATGCTAGGGTGTCTTTAAAAATTAAAGTGACAAAGCACATGGGACTGTGTTGAGCTTGGTTATCGGCTGGCCCGGTGGCTTGGCAGGCAGTGCTGTGCGCTGCCCGTGGAGAAGACCTGGGCTTAGCAATCTCCTTGGTTCTTGCTGCATGAGATGGTGACTGGAACTAAGGCTACTACAGAGGGGTCACGCTTGGACTGAGAGGTGGGTGTGGAAGCGGGGAAGGGCATGGAGACCTGCTCCTCAGCCTTTCCTGTCAGCCAGTCTGCATGGTAACAGGGTTGACATCAGCTCTGGGGGAAGCCACTTGACCCTACTGCAGAAGGGAAGAGTGTCAGACCCCTGGCTATCTCAGGGGGAATGGAAAAGAAGCTTACCAGGGAAAAGAACTTGTGGGAGGATGCTGTCTTTTGTATATAACATTCAGAATGGGCTTTGGTTAGCGTTGACGATGGGCAGAGCCTTTGTTTGTAGGTTCCGAAGAGTGGAAGGAAGGGAAGGGGTACAACACATGGGCACACACAGACACGTGTGTGCCCACACACACACACACACACACACACACACACACACAATCTGGGTTATCTTTGTGCTATATAGTGGATTATAATTCTGTGAAACCAAGTTTGTATATTGAATTACATTAAGGAGTGTTCTTTAAAAAGAGAAATAAATATAAGATTACATGCTTGAGGTGTCTAGTTTTTATGTGTTGTTTGACATTTTGATTTCCCAATTTTGTTGCTGGAGAAATGTTGATGCTACCAACATGCCATCTGTGCTTTTCACTCCTAGGTTCTGCCCATCCCAGGCTGTGCAGAGTACAAATGCCTTGAACAAGTGAGAAGGCAGTCGTTGGCTTCAGCATGTCGCCTGATTAAAACAGAGAGTGGTCAGCACAGTGCGAGTTCTAGAAATGGAGTCCTTAGAACGTGGACATGGGAATGGGTGTCTGAAAAGAGTCATGAAGAAATCAAATCATCATTTCCCCTCTGCTTCCCTCTCAGCATGCATACATGTCTGAAATTCTACTACCCAGGAAACCTCCTGATTTTTGCTGAAATGACTGAAGGTAAAAACTAACTGAAACCAACACACCATAAAATATCCACAAATCGCAGTTCCTTTATTACAAAAGAGTAGAATCTTTTAAATAATGGAAGTAGCTCATTAAAGGTCAAAATCTATGGGTATTTCCATTCCAGAAATCTCAAATTGGTGGGTTTACAACTTACCTATGATGTTTTATGAGCCAGGCTGTCTCTTTAAAACTATGTTTTACAAAGGTGATTTAAAGGCCACCATGACCAGCCTAATATCTATCTCTCACAGAGAAGAATCCTTGAAACATTTAATTGCATAGGGTGATTTGTGTGTTTTACTCCACGTGTGTGTGTGTGTGTGTGTGTGTGATCCCAGGTCAAATCAAATGCTCTGCTTCTTCCTCTGATTCATTGTATCATGTATTCACTTGCTCATAAAACAGTTTTTGAATGCCTACTATGAACTGGGTGCTATAATGCACATTTAGGGTGGATTAGAGTATTCCTGCCATCAAGACCAAATAAAGAAAAGAGATGATATGTGAGTAAATGTGTGCAGTATGCTATTAGTGCTAAAACAATGGTAAATTTGATGTATTTTGCAATCGCAGAGGAGCAACCACCCTGCTGAGAATGGAAGGAGGGATGGAGCAGGCTTCTTTGCAGAGGTAGTCCTGGAACATTACCAACCAGGGTTCTTGGCCTTCTTAATCAATAGAAATTGCTGAGTTCAGACAAATCCTGGCCAGGTTTCATTGGGGACACCTGCTGCAGCCCAGAGGAGTGAGAAGAACCAACGGGTGCCTTTGCTTGTCCGCTTGCTGAGGGGAGCAAGCTGGTACCTTGTATGAGGTGAGGGTGGGTATGGGTCCAGGGCTCAGGCTGGAGTGGTGGTCTCGTTGGTTTGCCCACCCCTTCCGTGGCCATGTGCAGAGGGTATGCCCAGTACTCTGCTTTGGCTCCCAACTCCCTGCTTTTGTCCCAGCTCTTCAGAAGTGGCTGTTGGGCTTCTTGGTCTTTTTGCACCTTGTTCTCCATAATTTGTCCCAACTGTCTGCGCAATTATTTGTAGTCCTTTATAACTTCATTGTATTTCGCTGCTCAAGGAGATGTTTGTTTAGGTGCAAGCACTGGAGCAAACGGTCCCAGGTCCAGGTCTCATCCTAACAATTTATTGACTCATTCAGTAGATAAACTTCATCGTGGACACTGGGACACTGTTCTGTGTGCTAGGTGCACGGTACTACACAAAGCACAGCAGGTCCTTGCCTTCATGGAGTTCAGATTCCCGTAGAGGTGGGGCATAAAAATAAAGTGGAAAGCGGCATGTTAGATAATCGTGATCATGTTGTGTAAGACTGAATGGAGGAAAAGCCAGATGTAGCTGGCTGCCTGGGTCTATGACAGGGTGGATGTAGTTAAGCTGGAAAAGCAGGTCAAAACCCAAGATCCTAATCCAGCCCAAGGAGCTCAGATGTGGCCCTGAAAGCAATGAGGAGTGGAGCCAAGGGAAGACTGAAGCAAGAAAGTAGCATTGCCATTGTTAGTGTCATTGTTATTATTTAGAAATAGATTGATGTGGCAGCAAGGAAAATAATCAAGTTGAGAAGGAGTGGAGGCAGGGAGACCAATTGGGAGGATTATGAAGTTATGTTGTTTCCATGGAAGTAGGGCAGCAACAATCCAAACAGACAATGGGGTCATGGAGGTAGAAGGGACAGTTTTGCTTAATGAAAAGGAATTGATCATAACTAGTGACTGATTCGGTGTCAGGGGGAGAGAGAGATGGAGGACCTAACCAGAGTATTAACCAGGGCAGTGGAAAGAGGTAGTCTTGTTAACCAAAAAAAAAGCCTGGATTTATACTGTATTTGGAGATGCAGGTAAGGAAATGAGCTTCCCACTTCAGTTCATAAGGAATGTGATCTCAAGAAAGGCCCAAACTGGAGGCTGATTTGTCCCTTCTTGTCACTTAATGGTAGCTGAGCCCTGAACTGGATGAAATCCCTCAAGGTGTTTGTGTTTGGAGAGCTAGAAAGAGGAAGTTTGAAGACTGTCATAGGAGAGACGTTAATTCATGACATGGGATATCTTAGGGCATCAGGGCTTACTCTTCTTATGGAACCCTATTTGTAAAGGGATGTGCTCAGTTACTCAGTCATGCCTGACTCTTTGCGACCCCATGAACTGTACCCCACCAGGCTCCTTTGTCTATGGGATTTTTCAGGCAAGAAGACAGGAGTGTGTTCCCATTTCCTTCTCCAAGGTGTAAAGGGATGGACTGTAGTGTATTTCCCAATTCAACTCAAGCCCAGTCACATTGACAGACCTGGTAACCAGGGAGTATATACTGAGTCTCATAGCACAGCTGCTGCTGCTGCTGCTAAGTCCCTTCAGTCATGTCCGACTCTGTGCGACCCCATAGACGGCAGCCCACCAGGCTCCCCCGTCCCTGGGATTCTCCAGGCAAGAACACTGGAGTGGGTTGCCATTTCCTTCTCCAATGCATGAAAGTGAAAAGTCAAAGTGAAGTTTCTCAGTCATGTCTGACTCTTCGCGACCCCATGGACTGCAGCCAACCAGGTCCTCCATCCATGGGATTTTCCAGGCAAGAGTACTGGAGTAGGGTGCCATCACACAGCATAACATCTCAAATTGTACTTGAGATGTGGCTGGTCCAAAGTGATAAGTGCTATAAATATAAAGTACATGGCAGACTTTGAAGACATGGCAAAAGGAGGAGGCCACATGTCTTTTACAGTTTTTCATATGAGTAGCACGTTGACTTAATTAGCATTGGGATATCATAAGTTAAATAAATTATTATTAAAATTGGTGGCTCACATTTCCTTTTCTAAATGTTGGTCCAGAAAATTGAAAATTGTATATATGTCTTGTGTTTCTATTGAATGATGGTGAAAAGAGGAGAGATCTGAGGGGATAAGAGGAGACTGAGCTTAGCTCAGAGGCTATTTCCATAGGAGATGATGGTAGCTTGAAATATTGTGGTAGTAGTCAGGATAGAGAAAAGCAGATAGATTTGAAATACGCAGAGGGACTAGAATTTATGGGAAGGGGGTTTATTGGATATAGGCCTCTCGGAAAACAGAAGAGTCACATATAATGCTCCATGGCTAGCTGGCTACTACTGGGTTAAACATGAAGCCTTTTCACTACAAGGTTAAATCCAGATGGGAGCAGGTTTGAGGGGGTAATGGGCAGTTACTGAGTTTGGTGACCCTGGTCTCCTGAGTTTGGGATCCCTGTGGGGCATCCATAAGGAAAGATTCAAGGAGTGACTGGATATGTGGGTCTTCTAATACGGTATCAAAAATAGTAATAATACCACCAATCATTTATCTAAACCTATCATGTTCAAGAATATCCCATTTAATCCTCACATCTATTCATGGACGTGCCAAACAAGCCACCTTACCTTTTTTTTTTTTTTTAAGTTTCTTTATATCAGGGATTCACAGTCTTATTAAACCCAGTGCCACTCTCCTTTCTTGACACATGTTTTATTGTGCCCCTTTTATATAACATAATTGGCCTTTACATAACATTTCAAGTGTTTCAATATAATATTCTAGCTGTATATAAAGGGAGAAATGACAGGAACGTAATCTCTAAGGCAATTTTCTTTCTTTATTCATTAGATAAATGCTCTTTATTCCAGTTAAAGGTTACAGTAGAAGATGTAATGACATTGTTTGGTACCTGCACTTCTACACAGATCACCCCGAATATGACAGCTGCCAAGGCAGGCTCATACCAGTGCGTCATGTTGGGAGTCCACGGACCACAAGTCTTATTGCCCAAAGGATAGGATGTTCTGAAATGGTGAACAAATCTTGGAAAATTCCAAACAAAGCTGAACCAACATTTTTCTTAATGGTAGGTGCCTTCCTAGAACAAGTCATAGTTCTCTAACATTTGCTTTAAAATTTGTTCCAGAGCAATTGATATATTAAGGAACAATCTGAACATAATAACATTTGCTGATTATGCAGGACATTTTCAGCGTGAAACACTTGGCAGACCCAGAGAAGTGCACTTCTTCTGAATGATCCATGTTCAGGAGTACACACACATACAAATTAACACACCAGACACAGACCAGCTACTTCATTTCATCACACCTGGACACATAGTGAATGGGGCTGCGGCTTTCCATCCAGTTTTAGATAACCCTCCACCACTTCACAATTACTCACAAATATCGACTCCCCTGTTGCCCACTTCCACTAGTGAACTTGAGGGTTTTTTCCCCCAGTACTTATTGTTGTTCTTGTATATTTCTTAACCATTTACCATGTATAAAACTATGGTGCTATTTTTACTGGGCTTCCATCTTTTTATTTATGTGTTGAATATAGCGTCCCTAACTGCATTTTTCTCATAAGCCCTATGTTTCTTAGCATGATTTTGCATAGCATGATGATTTTTAGAAACACGTCTTATAGCAGAAACGACTTATTAAAGATCTATTCCATCCCCAATTTGTCTTTAAAGTAAAACAGATTCTAGATTCATATAAATCATAAATCTAAATAGATCTTTCACTTTCATGAATGTCTCCTCTGGGAAAAAGAAAAAAAATGAATATCTCCTCTGGAGGGTCATTAGCAAATTGTCCGGAACTGTCCTACACACTGCTGGGACCCCAGCATCCCAGAAACTGGCCTATTAAATGTCACTGTTACACTGCGGTCATGATATCCTGCAATTATAGCAGTAATGGACAAGTCTTACATCTCTAAAAGGTGCTGGGTATTTATGCATGTGATACTGCTCCAGTTAAGAACCACTGGTCCATTTGAAGCTGGGGGAAATAAATAGAAATTCACCAGACAGAAACGTACTTATTTATTCTAAAATTCTCATCCTCAATATCACAGAATCAAACATTTTGAGTTTTATATCTGAAATGATTTTTCAAAGCATTTGACAGTTTCTAGAAGTCTATTCTGATTATAGTTGCTGACACATAAATTCACCCATAATGTATTAAGAAGAGTACTACTACTTAAGTTTAATGCCAGGAAATTCCCTGGTGATCCAGTGGACTGGACTCTGCAGTTTCACTGCCAAGGGTCCGGGTTAGATCCCTAGTCAGGGAACTAAGATTCCACAAGCTGCATGGTGAAGACAAAAAAAAAAAAAAAAATTATAGTCCTGAAAAAAAAAAAAAAAGATGCTAAAGTACTTTTTAGTACTTTATGCCTGCTGTTACTAAAAGGATGACATTCAAATACAAGTTAGACACCAAGATCACTACTATATCCATCACGTTATTGTCATCCATGCAGTCTCCCTGTTACTATGTTTACTCAGTGTGGTAACGTAGACTTGGAAAATTTACAAACATGTAAACATTACTTTAGGTACATATTCAAAGGTCTTCAAATTGACCTCTACCTATAAAATCATAAAAGTAACATTTCTTTACTCTCTTCACAAACCAAGCTGATTGCTCAAAGCTGTTCCCAATATATCAGAACATTTTTGCTGTTACCAGTTGAATTACGTGTGGTTGAATTTAATCCCAAACCAGTTTATGCAAGTTTTGTGGATTATTGAAGTTGCATAATTTAAATGTCCCATAAAACTATGAAGTATGAGTATAAAAAGGGAGAGCGCTTATGACGACAAAGTTAAATGCTTGAGAAAGACTTAATAAAGATGAGTCATTAAAATTCGTCATTGAATTATGTGTGGTTGATACTGAACTGATACAACTATAAAAGAGTCAAAAAAGAAAATAAAAACTAAAAATGATTCTGCCCTCCAACTGATTCTTGAATGTCTTTGAATTCTCACTCCTCTTTAAATAAAGTTGGAATTTTAATTTATTATGGTTGGGTTTTATTTAAGCTACCTGATTAGATTTCCAACAACAGACTCATACTCAAAAGAAAGATGGTACTTTTTCATATGCTAAAAGAAGATAAATGTATGAGCATTTTTAACCAAGTTAAAAGGAAATATTTAAAGGTATAATTATTAACTTTTATAACCCTTTGACTTTTTAAAATTAACCGATCAACTACTAGTCCTGGTTGCATTATATGAGACAACTTACTATGTATTGCATTTCTAGAGTTTGGTGTAAGAGAACCAAACCACAAGGACCAATAATGGAGTAGTCACAAATAGAGCAAATTATATAGATATAGATCATCGTTTGTTTCTCTCTATAACATTGGCGATCCAGGATAAAAAAAATTACATCTTTCATCTTTGAAAGTAAAAGTCTAAGGGAAAAAAAAGCAGTGTCTAAGGAAAAAGCAGAGTCTAAGGAAGATTCCAAAATAAATACGTATTAACTGTTTTCTAACAACCTCTTTTTTCATATTACTCATTCCCTTTTTCCCGAGATGGACAGGAGAGATTAATTAACTGCACCCTTAATTTTAAAATGCAAACATCACCACAGAAACCTCCTTTTTGCATTCTTTATCCATGAGCGAGATCTCAGAATTAAAATATCTATTTTGAGGCCAAGTGGTAACTATAAACTCCAGTGTAAACAAATCCTGCTTGGTGGGGAAAGATGGCAAGAATGAGCAGGAGTGGTGTTTTGGAATGCCTGTTTCTTTCTTTCCAAACTTATACCAGGAAGACTTGCCAATTGTTTAGGTACGCTATGCACCGTTTGACATTTTGGACATGGACATGTTTAGGATAAGTTATACCAGAATGCTCCCCTTTCATTTTTATTTTCTATAAAGTTCCAGGAAAAAAATTTTCTTTATTTTTTTTTTTTAGTCATATTAAATAAGGTGTCAAAAATCTCTAAGGAATGTAAACCTTGGAAATTATAGAAGGCCCCAGAGCCAACCCTTATACTTCTTGCCATCTCACCTTCTCCCAAGAAAAGTATAGCATTGCTTCCCGATTTGGTGGACTCTGCACTGGGGGACCCTCCTGAGAAGGTGGCAGGGAGAGAGTCGGAGTTTGAAGAAACGGCACTTGCGGGGTATTTGTAAGATTCAAAATATTATTCCTACTCTTAGAAGGAATAGAAACAAGCCATCATCCTTGCCACCATCAAGCAAGATCTCTGTTAAATTGGGTGAAAAGTGAAAGTGTTAATCACTCAAATGTATCTGACTCTTTGTGATAAACTATAGCCCACCAGGCTCCTCTGTCCATGGAATTCTCTAGGCAAGAATATTGGAGTGGGTTGCCATTCCCTTCTCCATGGGCTCTTCCTGCCCCAGGGATCCAACTCAGGTCTCTTGCATTGCAAGCAGATCCTTTACCATCTAAGCCACCAGGGAAGCCTGTGGTGGGTTTTCAAGGCATAGCTGTATAACATAGAACTCTTACTGCTTGCCTCTGTGCGTTTCTCTCTGACTCAAGATTTAGAACAGGGTTGACAGTATGAAGCATGTGAATCTCCTCAGCTCCTTTCCAGTTCTTGATGGATGTCAGTAGTCAGGCTCGTCCTTTTTCTCAAGAGGCAGCAATGTCAGTAAGTTCAAATCTGTGCTTTGCTACTTCCTAGTTCTGTGGCCTTGGATAAGTTATGGGAGGCTAACTGCTGGAACAAATAGCCCCCAAGTTTCAGGGGCTGCATGCACAAGTAGTCTATTTTAAGTCATAGAAGGTTTTCCAGATTAGCAAGTGGCTTTCCTTTAAGTAACAATTTAGGATAAGCTTGGTAAACTAAGGTCTGTGACTGAATTTGGCCTGCTGCATACGTTTTGTACAACCAATTAGCTAAGAATAGTTCTTACATTTTCCTTTATTTTTTTCCAATCTTATTTATTTTAGACTGAAGGAAAATTGCTTCACAATATTTTGTGTTGGCCTCTGCCATACATCAGCATGAGTAAATCATGTTTTAAAATTACTACATTTTAAGTGTTTGTAGACGTAAATAGCTACATAATTATCTGCAGTTCTGTGCTTCTTGGTCCTCAAAGGTATTCACTTTTTGGTATTTTACAGAACAAAATCTGTTGTTCCTCGATTCAGGGCCCAAAGCTNCGTTTTGTACAACCAATTAGCTAAGAATAGTTCTTACATTTTCCTTTATTTTTTTCCAATCTTATTTATTTTAGACTGAAGGAAAATTGCTTCACAATATTTTGTGTTGGCCTCTGCCATACATCAGCATGAGTAAATCATGTTTTAAAATTACCACATTTTAAGTGTTTGTAGACGTAAATAGCTACATAATTATCTGCAGTTCTGTGCTTCTTGGTCCTCAAAGGTATTCACTTTTTGGTATTTTACAGAACAAAATCTGTTGTTCCTCGATTCAGGGCCCAAAGCTCCATCTAACTTATGGCTTCACCATCTTCAACAGGAAGCTTCCAGAGCCCATTCATTACACAAGAAGGATGGATGGTACATGGGAGAATTTCATGAGCCAGGCCCAGAAGTGATGTGCACCAATCCCCAGCCATGCTTTCACAGCCAGGACTCAGATACTTGGCCACACCTAGCCTCAAAAGAGGCTGAAAAATGTAGCCGAGCTGCCTAACCAGGAAGCAAAAGAGAGGAGATGGATATTAGTTGGCTAGTCTCTGCCACCGCAGATTACATAACTTCTCTATGTCTCTGATTCAGCTTGTGTGAAATGGGAATAATAAAATTTTAAAGAGAATTGAATGAACAGGGCCCGGAATAACACGAATGCTGTGTAAGCATTTACTATTATTTCTCTCTGCCTGCAGGTGAGAAATCTTGACTTCCTTCTTGACATCTACGGTCTGGGATATACAGTCAATCACATCGATGTCCAGTTGATCCATAATACTCTCAGATGTGCCCTCTTCTCTAATATGCCACTGTTTTAAAATGTAGTTTTACTGTTATTAAGGTTCAGCAAGGCCAAAGGATCAGGAGACAATTGCCATTGAGAAGATTAGCTTGCTATCCTCACGGAAGAGGGGCATACCACTGCGAGGGGAGGCCACACAGGCAAGCACCAGGGTTTGTCAGGAGGCAGAGGAGAGAGGATAGAACATGGTAGAAGCCTTTATTGTGATTTCCACTGGAAGGAATGGGCAAAGCAGGGTAAGCAAGTTTAGGATTAGCTAGTTGCAGAATCTCAGTGGGCTCTGGGGTTGTCTGGTTGTATGGTACCTGGCCTTGGGGTGACTAGGGTAGGTAGATACTGGCCCAGACTGTAAGAGCTTGATTTTACAAAAAAAAAAAAAAAAAAAAGGCAATTGGGGGCATTGGCTCTGAACAGTTTGGTTTTTATAAAAGCTATGCTTGAAGGCCACTTGTTGACAATCTCCAGGGATTAGCTAGTCCTGGGAAGGGCAGTCCTCCAGGGTCAACCAGCACGAGATGCCCAAGTATCAGAATATAGAAAATGAAAAGACCTGGTTAACACAGCCTCTGTCTTGAACTGGATGGCTTGCAATGCTCTTCCATCGCCCTTGCCTTTCTCCCGCAGGCAGAGTGACCTTCTGAAAGCCTACACTGTACCACCAGACAGCTTAAAATGATGCAGGAGTTTCCCAGTGCCCTTGGAAGGAAGGTCAAGGTCATCCGCACTGCCGTAGTGCCCTAGTGTGCAGACCTCTCTTCTGGTCTCTTCCCCTGGGCTCTACTCAGGCAGACTGGCACATCAGTTCCCCCAGTGTTCCTTGTTCCTCCACCTACTGGGCCTTTGCACCTGCTCTACTTTCTGCCCTTAAAGCTATTCCTTGTTCTGTGGCTTCCCCTCTCTCTCTCTTCAATACATACTTCAAATTTCATTCCAGATTCACTTCCTTAGAAAAATGTATGATCTTCCAGACATACACATGCATTCTGTGATTAATTTCTTGGGTGCGAAGTGGCAAAGTTGATAAATATTAACCTTTGGAATTTGACTAAATGAATTCAAATCCCACCTTCATCACTTCTCCCCAGTTAGACCTTAAATAAGTTATTTAATCACTCTAAACTCAGTTTCCCCTCTCCTGGCATAGGGATAACAATAGGAACATTCTCCTGGGCTTCTTGGTAGGATTAAGATAATACATCTATAATGTTTAATAATCTCTAAGACTTAGATGTTTCATATTAAAATTTCCTATTAAGTCTCAGAATTCTTGTAACCTACAATTCTTGGCAGCTACTAGCAATTAGTCAGGACTCAAATTGAGACCATTTTCATATCCCTGATTAAGAGAATGGTTTGTTAATTAGTATCAATCACTTCAGAAGGTTAATATAAGCTAATTAATAATTTAGATACTGTTATGGAAATGACATTTGCTCACCACTGGCACCAAAATTTTTTTTTTTTTGCTTATCTATCATGACATATAAATTATCCTTTTCTTATTAACTGAGTTCTGCATATTGAGAATACAGAGAAAATTAACATATGATGGGAACAAATATAAGGGCATCATTGCCTTTTCTCACTTTCTGCAGATGAAATTTCATTTTGACCCTTGAATTCCTTCTAATAAAGTCTTACTTCTGTTAGGGTGAAAGAGTGAGGTATGATGTATGTGTTCATGCTTGAGTGTGTGCTAAGTCGCTTCAGTCGTGTCCATCTCTTTGTGACCCCGTGGACTGGAGCCCGCCAGGCTCCTCTGTCCATGGGGAATCTCCAGGCAAGAATACTGGAGTGGGTTGCCATGCCCTCTTCCAGGGAATCTTTCTGGCCCAGGGATCAAACCCATGTCTCATGCGGCTACTGCATTGCAGGCAGATTCTTTACAGCCAACGGAGAAGGCTGAATGTATTCATATATCAGTACAAAGATTAGATTTGTTGAACAGTTGCCCAGAGCTAGGAGTGAAGGGAAGGCCTGACTTCAAAGAGCCATGAGGGAGTGTTTGGAGGTGATTGAATGGTTCTATGCCTTTATTGTGGTGCTGCTGCTGCTCAGTTTCTCAGTTGAGTCTGAGTCTTTTGTGACCCTATGAACTGTAGCCTGCCAGGCTCCTCTGACCATGGAATTTTCCCAGCAGGAATACTGGAAATGGTTGCCATTTCCGATTGCGGGGAATCTTCTGGACCTAAGGATCGAAATTTTGTCTCTTGAATCTCCTGCATTGGCAGGTGTATTCTTTACCACTGTGCCACCTGGGAAGCCCATTGTTTATGGCTATAGTTATACAACTATTAATACATACATTTGTTAAAGTTCATGGTTTTATACATTAAAGAGGCAAATTTTACTCCATACAAATTATATCATAATTTTTTTAAAAAAAGAAAGATTGGCTTGACAATTCAGTGTTTTCTTATGCTTAGGAAATGTTAGACATCCCATTATTGAAGAGACCAAGAGTAGTGTATTTGTTTTCTCACAAAATCGTGATCCAATGATAATTTCAAGTTTTAAAACTAACTACAAAATAGCTTAGTTACAGGTGAGTAAATGTTGTCCTTGCCATAGAGACAGTATGGGATGCTGCAAAGCGAGTAGCAGGGGACCGAAATACGCAGGACATAGCAACTAAGGAAGACCTCCCAGAGGCTGCACTTTTACCTAAATGCATGGAACTTGGAAATGTTTTTGTAAAAACGGTGAGAACTCCTTTATATTGGTACAACTACTGCAACGTGAAGACTCGCAAGAAGGTGCAAGTTGACTCATCACTAGGTGATCACTACACAGCAGAGAGCATGCTTTCAATTCTGAAACGATTTGCAGCCTGCTGATCAAAGCATGCCGAAATTGGAATTTTGCTTTTATTTTTGATGGGTATAAGAGGGTTTTGTTATAATAGCTTGGCCCTTCACCCTAGGGAATGTATGGAGTGAATGCCTTCTACAGAAACACAGGGCTTCTTGAGAAGTCTGAGTCATCAATCAAACCACAGCTATGGGAAAAAAAACGAAACCCCTCCCAAACTAAATCAAAATGTTAAAAGTTGGTACCTATCTTGAGGCAAATGCTGTCATTGTTAGTTCTAATGATGTTTCTACTCCTTTGAGACCTTACCTCTGACAATCATGAGCTCTTTTTCTGGTTAAAAATAAAGGACCTCTTTTAATGTTCGAAGCTGCACCATCAGCCTCCCCCTCCAGTTTCCCTGGAGTGATCTGTCTATGAACTATTGACAGGTTATTTCTTGCATTGTTAAAAATTTATGGGCACTTTACTAGTTTCTAGGTATTATACTAGATATTTGGAATTGAAGGACCTGTTACCCAGAGATTTTCTTACTACTACTATACCTATTGGATTTTTTTACATTAACTAGGTCAGCCTAATTTAATTTTTGGATGGAAAGAATAACTTTAAAAATCTTTCTCTTTATCCACTAGAATTTCTCTTAACTTCTCTAACAATCTATATCTGATACTCATCTGTAACATTATAATATTTACCATTGAAATTATTGTCACAAACTAGAAAAGCCTATGTAATTTGAATGAAAAACAAATCACTAATAAGTTAAGAATTTTACTTTTAGAGCTTTGGGTGCCATAGGGACTTAAACATTTATCTATTTACTCAAAACTATTTTTTTAGGAACAGTTATCATATGCTAGGCATATAACTTACATATAATTTACCATATGCTAGACAGTGTTTTCGAAGAAGGCAATGGCAACCCACTCCAGTACTCTTGCCTGGAGAATCCCATGGACGGAGGAGCCTGGTGGGCTGCAGTCCATGGGGTCGCGAAGAGTCAGACACGACTGAGCGACTTCCCTTTCACTTTTCACTTTCATACATTGGAGAAGGCAATGGCACCCCACTCCAGTGGTCTTGCCTGGAGAATCCCAGGGACGGGGGAGCCTGGTGGGCTGCCGTCTATGGGGTCGCACAGAGTCGGACACGACTGAAGCGACTTAGCAGCAGCAGCAGCAGGCGGTGTTTTAGATATCATAGTTAGAGGAGTAAACGGACGAGGTGACGGCCCTTCTCAAATGTATGTCCCAGTGAGGTAATAAACAAGTAAAGGAGTGAGTAACCGTGGCTCGGTTCAGAGAGAAGAGTGAAATAGAGCATCATGACTGAAGACGGGCTCCTTCAGGAAAAGGTACGCTGAGGAAGTGACATGTGATAAAAACACCTGAGCCATAAGAGGGTGTGGCCGTGTGAAGAGCGGGGAGGAGCCTTCAGGTGAAGAGTGTGCAAGTGTGAAGTTCTATGGAGAGAATGCACTTGAACTCTTTTTTTTTTTAAATTAAAAATTGTTTTTATTGGAGGATGATTGCTTTACAGTGTGTTTACAATAGCTTCTTCTGTACAACAATGTGGATCAGCTATATGTCTACATATATCCCCTCCCTCTTGAACCTCCTTCCACCCCGACCCCACCCCTCTAGTTCATCACAGTACTGAGCTGAGCTCCCTACAGCAGCTTCCTACTAGCTATTGATTTTATACATGGTAATGTATATATGTTTCAGTGCTTCTTTCTCAATTCGCCCCACCTTCTCTTTCCCCTGCTGTGTCCACAGGTCAGTTCTCTATGTCTGCGTCTCTATTCCTGCCCTGCAAAGAGGTTCGTCTGTGCCATTTTCTAGATTCCATATATATGAGTTATTAGACAATATTTTTCTCTTTCTGACTTGGACTCCTCTAAGAGCTTCTAGGAGCTGCTTCCTGCCCAGCAGGCCAAGTGAGGAAAGTAAGATTCATCCTGAGTGCAGGGGAAACTATTTTGGACACAATTTCAAATTTACAGGAAATTTAGGTTAAGAAGTTCAAGGAATACGCATTTCACTCATTTATTATTGACATTTTGCTCAGTTTCCTTCCTTTATTATTGATTATCTCTCTCCTTCTCAAAAACATTTTTTATTTGAAGTATTTGAGAGAAAATTTCATATATCATGGCTCTGAAATGCCATGTGTGTATTTCCCAACAAAACAGCTATTCCCTGTTGTGAGGACTAATTTTAGGGGTCAACTTGACTCAGTCATGGGGTGCTCAGATATTTGATCAAACATGATTCTGGGATGTTTCTGTGAGAGTGGTTTGCGTGAGATTAATATTTAAGTCAATAGATGACATAAAGCAAATGGCCCTTTCTAGTGTTGGCGGGCCTCATCCAATCAGTTAAGGCCTCTATATAAAAGAAAGTGGCTGACTCGCCCCAGAGTAAGAGAGATTTTTTTCCTGCCTGGTGGACTTTAAACTGGAACATTTTCCTGCTTTCAGACTCAAACCGAACCGTTGGTTCTTCCTGGGTCTGAAACCTTTGGCTTGGAACTACCCTATCAGCTCTTCTGGGTTTTCAGCTTGCTGACTTGCTCTGCAGGTCTTGGGAATTGCCAGCTTTCATAACTGTGTGAATAAATTCCTTATCTATCAATCTATCAGCTATGTATTTCCTATTAGTTTTTCTCTCTGAAGAATCTTGACTAATTCTCCATACAGAAAAGACCCTGATGCTGGGAAAGATTGAAGGCGGGAGGAGAAGGGGATGACAGAGGAGATGGTTGGATGGCATCACTGACTCAATAGACATGAGTCTGAGTGACCTCCGGGAGTTGGTGATGGCCAGGGAGGCCTGGCGTGCTGCTGTCCGTGGGGTTGCAAAGAATCGGACATGACTGAGCAACTGAACCAAACTGAACAACAAAATAGTTATCAACTTAAGTGAAGTTTAGCACAGATATAGTACATTTATCCTAACTACCATCTGTATTTCAATTGCATTAATAAAGTCAGTGATAGCATCTTATTGCATATTTTCTCTTCTAATACAGGACCCAGTCTAGGATCACATATGTACTCAGTTAGTTCCTTTGATTTGTAGCACTTCTTCAGGCTTTTTTCTGCTTTTATGACTACTGACAGGTTTGAAGCAGGCATTCTCCCAGCCTCTGTCCTCATCCCTACCCTAACCACCCCATTTTAATAGATCAATTCCCGTCTTGAGGTTTGTCTAACATTTCCTCATTATTAGATTCAAGTTAAGCATTCTTGGCAGGAATGTCACAGAACTGATGCTGGCTCTTCTCAGAATATCCTATCTAAAGACATTCAATGTCCCTCTGCCTTTTTCATGATATTAATTTTCATCACTCAGTCAAAGTGTTATCCAGTTTTCCATTGTATAGTTACGTTTTCTCCTTGCTATTAACAGGCAATCATGCAGATATACTCATCCTTTTTTAAAAAATTAATTTATTTTAACTGCAGGCTAATCACTTCACAATATTTAGTGAGTTTTGCCATACATTGACATAAATCAGCCATGGGTGTATCCTTATCAAAATGTATTCCCTAGATTTATCCTTTCTTGATGATCCTTGCCTAAATTTCTTTTTGCTGCAATGTTTTCAAAATGATGGTTTTCCATATCCAGAACTCATCTTACATTTACAGCATTCTACTGTTAGTAAAACTCCCCTTCTCCTTTATTCCTTCATTCATGATTTATCATCAGTATGGACTTGTGGATTCTTATTGTTTAATGGTTTATGGTTAATTATTGCTCTGAATTATTTTATTATTTCTCAAATTGTTCCAGGGGAAGTTCCTTCAAATTTTTCACATTGTTCTTGTGACAAGTCTTTGTCATTTTTGAGGCAATATTTCCTTAATCTTTCATGTAGAGAGAAAACTTGTATCTCATATTTCCCTTATCCAGCCCAGTAAACAATCATTTCTCTGAGATCCTTGGTTCCTTTGCATGGAGGTGGTGTCAGCAGTCCAGTTCTAGTTGGGAAATGTGATCATTTTGCTACTGGGAGTGTCATTGCTCCCAAGGTTCTTTCAGCATATAGAACCAAGAAATATATTTGTCCAAATCCATGCATGCATACAATACATACATGTATTCAAACACGAACACATTTTAGAAATCACAGGTCTGCATCAAAATCTCCAGATATCCATTTTCTCAAGATCTCTCTTGCCTTTATCAAGGTAATAATAAGAGATCAAAATATCTTTCTATCTTTCTGCAGACAACTCCATAGACTGTCCTCCAGGGCAAGTGTGGAAGCAAGGAGACCAATTAGGAGCCATTGTAGCAGTTCAGGGGACAAATGATGGTGACTTGGACTAGGTTTAGGGAGGAATAGTCAGACTTATATTAAAAAAAAAAAAAACAGGGAAGTTTTTGGGATACAGGAATCCTAGAGAGGGATGCTGTGTGGCTGAGGGAAATATGTTGATATCCCCAATATGAAAAAGTTCCAGAAGCAAAGCAAGAAAAGCAGCCTGCTTCCCAGGTATTCCTTCAATTTATTTTGGTTTTTAAAAATTAATTTTATTGTGGTAGTGGTAAAGAACCCATCTGCCAATGCAAGAGATGTAAGAGGCAGGGGTTTGATCCCTGGATTGGGAGGATCCCTTGAAGGAGGCATGGCAACCCACTCCAGTAGTTTTGCTTGGAGAACTCCATGGACAGAGGAGCCTGGCAGGCTACAGTCCGTAGCGTTGCAAAGAATCGCACACGACTAAAGCAACATAGCACACACATACCCACAAGAACACTTAACATGAGATTTACCACCTTCAGAAGTTTAAGTGAATAACAACACAGTATTGTTGTGTCTTGGTATAATGTTGTACAGCAGATTGCTAAATAATTCCATAACATCAGAACACACTCAGTGTACAATCCAAAGAGACTGCAAAGAAAGCAGAAGTTGCATTGTCCACTGTTTCAACAGTTGTATCTCCTGAGTATGACAGTCCTGTGGGACCCACTATCTTCCAAGCATATAGCTACTTTCATTTCTTGTGTTTCCCTTCAAGCCACGTTGACAAACACACAGTTTCTACAGTGAAGTCATCATTGCATGCTTTATGATTTGTTTAACCCTCATTTTCTGCTTTTATATTTTTCGAACATTGTTATAGAGGCACTTTAATTTTCTGAATATTCCATTTGAGACGTTTCATGTCATCTTTTCATAATGTAGATATTCACTCCTGTCCCTACCCATCCTCCCAGCCCTGCCCCCACGATAACTCTCCAAAAAAAAAAAAAAAAAACACAAGGTTCCCAGAATGCAGTCATTCCAACTCTTATCATCATGCTTTACCTTATTGCTTCTATCCTTCCTCACTTCGGGGTGGGAATGTATTTCAAGTCACAGAAAGAAAAATGATTAATAATTTATCTACTGATTCATTTGATCCTCTAATGAGCTGAGCTGTCAAATCTAAGCCTGCTTTCTTATCTGCAGAAGAAAGCAAACACAGTTTGGTCTGCTTCATTTAGTGTGGGCACTGCTCCCATGAATGAAATTCCACAGCAATGGCCAGACAGGACATCAGTGTCAGTTACCTATACAAACACACCACAAGCCCAGGGAGGAAGCCCAGCTCCATGTTTCCCAGGTGCTGATAGGGAGTTCCAGTGGGTGATGACATCTGAAGAACGGCTTCTTGTCTGGTAGGTTTAGGACCGCCTACTCCTCTTCTCGTGCAAAATTCCAATGGTCTTTCTAAAGTCCTGAACAGTGCGGAACCTTCCTTATCTCTGAGTGCACAGGGGCCTGTGGAACCACACTTCCTGCACTACAGGAATAGGAAACTCAGTGCAGATGATTTATTAAAGATGTTTCACGCTCAGCTCGTGCATCACTACGCCCCCTGATGTTCTGTGTGGCTGTTGATCTCCTCTGCTTCCGGAAACATTAAGGTCCAGGATGGACTCACCATGAAAACATCAAGAGAGATTCTTTGGGTGTGAAATAGATGCTGACATGTTGACCTTCCATCACTTGAAAACCCTGATTGGGGTTTACTGATATGAGGAGGAAGCTGAGGCAAAGGAAACAACACAAAACTTAAAGCCAATTGTTTTAAAACTGCAAAGTCTGTGGGAATGTGAGTTCATATTTGTTTTCCCATTATAGCCTGTTCCTTGCATGCTCCCCTCAATGCCCTTCCTTGGGAGGTGATATGTTTATATATACTTGACGAGGCAAAGGGTTTTAATATTTATTCTGAGAGAATTCTACCAAACAGATAAAAAATTGAACCTCTAAATCCAAGATATCACACACGTATGGGAATGAAAAATAAATTTCTTACACTGGAGGAAAGAGATTGCAACTTGCAACTCACAGCCACTTTTTCTTGGCATTTTGTTAGCAATTTCCTGGTAGCAGTTCTCAGCGAGTTGTTACCTGGCATTCTGCCAAATCAGTCTTACGCAATTTGTTACAATGACTGTAGGTCACAATCTTTAACTGTTGGCAGGTGTTCTGGCTTGCCCTCACTTGAGGAGCCCCAGTTAATCCAGTTTGGTACAATTCTTTTCTGCTTAGTTCTTGAAGATCCCCTTATATACTCTCTGAACCAGAAAAATTAGTGAGCATGAGCTCACCCAAACCAGTCTTCACAGTGCTTAGAGNGTATGGGAATGAAAAATAAATTTCTTACACTGGAGGAAAGAGATTGCAACTTGCAACTCACAGCCACTTTTTCTTGGCATTTTGTTAGCAATTTCCTGGTAGCAGTTCTCAGCGAGTTGTTACCTGGCATTCTGCCAAATCAGTCTTACGCAATTTGTTACAATGACTGTAGGTCACAATCTTTAACTGTTGGCAGGTGTTCTGGCTTGCCCTCACTTGAGGAGCCCCAGTTAATCCAGTTTGGTACAATTCTTTTCTGCTTAGTTCTTGAAGATCCCCTTATATACTCTCTGAACCAGAAAAATTAGTGAGCATGAGCTCACCCAAACCAGTCTTCACAGTGCTTAGAGCGTTGATTTCCAAGAGCTGAGGGAATCTTTCGAGAGCTCTTCACATATCTTTCTAGTCTCAAAAGAATTTTCAATGGATCTGTAAAAATAAAAGGAATGTAACAGATACCAACATATTGTCAAGAGTTACCTGACCGACTTCTGTATATTCTGTAACTGTATATATTAGTCCGTTTGTGCTTGTGTGCTCATTCGCTTCAGTCATGTCCAACTCTTTGCAACCCCATGGACTGTAGCCTGCGAAGCTCCTCTGTCCCTGGGATTCTCCAGGCAAGAATACTGGAGCGGGTTGCCATTTCCTGTTCCAGGCGATCTTTCCGACCCAGGGATAGAATCTAAGTGTCCTGCTGCTCCTGCATTGCAGGTGGAAGTTTTACTGCTCAGCCACCGGGGAAGCCATTAGTCTGCTTGGGGTGCTATAATTGAATATCATAGACTGAGTGGCTCAAACCAAAGATACTTATTTTTTATACTTCTGGAGGCTAGAAAGTCCAAGATCAAGGTTCCAACTGATTCTGTTCCTGGTGAGAACCCTCTTCCTGGCTTGCAGAGGCTATCTTCTCACAGACAAAGAGCTCAGGTGTCTCCTCCTCTTCTACAGAAGTCACTAATCCCATCATGCGAGCCCTACCCTCCTGACTTCATCTAAACCTGATTTTCTCCTAGAGGATCAATCTGCACATACCATCACATTGGAGTTAGTGTTTTGTCACATGAACTTTGAGGAAAACACAAACATTCAGTCCATAACACTGTATGAGTAGAGAAAATATATCCTGGAAGAAGTCTGGTTGAAAGCTGGATAAAATAACTTGACAAAAGAGAACCTGTCATCTGGGAAGGTAACCACCCTATGCACTTAGGGTTTCAAGAAGTTCAAGAGCAGTGGAACATTTTGTTGCTCTTGGCTGAGGTGTTGGGAGTTTCCCTGACATCCAGTATATTCCAAGACCCAGTGACAAAATACAGCTTCAACTGCAGAAGCTGTGCTTGTGACTTAATGCCCTGGGGAAGCTCAGCCCATGAGGCACCTTTCAGAGTTGTGTCTGCTCATGTTTCAGGAGTGGAGGGGCAGAACAGGATCCTTGTCCTAGTCATCTGGGGCTTCTGTCTCTCTCTTCTGTTCAATGGACCAGTCCACTGACATGAGTTGTTGTTTAGTTGCTCAGTTGTGTCTGACTCTGCAACACCATGGACTGCAGAAGGTCAGGCTTCCCTGTCCTTCACCATCTCCTAGAGTTTGCTCAAACTCATGTCCAGTGATACCATCCAACCATCTCATCAGGATTCCTATAGTCTCCATTGGCCTCACACTTTGGGGATGAGCTCAGTCTTCTGGCTGTAATGGTGCCTTTCCTTCCTGCCTCCTGAGAGGATGCCCCTTCAAGCTCCAACTAGTTTCATGGTCATTACTCAGACTATAAGTGGGGATTAAGAACAGCAGAAAAAAAAAAAAAATCCATTCATGAAGGTTCTGCCTTTCTGATTTAAGTGAAAGTGTTAGTCACTCAGTCATGTCCAACTCTTTGTGATCCCATAGACTATAGCCCTCGAGGCTCCTATGTCCATGGAATTCATACTAGAATGTGTTGCCATCTCCTTCTCCAGAGGATCTTCCCAATCCAGGGATTGAACTCTAGTCTCCTGAGTTGCATGCAGATTCTTTACTGTCTGAGCCGACAGGGAAGTTAGAGGACAGTATGGTTGCACCCCAGGAAAGCTAACGGATGGTATGGTCATGCTGGGAAGATCAGTAGGTGGCAGGGGCAGAGAAAGAAGAAAGGCTTTCCTGACCGGGAATCGAACCTGGGTCGTAGCAGTGAGAGCACTGAATTCAAACCAGTAGACCACCAGGGAGAGATTCCTGACCTAATCACCTCCCAAAGGCCTCTCCTCCAAATTCCAACACATTAGTGCTGGTTTTGAAACAGGAGGGAAAGGGGCAAGGCACAAGTTCTGAGAGAACGATGTAGCCCAAGGACACAACATAAACTGATTAGAATCAAATGGGCCCAAGATGGCAGACAAGTTGACTTCGACTAGACCCTGGTCCTCAATCAGGAAACTAAATGACACACTCAGAAGCACCATGACAGTTCCAAGGCACCATCAAAAGACCAAAAAGTGAGCAGTGGCCCAACTCCTGGAAATCTCCACCCCTTCTCCCAAATAATTGGAATAATCTTCCTACTCAGCCTATGAAATTTCAGTTCAGTTCAGTTGCTCAGTCATGTCTGATTCTTTGTGACCCCATGGACTGTAGCTTCCCTGTCAATCACCAATCACAGAACCCATAAAAGCTAACCACACCACATTTTCGAGGTCACTAGACTTGCCCTCTGCAATGGACCACACTGTCTGTGGAGTGTGCTTCTCTCAGAATCTGAATAAACCTACCCCTTACTTATCACTTTGTCTCTGAGTTCTTTCTGTGATGAGACATCAAGAACCTGAGCTCCATTAGGTCCTGAAACCAGGTATGGTGGGTTTTGTGAGTCCAAGTCCCAGCCTGAGGTAAACGGTTTCAGTTTCAGTATATGAACTTGGGAGGGGCTTGGGGACACAAACATTCAGTCTATAGCGATGATGATGGTGATGAATATACTTATTTGGGGAATTTATGGCCTGAATTTGTCCTTCTGAGGCCACGGGCCCGGTGCAGTGCAGAAAAGGTCAGAGGTGGTCATAGAATATGTTTCTTCCTGCCATGGCGAAGTCATCATCTGTTCTCCTTATGCAAGAGCCAGATAAAGATTTCTGAGAGCCTTGAATTACCCCAACTCATCTGGCACTCCTGGGAAGCTGAACTGTTCATATTTCCAACAGATTCCTTCTCCTCTTGGGGGGGTGGGGTGGAAACAACAAACTAGTTTTCCTGCTAAAAATGAGTTTGGAGGTCCTTTTTCTACCATTATAGAACTCAATATGTTCAGTCCCTGCAGCTACAAACAGTTTATTCTGAAATCTGTTGTAGGATTATTCTCTGCAGCAAAACTCACTCCAGCCTTTGGTTTCTCTTCACTTCCAGGCTTTCACAAAGAGAGAGAGAGAGAGAGAGAGAAAAAAAACAACTACCTACCTTTAAATAGCCATATTATTGTTGCTCTTTTTGTTAACAGAAATAACAAGAACATCATGCAACAAGCAAAATATTTTTCACATTCACCTTTATTGATGTTCATGACAACCCTGTGAAGAAAGTAGAACAAATCCATCAGAAAACTCACTTTGTTTTCTCAGCATTTTCGAGTATTAAATCTTCGTTTCAGGTTCTTTTCAATAATGTGCCATGTGGGACCATCAATGACATTTTGCTAAATCTTTCTGCTTTAGGACATTTGACCTTTGAATCTTTCTGTCTTCCCCATTCCCACTGAAATTGCCTTAATTAAAGCTGTCGTGTCTTCTGAGAGTCTCCAATAGTTCTTTTAGCTCAAATCAAAACCAATTGTCACTCATGGCTCTCAAAAATCCTGCTCAGCCTTCAATCTTATTCCCTCTTAGAGGTCTATCAAATTCCACCATCAGAATCAATGTCTCTGTTACTAACTCTCATTGTCCTTTAGTTAAGGCTCTTCTCATAATAATTTAAAGCACAACTTAGTTGTCTACTTAACTGTTGGCAAGCTCATTCAGGGCAAAGTTCTGATTTACTCAGGTGTGCAGTGCTCACCCTCTAGCCTAGACCTTCCATTTGGTAGTACTACACTGTTGAAAGAATGAAAAGATGACGGCATTAAAGTGCTTTAAGACAGTCTATGAAATTTATTAACATCAGTTACTCTTATCGTATAATGCCTGGAACATTTTTTCAATGCTCGTTCTTCAGCAGTTTTTTTGTTTGTTTTGCACTAAGATAACTTTAACAGATCAAGTGACAAAAAACTCTTTCTTGCTCGTAATTTCACATTGGCTCCTATGGAAATCTGCTTGTAAAGTAAACATAGAATTCAAAAGATCCCTGAACTTGAAAGAGATGTTTAGAAAGACACAAGGAAGTTGAGTCCAAATTGTGGACAATTTCATTCATGAACGTCCTCAAATTAAGCAAGCTACGGTTAACTTGGAAAGTTCTCAAAGGTTATACTTAAGAATCAAGATTTGGAAACTGGGGTCAATGATAAGAGGATAATGTAACTCCAATTAGTCAGGATAAAGAGAAATCTGTCTTTAAAATTGCGCATTAGAGAGCATAGGTTATTGTTTTAAAGTTGTGTAGGTGAAATTTTCGGAGAAAGCAATGGCAACCCACTCCAGTACTCTTGCCTGGAAAATCCCATGGGCAGAGGAGCCTGATAGGCTGCAGTCCATGGGGTTGCTAAGTTGGACATGACTGAGCAACTTCACTTAGACTTTTCACTTTCATGCATTGGAGAAGGAAATGGCAACCCACTCCAGTGTTCTTGCCTGGAGAATCCCAGGGACGGGGAAGCCTAACGGGCTTCCGTCTATGGGGTCGCATAGAGTCGGACACGACTGAAGCGACTGCAGCAGCAGATGAAATTTTAAGAGGCGTTGACTTTAACGAAGTCAAATGAAGTATTATTTGATAATTGGCAAGGTATTACTTTATACTTTGGTAGAGAAACTTATCAGGAAGTCATCTTTAGGCTCCAATCTCTCCTTTGAGTCTTACGATTATATGTCCAATTTACCTACTTGATACCTACAAGTGAATGCCTGAGAGACATCCTATATGTAGCATGTGAAAGTGAAAGTCACTGTCATGCCTGACTCTTTGTGACCCCATGGACTATACAAACCATGGAATTCTCTAGGCCAGGATACTGAAGTAGGTAGCCTTTCCCTTCTCCAGGGGATCTTCCCAACCCAGGGACTGAACCCAGTCTCCCTCATTGCAGGCTGATTCTCTACCACCTGAGCCACAAGAGAAGCCCTATATGTAGCAAGCTCACATTGCTAAATGCAAAAAAAAAAAAAAAAGGAGCATACACAGTATTTTTCCTTTTGTAAGAGTAAATGAAATAAGAATATATATGTTCTTTTATATATGCATACTTGCTCATTTTTTCAAAAAGAAACAAAGGAAAAAATAAATCAGCAATTTAAATGATTAACTCTAGAAGTTCATGAGAATGAAGTAGAAGGGACTGGGACAGGAGTGAAATTTCTCTGATGATTTTGATTTTTGTACCATATAAATATTATATATTATCAAAATAAAACTGAATTAAGCATGGTGAAATAAGAGTAAACATTTAATATTACATTTAAAAAACTTACCTATATATCAAATTTGTAATTAAGTCACACAGAAAAAATTAACCCAAATAATTTTGAACACAGTGCTCTGGCTGTACATCTTACTGGTAATGGTTTAAAGAAAAAAAATAATTGTAAAAGAATCTCAAGTTTTATTAATTAGTTTTGTTGTGGCAATGGTTTTGATGGAATACTTATAAAGTTTTCTTTGTGTATGCTGAGTTATTGAGTAAGTATATTAATGTTTTATGAACTGGGGTTCTATGTGCAGAGAATGCTGTTGGATTTGAATTCATGGTATCAGTATGAAATAATAATTTTTAAAGTTATACAGATCCAAATATTATTAATTAATTACAAAGAAAAGAAGTTCCGTTTAATAGAGGGTTCTGGCAGAAACTACTTTAAACAAATAATCAAATTTAGTATCAAATCTTGATGCTTTGCAATGGAAGTATGCACCAACTTTGTAGTATTCTTGCCAAAAAATTTTAATGTGAACCTAATCATGAGGAAATCATGGGACAAATGTAGAATGAGGGACATTCTTCAAAATAATTGTCTTGATTTAAAAACTGTCCATATCAGGGGAGAATAGGGGAAGGGATAGCTAGGGAGTTTGGGATGGACATGTACACACTGCTATATTTAAAATGGACAACGAATAAGGTCCTACTGTATAGCACAGGGAAATTTGCTCAGTGTTATGTGGTAGCCTGGATGGGAGGGGAATCTGGGGGACGGTGGATACATGTGTATGTGTGGCCAAGTCCCTTTGCTGTCCACTTGAAACTATCATGACGTTGTTAATTGGTTATACCCCAATAGGAACTGTAAAGTTTTTTTTTTTTTAAAGAAAGACAAGAATAAACAACATTATAAAAAATACAGGGGAATTGTTCTATATTAAGAGACCAAAGAAATATGACAGTCGAAGGCAACGTGGGAACTTTGATTGGGAAACTGAGGCTACGCAAGTGTAAAAACCTCGGTCAAAGTCACAATGTAGTAAGAGGCAAAAAGAGTAGACCAAGCTGATCGTGTTCACCTCCAAAGCCTGGACACTCAACTTTCTGTCAATATTTATGGATCTTCACAAGGCCCCGACATTTAGCTTGTTCAAAGCTGGAGAAGAAATAAACATCCCTTTTTCAGAAGCTCTGTTTTCACAGTTCATCCTTCCTTCTCATCAACTGGTCACAAAACAACAGGTGTCTCAAATTTCAAAAGGCATGTTTGTCTTAGACCGCAAAAGTGCCAGCTGATTTACCTCATCCTAATGGGAAATTACAGATCAGTAGAGGCACTCTTTTTACCTAAAGATAGACCTGCAATATGGAGTCTTGCTCTTGACCTCCAGGGCTCCAATCATAGGCTCCTACCTTTTAGAGGCTAGGAAGGAAGTGAGTTAATGTGAAGCAGAGGACATAATAGCACAAGAAGTAGAGCATTTAACAGGAACAAAATGTGTCTGTAACCCCTGTCTCCACATTTAGCTCAGCTACCAACCATCATTTGCCAAGGAAAGCATGAAAAGCATCATGTTTGTGTTGAAAGGAGGAAAATGTGAGTGGCATAGTTGGTAGCAAGGCTGGGAAGTGGGAGGCAGTGAGGAGCTATATATTTTACCTGGAACTCAGGCAAACGGGTGCCAGCTTCAAAAATGGATTTGAGAATAAGAAAGAGCTAAAATTTTAACAGAATCTGGAGCCTTTTGAAGTGTGAATGAATGAAATGAGATGTGTGAACATGCACAGACCCGTCCTTCTGTTCATCCTAGGAAGCTCCCAGCCTGCAAATCCCCAGATACCCGCAGAGGAAGAGACCTTCCGGATGAGGACACGCCGGGGGGTTCCCTGTGAGATCAGTGCGGGGCACTTAAGGATGTGTGTCAGCTTACTCTCTGGCCAGTTTTGGGTCTCTTAAGTGAGGGCCTTCCTTGGGTCCACGATGGAACAGCTTGTGCTGTCAGGGACATCTTTAGACCCTCACTGGCACATTCACAGAGTGGATGTATCTGTGAAATGCATTTGGCTCTCTGACTCTTCTTGATGTTTGCCTGTCGTTCTCAGCATTACTGAGGGAGCTCTAAAAAGCTGGAGCTGGCATCCTGTAAGCTTTTCCTGTGGGGGGCTTCGTTTGGACTAAATTTCCCTTTAGAATTTCATTTCCCAAGGGATGCAAATTGCAAGCCAAGTTGTTAGATGCAAAATCATCCCAGTTCTCCAAGATCTGGGCATTTTGAGTACTTCTGATGAGAACAAGTGCATGGAGTGTAAATACAGCATATGGAGAACAAAGGCGCTGTGTGTTCAGGAAATGGGAACATTCAATTCTTACATATGCAGCGAGTGATCAAGATATTAACAACTGTGTTTCTTCATGAAATGCAGTATCCTCAGTTCTTGTTTCACATACCTCTTCTTGAATATAACATTCATTTCTTAAGGCACTGAAGACAGTACTTTGAAATGTTGAATACGTTGTCCTGGAATTTCTCTCAAATAATTTCCTTTGTGCTCCAATCAATATTCAGATTTCTAACTACAGAAACACTGAGCCCTCCATTCCCACTGTGCTTTCCTTAGAGATCCTTGTGGAAATGGGCCTCTGCCCTTAGTCCCAAGCATGTTAGCGATGAAGCTGGGACCAGACTTCCTAACTCTTGGCTATTGGAATTATTATCACACTGCCCCTTCTGAAGCAGAAGAGCTTTAATTCCCCTACTTCTCACATACACAGTACAGAGGAGGCTTTCAGGAAGCTCCTGCCAGCTAAATGAAAACAGAAGTATCCAGGGGGTTGGACAAATTTCTAGTCCTCCTACCTCAGAACTCCAGTCTCCCTCCCTGGGGCAGAACTTCAGGCTGTCAGGCACATCCTGGGGGGAGAAGGGCAGGAGAGGCTTACCAGAAGGCTGAGCGGTCCCAGTTTGAACTGAGTCAAGCAGCCAGGACACGTAATAGAATGGGCCATTCCACTCCCACATTTTTTGTTTGCTATTTAAACTCTAGATAATCATCAAGACATATCCTAACTATTAACACATGCTACAAGCACATAAATATCGTTTTTTTCCCCTTTCTCCTTGTGGTGAGATGAATGGAAAATGCGTAGTTGGGTAATCAAGAAACTTCAGTAGTTCTAGTTGCAACTCCAGCTAAATAGCCCTGTGACTATGGGAGAAACTTTTCTTCTTCTTTTCATTATTTATTTTTAATTGAAGGATAATTTCTTTACAGTATTATGTTGGTTTCTGCCAAACATCAATATGAATCAATCCCTTCTTCTTGACTTATTCATTTGTAAAACAAAAGGGGTTGAACTAAATATTTGGCTTTCAGAGCAGATATTTTTTGTAAAGTGAGAGCAACTTTTCTTCAAAAGCATACTTACTACAAATGTCAATATATACATCTGGCGCTGAGGATGCTGCACTGATTGTGGGGCTTTGGGGGTCCTGAGGCATTTTCTCATCTCCTCCACTAACCTTGAAGGGATTTTACAGAATCCCTGGGACATAAAGAAGAAAGTCTAAAATGTATGTACTGCAACTTCCCTAGTGGTCCAGTGGTTAAGCCTTTGCCTTTCAAGGCAAGGGGTGCAGGTTCAATCCCCGGTTGGGGAGCTAAGATCCCACATGACTCACAGCCAAAAGGTATAGTCACTCAGTGGTGTCTGACTCTTTGCAACCCCATGGACTGTAGCCAGCCAGACTCCTCTGTCCATGGGATTCTCCAGGCAAGAATACTGGAGTAGGTAGCAATTTCCTTCTCCAGAGGATCTTCCTGACCCAGGGATCAAACCAGGGTCTCCTGCACTGCAGGCGGATTCTTTACCATCTGAGCCACCAGGGAAGCCCATATGTACTAATTAGCTAAAGACTTTTCTAGTGTATCATTCTCTGAGTAATATGTACCTACATATGAACATGTACACACATGTACTAGTATATAACGTGCACACAGAGTTTGATGGGTCAGACATAAGAGACAGTAGATAGAGGTTTACAGTCAGTCTAGGAGTGATTAGGACTGGGACATGAGACACATTCATGGATGTGGTGGTGTCCAAGGGGGACCCAGTGGGAGAAGGCAATGGCACCCCACTCCAGTACTCTTGCTTGGAAAATCCCATGGATGGCGGAACCTGGTAGGCTGCAGTCCATGGGGTTGCTAAGAGTCAGACACGACTGAGCGACTTCCCTTTCACTTTTCACTTTCACGCATTGGAGAAGGAAATGGCAACCCACTCCAGTGTTCTTGCCTGGAGAATCCCAGGGATGGGGGAGCCTGGTGGGCTTCCGTCTACAGGGTCGTGCAGAGTCGAACACAACCGAAACGACTTAGCAGCAGCAGCAGCAGAGATAGCCAGACAGTGAACTGTCTGTATAAATTGGTTACTGTCAGGAACTCATTGGTCTGGAGTCCCATCAGGTTGTGGCAGGTGGCATCCCTGTGGTGGAGATTTCATGAGTGAGAGTCTAGGAACAAGACTAGACTTGTTGGAGAAATTGATGAGGAAACAGTTTGAACACAGCTGGGGTCATTCAGCTCAGTTCAGTCGTTCAGTCGTGTCTGACTCTTTGCGACCCCATGAATTGCAGCACGCCAGGCCTCCCTGTTCATCACCAACTCCTGGAGTTCACTCAGACTCACGTCCATCGAGTCAGTGATACCATCCAGCCATCTCATCCTCTGTCTTTCCCTTCTCCTCCTGCCCCCAATCCCTCCCAGCATCAGGGTCTTTTCCAATGAGTCAACTCTCCTCATGAGGTGGCCAAAGTACTGGAGTTTCAGCTTTAGCATCAGTCCTTCCAATGAACACCCAGGACTGATCTCCTTTAGAATGGACTGGGTGGATCTCCTTGCAGTCTAAGAGTCTCAAGAGTCTTCTCCAACACCACAGTTTAAAAGCATCAGTTCTTCGGCACTCAGCCTTCTTCACAGTCCAACTCTCACATCCATACATGACTACTGGAAAAACATAGCCTTGACTAGATGGACCTTTGTTGGCAAAGTAATGTCTCTGCTTTTGAATATGCTATCTAGGTTGGTCATAACTTTCCGTCCAAGGAGTAAGTGTCTTTGAATTTCATGGCTGCAATCACCATCTGCAGTGATTTTGGAGGCCAAAAAATAAAGTCTTACACTGTTTCCACTGTTTCCCCACCTATATGCCATGAAGTGATGAGACTGGATGCCATGATCTCAGTTTTCTGAATGTTGAGCTTTAAGCCAACTTTCTCATTTTCCTCTTTCACTTTCCTCAAGAGGCTTTTTAGTTCCTCTTCACTTTCTGCCATAAGGGTGGTGTCACCTGCATATCTAAGGTTATTGATATTTCTCCCGGCAATCTTGATTCTAGCTTGTGCTTCTTCCAGCCCAGCATTTCTCATGATGTACTCTGCATATAAGTTAAATAAGCAGAGTGACAATATACAGACTTGACGTACTCTTTTTCCTATTTAGAATGATCATTAGATGTATTCAATGTCCACTGAAACTACCCTAGGTCTCCTATATCCCAGATACATGCACAGTTTCCAAATAAGTGATACCGTTTTTCACAATTAGAAATGAAAAGCAGCACATCTTTTCATTTCCTTTGGTTCTCCTGGGTATCTCCATAACTGACTGCTTACCTGACAGACAGCCACTTAGCTCTCAACTGATATATTTTTCTCAAGATTTCATAGGACTTTCTTTGCCCTAAAGAATGTGTAGTCTTAATTCAGAGGTGGTTTCTAAAAAAATAAAGACAGTATTTGGGGCTAGGTGTCTATTTTCTGAAAGCAAACATACTTAACTCTAAGAAGGAAAGCTTGCTGGATCTTAGACATTAGTATTTTGGGGAACTTCCTACCTCTCCATGGAGAGGTCCATAATCTCCCTTCTCTTGCCAAGAAATGGAGAGGATTCAACTTTCATCCTATTTCTTAACTAAAATCCAAAGTCACTTCAGGATTATTTCTCTCAGAACTTTGATATTAATCATGCTTTGTAGTCTGTAGATGGACCATGGCATTCCTCTGATGAAACATTGATCATTGGTATCACTCAGGTAGGTGAGATATTAGTCATTAGTGTCTAACACAGTGCCTGGCACCCATAAAAAACAACAACTAAACAAACCAACTGGTTCATGCCAATGACAGTCTTGGAGCTTTGCGTCATTTAGGCCCCAGATCAGTGAGTCGAAGTCGGTTGCCGGCCAGGGACCAACTAGGTGGTGACTTACCAATGTAATCTCAGTGGCTCTGACCTTGCTACAGCAATGCTGCCTGATTGGCCCGCTGTAGCCAGGGGTTTGGAGTGTCTGCACTGGCATAGGGGTAACAGGGTGTGTACCATTACATTGGTATGCTCTCTCCGAATCCTTGTGAAGGTAGGAGGTTGGTGAATGACTTCCTACTGGGATATTGTAGCACTAGGCTTCCATCAGTCACTGTAGAAGTACTGGATGGATTGGTATGAGTCAAGTGGTTTGAGTTGTTGATGAATAAGATACATGGGCGAGTGCTAGATAAGGCAGAGGGCAAACTTGGATTATCTCCTTGCTAATTTCTGGCAATTGCTTTGGCTCTTAGTCTTCATACTACACGGAAGGAGATGGCTGTGCTTGAAGCGTGTGTGTGTGTGTGTGTGTGTGTGTGTGTGTGTGTGTGTGCACTTAGTCACTTAGTGGGGGAAGATACAAAAGAAAGGGCAGAGGTGACACCTAGCCTCAAATGGGGTGTAATTTAGGTGAGGAGACAGAACACACAGGGAACAGTTGGAACACTTCTAAGCTTGCAGCCTGCTGTGATTCATCTCTTGCCTGGTGTCAATTTTGGTTTGACCATGGTACCAGCAGACTTTTTGGTGATAGAGGGTCATAGTTTTATTTCCCACTGTGAGGATTCCCTTTTCATAGAGAGATGGGTAGATGGGTATAGGTAAAGAGGAAAGTCTTATTTTCTTCATGGAAAAGATAAACAATGTTGTATCCATGTGCTATTTCTTTTTAGAACAATAATGTGCAGTGATGCCTTATGGCGAAACACACGCCAGTGTGCTCCCTTCACCCCGCCTTTCACACAAACTCCTGAAAAAGAGAAAGGTCAGTTCTCTGTCACAGCCTCTGGGAATCTACAGATATCATCAAGCAGACAATAGCTGCATGAAATGGAGTTTTAAAGTCCCTCAGCATCAGAATGACCTTGGAACTGGGAGCCGGGAGCTCATCGAAATGCAAATCATCTTCCCACCCGTCCTGTGTCGAAGGATGTTGCCCAGGAATCTGTGTTCTAAGAAAATCTTCAAAAGCTTCTTCTGCAAGATGAAGGCAGAAGAAACGGTTCTAAAACAGAGGCAGCTGACCAAGAATAGAACTGCCTCCTTTTGTAGATCAGTTCCTGCTGTATAATTTTTAACCAAACCAATATTGTAAAGCAATCATCAATCAATTAAAAATAAATAAATATAAAAAATCTAATTGTAGTTAATGGGAATATTTCTCTTAACGGGAATATTTAATCCTTTTGTCCTTTAATGGGATATTTAATCCTTTTGCATTTAATGTAATAACTGATATATTTGTTTATATTAACTACTACCTTACTTTGACGGATTTTCTATTATATCTACCTACATTCCTTTTTTTTCCCCTTATAATTCTTAATTTTGGATGAATCAACTATGCTAAGCAGTCCAGTTTTCCTCTTCACAACCTTTTTAGTTACACATTCTTTGGCTCTTCATTTAGTCTTTATCCTAGAGATTACAATTTGTATCCTTGACATATCAATGTCTAACAAAAATTGACGTATTTATCACTTCTCCTATATAGAAAGTTGTATAACATTTAAACTCCAGTTGCTTCCTCCTGCTGTTATTGCTGTTGTTTAGTCTCTCAGTCATGTCTGACTCTTTTGAGATCTCATGGTCTATAGCCTGCCAGGCTTCTCTCTGTTCATGGGGTTTTCCAGGCACGAATATTGGAGTAGGTTGCCATTTCCTTCTCCAGGGGATTTTCCCAATGCTGGGATCAAACCCGCATCTCTGAATCTCTGAGTCTCCTGCAATGCAAGCAGATTCTTTACCACTGAGCCATTAGGGAAGCCCTTATTTCCTCTGACCTTTTGATTAGTATCCTCATGAACTTTAATTTTATGCATATTTAAAACTTAACAAGACATATTATTGTTTATACAGCTAACATTTATTTATATTTGGCCAAATATTTGTCCTTTGCTTTGCTCATTATCCTTTTTGCATTTCCTTACATCAAAGTTGCAATGTTTTCCTTCTGTGTGAGCAATTCTTTAGTATTTCCTTTATTCAGAACTATTGTGACAAACTTTCTTGGTTTTTGGTTTTTTCTAGAAGCTTACTTTTATTTATTTTGCATTTACTTCAGAAGTGTACCTCCACTGGTTATAGAATTTAAAATAAATCACTATTTTATACTAGCACTTTGAAGTTATCAGTACATTATATTCTGATTTCATGCTTCTGTTGAGAAGTCAGCTGTCAGTCTCATTGATACTCCTTTAAAAATAATATGTTTCATCTAGCTACTTTTAAGATATGCTATTTTTTTCTTTTTCTTTTGTTATGGTGACATAGGCTTTCCAGGTGGCTCAACGGTAAATAATCCACCTGCAATGGAGGTGACCTGGGTTCTATCCTTGGGTCAGGAATATCCTCCAGAGAAGGAAATAGCCACCCACTTCAGTCAGTATTCTTGCCTGGGAAGTCCCATGGAGATATATTTGCCATTTAAGCCATGCTTTTGGCCTTGCCACTGTGGGATCTTAATTCCCTGACCAGGGATAGAACCCACGCCCTTAGCAGTGAAAGTGCAGAATTCTAACCATTGAACTGCCAGAGAATTCCCCATCTTAACCATTTTTAAGTGTACAATTTATACAATTCCGTGATATTAATTGCATTCATAATGTTGTACAGCTATCACCACTATCTAGTTTGAAAACTTCTTCATTACCCTTGTTATAGACTGAATATTTGTTGAAAATTTGTAAGCTGAAACCCTCTACACAATGTGATAGGATTAGAAGGTGAGGTCTTCAGAAGATAATTTTAATCAGATGAAGTCAGAAGGGTAGAATTCTCATAGGTGGGACTAATGCCTGTGTAACTGTCATGAGAGAGATTGCTTCCTCTTTCAGGCTCTCTCTCACCTGAGGAGACAATGCGAAGCTGACAGGATGCAACCTGGAAGAGGCCTCCCACCAGAATATGCTGATGGCTCAGAGGGTATAGAATCTGCCTGCAATGTGGGAGACCTGGGTTCGATCCCTGTGTTGGGAAGATTCCTCAGAGGAAAGCATGGCAACCCACTACAGTATTCTCGCCTGAAGAATCCCATGGACAGAGGAATCTGGCTGGCTACAATCCATGGGGTTGCAAAGAGTCGGACACAACTAAGCACAGCACAGCACCAATCTTAAACTACTTGCCTCCAGGACTGAGAAATAAATTTCTATTAAAATGGAATGTGTCCTGACCTGTGCGTGTGTGCTCAGTTGTGTCAGTGCTCACCTCTTGTGTCTCCTGCATTGACAGGTGGTTTCTTTACCAGCAGAGCCACGGGTAAGCCCATTTTGGAGGATACTTGATTTACAATGTTTTGGTGACATTCTGCTTTCTATAAGCCAGCAAGTCTATGATATTTTCGTTTTAGCAGTGTGAACTGACCACAATAATCACCAACAAAGCTCTGTACCCATCAAACAATAACTTTCCATTACACCCTCCCCCACAGTCTCCGGTAGGCTCTATGCTACTTTCTGTCTCTATGGTTTTGCCCATTCTAGATAATTCATATAGGTAAAGTCATACATTATTTATCCTTTACTTTAGTCGTAAAATATCTATCCTTTTGCATAGCATAATGCTTTCCAAGTTTATACATTTCGTAACATGTCTTAGAACTTGATTTCTTTTTATGGCTGAATAATATTCCATTGGATGGGTAGACCACATTTTATTGGTCTAATTATCTGCTGATGAACATTGGTTGTTTTCATTCTTTAGCTATTGTGAATAATGTTGAATAAATACTGGTGTACATGTTTGAGTCCCTGTTTTTCATTATTTTGTGTACATACCTAACAGGGAAATTGTTGAGTCATATGGTATCCTATGTTTAACTTCTTGAGAAACTGCCCAACTATTTTCCAAAATGGGTGCACTATTTTATAATCTCAGCTAGCAATATACAAGAGTTGCCGGTCTGAATTATGAGGTCATTGGTGTTTCTGTTCCTTAGCTTGTGTTTAGAAAGTGTTTTGACGGGATTTCGTTGTTTGCCAGGAGGTTTTTTTTTTTTTTTAACTTTGCCTTTTTCTTAATTAAGCATTTGTTCCATTGCTGTATAACTTAAGTATTTGAAACAGTTGGTTCTGACATTTCTGCTTGTTTTGATGTTTTTTTTTCAGGAATATGGGAGCTTGGAGCTACCTAATCCACTCTTTTTCTGACATTACTCCCAAATAATACTTTTGTTTTTAACAATACTTTTGTTTTGCTATAATGTGCCTTGGTATGGCTTTGTATGTATTTATTCTCTTTGGTATTAAAAAAGATTATTTATTTATTTGGCTGCACCAGGTATTCATTTCAGTATGTGGGATCTTGGATCTTGGTTGTAGCATGTGAGATCTTTAGTTGCAACAGGCAAACTCTTAGTTACAGCCTGTGGGATCTAGATCCCTGAACAGGGATTAAACCCCAGCCCTTTGCATTGGGAGCATATAGTTTTAGCCACTGGACCAACAGGGAAGTCTCAGTTCTCTTTGGTACTTAAAATGTTTCTTGAATCTGTTCTCAATTCTTTTCATCAAGTTTTGAAAATACCACTTGTTGTTGTTGTTTAGTTGCTAAGTTGTGTCTGACTCTTTTGTGACCACATGGACTGTAGCCTTCTAGGCTCCTCTGCTCATGGGAATTCCCAGGCAAGAATCCTGGATTGGCCTGCCGTTTCCTTCTCCGGGGATCTTCCTGACCCAGGGATAGAACCCACGTCTTCTGCATCACCAGTGGATTCTTTACCACTGAGCCACCAGGGAAGCCCACGAAGCCAGTATATCTTCAAGTATTGTTTCTTTCTCATTGTCACTCCCTCCTTGTCTCTCACATTTCATTAAGCTATATATTAAGCATTTTTCCTGTGCCCACATGTCTCTCACGGTCTGTAAATGTCCAGATTCTACAGAGTGACAGAACCAATGGAACAGGTATATGTACAGCGAGATACAGAGCATTGGTTCATGTGATTATGGAGCCTGGCAAGTCCAAAAGCTGCAGCGTAGGCCTGCAGGCTCGGGACTCTCAGAAAAGAGCACTGATGATACAGTTCATGTCCAAGGACCATCCATAGGCTGAATGCATTCTTGCTTAGGGGAAGGTCAGTCTTTGTTCTACTGAGGTCTTCAACTGATTGAGTGATGCCCTCCCATGTTATAGAGGGCAAACTGCTTTACTCAAAGTCCTCTGATTTAGATGTTAATCACACACACATACACCCTCACAAAAACTTCCAAGGTACTGCTTAGCCAAATATCTTGGCCTACCATAAAATTAACCATCACATTTTCCTTTTAACATTTTCCATCCTATTTGCTCTCTGTTAGCCTGGGTGGATTTCCTGCTGGCCTATTTTGCATCACTAATCCACTAGCTGCTGAGTTCCAACTGCTGTTAAATCCAGCCATTTATCTACTATTTAATTTAAAATATTATATTTTTTCTGCTCTATAATTTTCACTTGATTCTTTCTAAAATGCCAATAGAGAGCCAGAGATGTAAAAAATTTTCCATCTCTGAATTATTTTTGTTGATAACATGTTTACATTTGACGTTTTCTTTCTTAATTTTGTCACATTTAATTACATCTTTCAAAATCCAAGTATAATCACTTTGATAATTAAAATATTTGTGGGTCTGATTATATTACCTATTTTTTTTATCTTGGTTCTTTCCTTTAATATGAGCATAATTTTTGGTTGACTGATGGATATATGGAAAATTGTGGAGGCAGCCTCTTCCTTTGAGAGGGTTACTCTATCCTTTGGTATGTGGTCAGAAAGGAGGTGGATCACTTTGACTCAATTAGTAACTAAACTGACTGGAGGCCGGATTGAAGTTTCAAAAGCCACATCTATTTCTGGTTTGTTCCTCATCACTGATATAGTTCCTAGGAGCTCCAACCGAGAGCCTGGAGTGTCAGTTGGGGCCTCTCTTCCAAGTCAGGTTCTAAATTCCAATTTTTGTCTTTTGAACTATGTGAGGCTCAAAACTCTGCTCCCATTTTTCTGTGACTTCCTGCTTAGCTTCTTGTCTTATGCAGCTTAAGGATTTGGCACATACTTCTAGGAGAAAATGAGGTATCTCATTTACTGCCCTATGCTTCTCTTTCCTCCAGAATTCTGCTCCCTCAAGTCTTCGATGCTTTGGCAAACCAGCCTCTCCTTCTTTCCCAATCTTTTTTTTTCCCCTTTCCATTCTGCAGCCTTGCAATATTTTCACAAATTTTGTTTCTCTGCTTATTAGCCAAGATCACTAGGTGTATTCTTAGCCTCTGATTTCAGGCCCCAAACTGGCTATTACCCCGAGTGGAAATTTTGTGCTCTTTGCTTGCAGAATATCAGCTCAGAGCTCTGTGGTCACCTTTTCTCTTCTTTCCTGGGTCTTGGCCCCTCAAATCCTAGTTGCCTCAGACACTTTCCAATGCTTTCAGCCGGAGGACTGTTGGATTTTTCTTTACATTTCAGTTGAATTTTTGATTTGTTCTTACGAGGACAATTGGTTTGGTACAAGCTACTTCACCGTATCCAGAAGTAAAGATCTAACACAGGGGTCTGAAAATATCACTCAACATATCTTTCTTGTCTTTTGATCTGCTGCTTGAAAAAAAACCCCCAGCATCTTGCCTTTCTATTCTTATGCAATATTTCACTCAAGGAAATTTGTAATGTGCTTGGTAAACATTAAAAATGATGTAAAAAAAATCATTACCTTGAGATGTGCATTAGAAACACTGAGATTTGGGGAAAACAATATCACAAATAAGATTATATATGTGATTAGTGCAGGTATCAGTTATCTTTGCAATAAAGACAATCTCTATTCTTCTCTTATTTTACTACACTAATCTTTGCCCAGCTTCCCTTGTGGAAATATTTTGCATCTAGACACTTGATATTGAGTCTGGATATGTTTCAGGTCTGATTGCACCTAGACCAGCACCTGCAAATTCAAAACTTATTTTTCATCACTCTTGCTTATAATTCCTACATTTCACTTCAGTAATTATTAAGGCAAATTATAGGTAGCTAGATTTTTTCTGATGTTGAGCTGTCATTAAACTTTTTTATTTTTACGTGCTGGCATAATTTTCCCTGAATTTCACTCTGTGAGTCTGCACATTGTCCCGAAATTGTCTGGTATTTTAGAAGAAAGTTTATTTCTTCTTACTTAGACCCCTGCCTGTTTCATTACTCGTATCCCCAAGGAACCCTGGGAATACTAAATACAGAAGCAGAATGCAGGTTTTCTGACTTTTAGACCTGAACTCAAAATCAGAAAACCAAAAGGCCAGATCCCAGATGGATTGCTTTCTCTTTTATTCCTAGCATTAGGATAACCTCAGCAAGAAGTGACCTACTTTCTTATAAGCCATTACTCTTATATTTTGACCTATCTACAAATACATTGCCCTCAGTCTCTGTGATTATTCTAAGCCTATAAATATGATCTTCCTAAAATCACCTCTCCTTTTTCTTTTACCTACTGACACAACATATGAAGAACAATTATATTATATTGATTATATACCTGTATAAGTGGTAAAAGCACTAAGTGCTCAGCTGTGTCAGACTCTTGGTGGCCTCATGGCTTGTAGCCCACCAGGCTCCTCTGCCTGTGGAATTCTCCAGGCAAGAATACTGGAGTGGGTTGCCATATCCTCCTCCAGGGGGATATTCCAGGTAAGTGGTAAAATGTTATAGGTGTTCATCATCATACAAATGAGACAAAGTTGGCTCTTAGGTGAATGGCAACTGAAGGTAATTAATTCACTTCATTTTATGCTTGGTCATTTCTATAGCAGCCAATGAGGTCATACTATTATTGCTAATTCTTTGCTTAATATACTTTACCCACCTGAAAGGGGCTCCAGGCATTGTAATGTGATTTACAAGGATATCATATCATCATGGCAACAACACAGCTAATTGGGAGAATTAAGTCTGGCCTCTGAAATCACAGAAAGGAGCAGAAATAAAGCAGCTAAAGTAAACAAAGAAAGGAGAAATAGTTTAGGAATTTTTCTCCAGCAGTTAAAGCTGTAGAAAATATCCATGAAGTGACCATTTTGATGTAACAAGTGGAGGTTGAGTTGTAAGCTGTAGATGAAGGAATGTTTGAGGTCTCGTTACCTTGGGGCTTCCCTGGTGGTTCAGATGGTAAAGAATCTGCCTGCAATACAGGAAACCTGGGTTCGATCCTTGGAGAGGGAAGATCCCCTGGAGAAGTGAATGGCAACCCACTCCTGCATTCTTGCCTGGAGAATTTCATGGACACAGCAGCCTGGCCAACTACAGTCCATACTACCCCATGACTGGGGCTAACAACACTAAGTACTCAGTCATCTCGAACTCTTGGCGGACATGACTGAGCAACCAATACATTATCTTGACTGAGCAAGTCGATTTTGCATGGCACCAGAACACTAACTGTTGCTTTGAAGAAAAGGTTTTGTGGAAGCAGCAATAAAATTAAAACAATAGAGAAAAAAGAATGGGGGTGCTAGGTTAGCAAAAACAGCATTATTTTCTTACCTGATAGAAATGGTGAGTTAACTGTAACTCTCAGCTGTGACATGTAAGTTCAGGTCATGAGTTCCTACTCTTTCAAGGTTCTCAGGAGGCCTCATTACAAAAGGAATTAATTACTGGTTGATGGAGGCCACACTAAAATCAAGGAAGAGTTTTATCAGTTTCCTCTTTGCTCATCCCAGAGAGGGAAGCCAATGGCCCTCTCTGTGTGTGCTCTGGGGAGACCCGTACTTGGGACGGGGAAGTCTACTGATGATCTAAAACTGGACCCACCAGTTACAAATCCATTTTATTTAACTCTTAATGTCTTTGAATGTATTTCACACTCAAGAAACATGGGTAATAATGAATGAAATCAATGAAGTCCCTGATTGAGGAGTAGGAAAAGTGTTCTGGCTTTCACCATTTCTCACCTTTGTAAGTCTGGGCAACTTATTTGAACTTCCTTAGATTTATCATCCAATGAAGAAAAATAATAATCCCTTTAAGGGATTAAATGGGATAGTGAATGTCAGATGTCTGACACATAGTTGCTCACTAAATGATAAGATTTTTATTAATGTAATTTTTTACAATTTCATAAATAAATGTAAATACTGAGTTGGCCTTGGTGGCCCAAATGGTAAAGAATCCGTCCACAACGCATGAGACCTGAGTTTGATCCCTGGGTTGGGAAGATCCCCTGGAGAAGGAAATGACAACCCACTCCAGTATTCTTGCTTGGAAAATCCCAGAGATAGAGGAGTCTGGCGGGCTACAGTCCATGGGGTCGCAAAGAGCCAGACATGACTGAGCAACTAACACATACATACTAAGTTGGCCAAAAACTTAATTAAGGTTTTTCTGTAAGAAGTTATGAGAAAACCCAAACAAACTTTTTTGCCAACCCAATAGAAAGAGGAAACATAAAATTTCTTTTCAAGATTATATTCAAGAGTAGATGGGGAGAGGAAAAAAAATCACTTTTTCAGTATTTGAGAGGGGATATGAAATGAAACACTGATGGAAAGCATCAGTTACCGTGTCACTTGCTGAAAGGCTCTTGGCCAAATCTGGCAAAGCTTCATTTTGTATTGGAAGGACACTAAGTCATGGTTTCTCTACTCGAAGGGTTTCATGATTAGACTTTTCACAGTTGCCAAATGCCATGATATAGGATGCTTAAGGGTCTACGGGCAAGTTCTTTAGACCCTATAGTCAGCTGAGATAATTGAAGATGCTCTGATGCTAGATGATCTCACATATTCTCAGTATCCCCTTATGTCTTTCAGACTTTAGGAAACAAAACATTAACTCTGCAATTTACTTTGTAATCAAAGAAGACATTACTTCTTTACATTTACGTTAAAGACTAACAGTTTGCATTGAAAATGATCTCAAGGGTTATTGTAGATCAGTCTGTGTCTTACTTCATTGGCAGCAATATATATCCCTACCTAGCCTGAATAAGGTTGATCCTTTACAATTTTTCTTTCTTTCTCAAAATTTTTCTTGTCCAATTTGGAGAAGACTTTGACAATGATGTTAATTTTTTATAGCTGCTTTAAGAGTTGCTTATTGATAGGTAACTGCCAGTTGAGTCATTTGCTACTATGTAGTCCAACAAAACTGAGAATACAAGAACTTTGAGCCACCTGGTTCTTTTTTTCGGGCCCTGTTTATTTTCTGTGACTGCCATAACAAATTACCACAAACTATGGTTTTAAGCAGGCTTCTTAAAAGTAGAGATATGCAGGTGACACCACCCTTATGGCAAAAAGTGAAGAAGAACTAAAGAGCTTCTTGATGAAAGTGAAAGTGGAGAGTGAAAAAGTTGGCTCAAAACTCAACATCATGGCATCTAGTCCCATCACTTCATGGCAAATAGATGGGGAAACAATGGAAATAGTGGCAGACTACTTTTTGGGCTCCAAAATCACTGCAGATGGTGATTGCAGCCATGAAATTCAAAGACACTTACTCCTTGGAAGAAAAGTTATGACCAACCTAGACAGCATATTCAAAAGCAGAGACATTACTTTGCCAACAAAGGTCCATCTAGTAGTCAAGGCTATGGTTTTTCCAGTAGTCATGTATGGATGTGAGAGTTGGACTCTAAAGAAAGCTGAGTGCTGAAGAATTGATGCTTTTGAATTGTGGTGTTGGAGAAGACTCTTGAGAGTCTCTTGGACTGCAAGGAGAGCCAACCAGTCCATCCTAAAGGAGATACATCCTGAGTGTTCATTGGAAGGACTGATGTTGTATCTGAAACTCCAATACTTTGGCCACCTCATACAAAGAGCTGATTCATTTGAAAAGACCTTGATGCTGGGGGGAATTGGGAGCAGGAGGAGGAGACAACAGAGGATGAGATGTTTGGATGGCATCACCGACTCAATGAACATGAGCTTGGGTAAACTCTGGGAGTCGGTGATGGACAGGGAGGCCTGGTGTGCTTCAGTCCATGGGGTCACAAAGAGTCGGACACAACTGAGTGATTGAAGTGAACTGAACTGAAAGAATCCACCCACCAATGCAGGAGACACAGGACAAGCGGGTTCAATCCCTGGATCAGGAAGATTCCTTGGAATGGGAAACACAACCTATTTCAGTATTCTTGCCTGGAAAATTCTATGAATAGAAGAACCTGGAGCACTACAGTCCATGGTATTGCAAAGAGTCTGACATGACTGAGCACTCAGGCTTGTGTTCTGAGACAGCACCAATTAACTTTCTCACAGTTGTAAAGGTCAGAAGTCCAACACACATTTTTCTGGGGTGAAACTCATGTATCTACAGGGCCATGTTTCTTCTGGAGGCTTTAGGGAAGAAGCCTTTGCCTTGCCTTTTCCAGCTTTGGAGATGGCCCAAATTCCTTGGCTTGTAGCTGCTTTCTCTGTCTTCAAAGCCAGCAATGTGTCATCTCTGTTACCCTCTCCCTGCTCGTGACTGGGGAAGGTTCTCTGACTTTAAGGACTTAGGTGAATAAATCAAACACACTTGCATAATTCAGGTTAGCTCTCTCCACCTCAAGATCCATACCTTAATCACAACTGCAAAGTTCTCCACGCCAGGTAAGGGCACATATTCACAGGTTTCAGGGACTAGAATGTGAACATCTTGAGCAGGGAGGCAATTATTATTCTGTCTACATTAAAACAACAACAAAAAAATACAATTGTTATTTTGACAAAAATTGTACGTGAAACTTCTAAATGTTGTCTGATCCTAGGTCCCATGTAGATCAGTCTTCCACTGGAGGAGAGTTTGGAAGTGGCTTGTCAGAATCCTACAGTAAGCAGGTCCTTCATGGAATACTGTGGACAGAGAGAACTTACCTTTGTGTGTCATACCTTCCTATTACCTGGCATGAAGTGGGCTCTCCTTCACACTCAGGACATTATCAAGGACACAAAATCACTCCTAACTTTCTCCTTTCCTTGGGCGAGGTTTGGAGAATGGAGTTTTACCTAGGAAGTCCCTGGACAGTCTGGGTAGGCAAGGGAGTTAAGCTACTTCAGAAAGGACTCTCTTGAGAGACATGAATTTGCCAGAATGGATGAATATCTTGTGTCTGGCAATTGGAGCATGATGATACCAGAAACAGGACACCGTAGCTCTAATTAGATTAAAGGGCTTGTAGGCAGCTGCAGAAGCTCCAGAGAGGGTTAGAGACAGAACCCCCCTCTCCCCACCCCCCTGCCAGGCAGTGTGGCCCTGTATGGTGGTGCCAGGGTGGCTGCAGCTGTCTAGCAGAGGATGGCACCATTGATCCTTCTCCTCTGAGCTGGAGAGGCCAACAGTGATCTTCTGGGCCCAGAGGTGATTATTCTCTTCACAGAAAGTAAAATGTGTGGTGTATTTCAGGATTTGTCCTGTATTTGTTTCTCCCCTCTCCCAGCACACGCACACACCTTGTCATGCTGCAGACGAGGAAGCAGAAGAGCAGAGACAGAGTTTGGAGTAAGGAAAGGGGATCTTGAAGGGTGATGGGCTTTCTGGAGTGGTTTAGGACGAGTTCATGGCCCTTCTCTCTCCAGCCACTTTCTGTAACAGAGAACGTTTCCAGGAGCTCGTGGAGTTCAGATAGAGCTTTGGGGGAGGGAGCAGAACCATAATGACAATGATGAAGATGCTCTGATTGAAAACAGAGCATAGGGAGTAGGGAGGGAGAATCAAGAGAGAAGACAAACAGAGCATGGAAAGTGAAGCAGAAATTGCATGCTCTCATCTTGGAAAAGTAGAGACAGTTTCATCATCAGAGAGGGTCTTTACCAGTTGTTAATTTTTGTTTACTGAAATTACAGGGGCTAATGATATGAATGGAGATATGAGGAAGCTGCGGATAGGCTGTAAAGTAAAGAGCTGTGACTGTTAAATGAACATTTGTTAAGAACAACCCTAAGGTGCTGGATGGTGTCTGAGCCATGGGGAGGTCACAAAAGACCACAAGGGAATTGAAATAGAGAAGTTCATTATTTACAGATCCTGGAGGAGGTATGTGGCATGCCTCCAGTGGCCACAGAGAGACGTCAAGGCCAGGTGTGGGCAGGACCTGGGACATATGCCTTTGTTAGGGCCTAAGTATTTTGAGGCTCCCAGGCTAAGGCCAGATTGGTCAATTCAATCTAAAAAGAACAGGGTTTTGTTAGCTTCTTGGAGCTCTTAGCTAAGAAGAAGACCCTGGAGATGCAGGAGATGGTTTATCACAAGGATGGTTGGGGAAGTCATGTCAGGAAGTTTCATTTACGTGTGACCCTGAGGGCTATTGTCTAGGGCATAACAGGGGGAGGGGCTATTGTCAGTTCAAGACCTCTGCAGGCCACTTGACCATACGAAATGATGCCAAGGCAGCAATACTATGAAATATACTAATTAAACTCTCAACATGAAGGCTACTGAAAGGGGATTGGATTAGAAAGGCTGCATCTTAGGCCCTTGGGGCGATGAGTAATAACAGACATTCATTTATCATTGTCTTTGTTGTTGTCTTTACAGCAGTCACAATTTATGGGGTAGCTGCATCATTCCAGGCCCTGTGGTGAAGTCCATAGGCTTTGAATTCGAACAGCCTGGACTGAAATTCCAGTACTGCCACTTACTAATAGTATGATACTATTAATGCCACTTATTAATAGTATGATAACACTACAGATCTCACATTCCTCAACTGAGAAATGGGAATAACATGAAGTCAATCTTGTAGAATTGTTGTCATACTTAAATGAGACCATGTGTTTAAAATGGTTGGGGTAATACCTGGCTCTTCATACTCAAAACGCTGGTCTCTATTTTGGGGTGTTATTTTGTTGGAAAATATTTTACAGATTCACTTTTATTAAGGTGTTTTTAGGACTTTCTTGGTGGGTCAGTGGTTAAAACTTCACCTTCCAGTGAGGAGGCTGTGGGTTTGATACCTGTTCGGGGAGTTAAGATCCCACATGCCTTAGGGCCAAAAACCAAAAGAGCACAAAACAGAAGCAATGTTATAATTCACTTCAGTCATGTCTGACTCTTTGTGACCTTATGGACTATAGCCTGCCAGGAACACCTGTCCCTGGAGTTCTCTAGGCAAGAATACTGGAGTGGGTTGCCATGCCCTCCCCCAGGGGATCTTCCCAACCCAAGGACTGAACCTGCTTCTCTTACGTCTCCTGCATTGGCAGGAGGGTTCTTTACCACTAGTGCCACCTGGGAAGCCCCAACAAATTCAATAAAAACCTTCAAAATGGTCCACATCAAAAAAAGAAAAGATTTATCATATCATATATGAACATCTTGGGTAAATGGATTTATCAGACCAGTACTCACCCGTCAGAGCTCTGATAACAAGGCATGTAATAGGGAAATTTGATGAAGGGTAAGAGAATTAAGAATGAAGAAACAATGGAAAAAATATGGAAGAAACANGAGAAATATCAATAACCTCAGATATGCAGATGACACCACCCTTATTGCAGAAAGCAAAAAGGAACTAAAGAGCCTCTTGATGAAAGTGAAAGAGGAGTGTGGAAAATTTGGCTTAAAACTCTACATTGAGAAAACTAAGATCATGGCATTTGGTCCCATCATTTCATGGCAAATAGATGGGGGAAGAGGGGGAAGCAATGGAAACAGTGAGAGGTTTTTTTTTTTTTTTTGGCTCCAAAATCACTGAAGATGGTGACTGCAGCCATGAAATTAAAAAATGCTTGCTCCTTGAAAGAAAAGCTATGACAAACCTAGACAGCATATTAAAAAGCAGAGACAAAGGTCTGTCCAGTCAAACCTGTGGTTTTTCCAGTAGTCATGTATGCATGTGAGAGTTGGACTCTAAAGAAAGCTGAGCACAGAAGAACTGATGCTTTTCAACTATGGTGTTGGAGAAGATTCTTGAGAGTCCCTTGGACTGTAAGGAGATCCAACCAGTCAACCCTAAAGGAAATCAGTCCTGAATATTCATTGGAAGGACTGATGCTGAAACTCCAATACTTTGGCCACCTGATGCGAAGAACTGACTCACTGGCAAAGACACTGATGCTGGAAAATACTGAAGGCAGGAGGAGAAGGGGACGACGGAGGATGAGATGGTTGGATGGCATCACTGACTTGATGGACATGAGTTTGAGCAACATTCGGGAGTTGGTGATGGACAGAGAAGCCTGGCGTGCTGCAGTCCATGGGGTCACAAAGAGCTGGACTGAGCGACTGAACTGAACTGAAGCGAATCAAGACACTGATCCCAAGTAGGGAGCGCTGATCAGGAGGGCCCCGTGATGGGCCCTGGGGGTCCTGGGGGCTGCACTATGAGGCACCATACTTTGGGTGCAGAACACAGTCCGGTTTTCTTTTCTGCCCAGGTTAAGCATATTAATCATACAACACAGACTGCAGTCCACAACTTAGCAACAGAACAAAGCTGCTGAATCTAATTACGTTTGCTTCTGAAGCTTAAAAAACAAATATCCCAGTTGAGGACTTCCATCAAAGAGCTCTAGAATGCCCGTCACTCCTCATCTAAAGTGAAAGCACAGGTAAGAAATGTCTAACGTCCCTTTGGTGTCTAACGTTCCGTGAGTCAAAGCGAGGACCAATATTACATAATTCTTTTTATAGGAATTTGCTTTGCCTGAGGAGAGCAGAACCATATGCCCCAAACACTGGGTAAGTCAGGTCAACTAAGAAAGATGGCTCCTTCAGCCCCGAGTTTGCTTCAGCAAATCTTTAGAGTCGGCTCTTTATTTATAACTCTGTAGAGGACCAAAACAAGCCGACATCTGACTAGGGCATGGAGAAGCAAAACGCAGTTCAGATGCATTCCTAAATCATGAATTTCTCTCGTTGACGTCCATGGCATCACAGACAGTGCAGCTGCATGGCATAGATTTTTAGGGCTTGATTACAAACCGCCTCTGACAGACAGCCCTGGGAGCATGATGAGGAAAGCTGTTCCTGTGACACAGTTGATCCTTCTCTGCAGAACTGAGTCCAGTGATCTTAAGGGCAAATATCAGCACCAGTCTTGGCACCTAAGGAATAATATAGGTTCTTTAGAGATGGGTTGAAAATTAGGAGCATTAACCATCAGTGCTCCCATATTTTGGCTCTAGTAATTTTTTCTTAAAGGCGATCCCGAGCATGCCTCATTTCTATTTGTCAAGAAAGGCTAAGACTTGAGGCCAGAACCTCAGTAGCATTTTAGGCATCATTGTTTGTGTGTGTTAGTCACTCAGTCATGTCCAACTCTTTGCAGCCCTATGGAATATAGCCCACCATGCTCCTCTGTATGGAATTCTCCAGGCAAGAATACTGAAATTGGTAGCCATTCCCTTCTGGGATCCCTGAGATCTTCCTAGGCTCGGGATCGAACCTGGGTCTCATGCACTGCAGGCAGATTCTTTACCATTTGAGCCACTAAGCATCATTAGAGCCTGTTTGTTTGAATGCTTGATGTCAGGCTGTCCCCTAACCTGGTGCTGCAATGCCCTCAGACTCTGTTCTTTCACTTCTGGAACCTTAAAAAATGGGCTCTACTCTCAGTGAGTCATATACTAACAGGTCTTAAAATTCATTCTCCTATCTTCCCAAAACTCTCTCCAAATTTTAGTTGTAAAGTTCTTTATACCCTGAGGACTAGGATATATGCTTCTAGATGGGCCTATAGTAATCTGTGCTTGTACCTTTGGAACTACTCCAGTGTGTTAATTTCTCCCTTTATAGAATAAGCTCCTTGAGGAAAAGAATGGAAGTTGATTCTAATTGTAGAGAAACAAAATATGTTTATGAAATGATTGAGTGGTTACATCTCATCTCCAATATCAAATAAAGCACATGGAGGGATTTCCCTGGTGGTCCAGTGCTTTCCAATGCTGTGGATGTGGGTTCTGTCCTTGGTTGGGGAACTAAGTTCCCACAGGCCAAGGGGCAACTAAGCCCATGAGTTGAAACCAGAGAAGCCCATACATGGCAACTGAGACCCGACACAGCAAAATAAATGAATAAATATTTTTAAAATAAAAAATAAATAAAAATAAAACACATGGAGATGCTCAAGCAATGGCATGGCCCACAGTGACTCTTACCTTTATCGTTATCCAGCTACTCAGTCATGGTGGCCAACACTACCATCTCCCTCAATCTTCACAAAATATCCTCAGAGCATTCATAATTCGTTGCTCTGGTTTGTGTACATACTTCATGCAGCTGGTTTTTCTTTTTTAACTTCTTGCATATTATGTGCAGAATAACACATATATTTAGAAAGCCTGTAACATTCATTTACACCCTTTTGTCAAGTGGAAATGTAAAAGTAAATGATTGCAATTACTCCTCTGTAACAAAGTCATTTACCTGTTTAATGGGTGCTTAATTGTTGGTCCTTTATATTATGGTAGCCACATGATTTATATTCCAAACTGACTGCTTTGAGAGTGAACGAGAACACTATTAATAATTTCACAGGTCGACAGGGGTAAGCTTGGACTCTACAGGACATAGTGGGACATATGGTCACACTATTTATAGATGAAGATGCTGCTGAACTAGCACCAACAAAGCCTGCCCCTGGGACTGTCCTTCCCTAATTGTGACGTGTGCACGATGAGCCAGTTACATCTGTTTACCAGGGTAGCCTTGTACCTAATAGGAGAGATGTGGGCAAGGCTGACTTGTGCCTGGATTTTAATTTATAAAGGTGAAGGAGTGATGATGCCGAGAGGCTAATGCTATTGAAGGAAAATTTTTATGACTTACAGTTACTTACAGGAAGGGGCTTACAGTTTCCCAGAGAGGGTATGCCAAGTCCTATAGGGCCACAGGGGGAAGCACCAGGTTTTCTCAGGGGATAGACGCAAGATCCAGGGGAAAACATTTATTGCATTTTCCATGGGAAAGGAAAGGTGGGCAGGGGGAGTGGCTTAAGACTGGCTAATTTGAATGCTGTTGGTGGGCTCTGGTTTATATGGGTGGGCTCTCTAGTTGCTTGGGTGATTTGGGGCGGGAGAAATACTGGCTTGGTGTGTCAGTTAAAAGAGGTGGTTGGGGACTTCCCCGGTGGTCCGGGGGTTAAGAATCTGCCTGAGCATGCTGGGGCCAGGTTTGATCCCTGGTCCAGGAAGATTCCACATGTCTTGGGGAAACTTCCGAAGCCTGTGTGACTAGAGCCCATTCTCTGCAACAAGTAACCACACTGAGAAGCCTGTGCACCGCAACCAGAGTCACTCTCGCTCGCCGCAACTAGAGAAAGTTCACACACAGCAGTGAAGACCCAACACAGACAAAAATAAAGAAATCATTTATTTTTTTAAAAAAGAGGTGGTTGGGGATTTGCAGCCAGAATTGATTGGAGGGTCTGTGATATGACTTCTGTGCTCTCCCAAAATCTGTATCACAAGGGAGAAGTACAGAGCTCTGGCTATTCGTTTGGCCTGTGATTAATGAATGTCAAATAACTAATGATGTCTCTGAGAAACTCACTGCCTCAGTGGAGACTGAAACCTCAAACTCCATGTTTAGTCTGAAGCTCTAATCCACACAGTGAGCTGGCCCATTCTCAGTTTAGGAATAATGGCCTTGAGGTGCCTGGTTGGGCGACACAGACCAAAGGGGCTCCATTGAGGGTAGGTTGAAGGTCCATCTTCAAAATTAATGGTTCGAAGAGGACTTCTCTCTAGGTTTTGCATGAAGATGTAAAAATTAAACACATTCTGCTGCATTTCAAGGAAAACCATAGCAGACTGGCTTTATTTGAGGAATGACGTGAAATCCTCTTTTTTGATATCAGGGAGGGATTCACAGCTGAGGACACGTGGCCCAGACTCAGTGTGTCCAATGGTGTGGCAAGAAAGCGGGAGTCCATTCAGGGAGGCCATGAAACTGTCACTTCTTGAGCTCTCCTGTGACCCCAACCAAGAGGTCACAGGGAAGTTCACACGTTTATTGTACAGCTGAGGGCACTGAGAGGGGTTGAGGAAGTGTCCTGAGTCCTTCCGCTTAGATGCAGAATAGATAAGAGAAGGCAGGTTTGTCTGACTTCCCCAGTCTCAACTGGAAACTCCTCTCTGTGGGAAAAGCAGCAATACTTTCCATATAAGCCTGCTCTCTCCTGGTTTAAACCGGGGTTTAAAACCTGTGCCCTTGGAAGGGGTGGCCCTTCCTCCTGAAGATCCAGCCAGGAGCAGGATTTTGCTTATCTCCCAGTGTGTTGCCATTTATGGATTTGGGCAAAATAACAGAATTGCAAAGCTTCAGACTCCCAGACTTCTTTTTTTTTCTCCCCCCTTTCCTTCCACACTGAGCTTCCTGTTTCTATGGCAATGAATAGGATGTTTTGCACCAAGAAACACTTTAAATGCCACTGGGGGAAGGTAAGAACCCCACACAGCTCTCTGCCGAGCAGAAAGGTGAAATGAGATGCTAAGAAGAGCTGAGAAGCGGAAAAGCTGGAATAGAGGTGGGAGGAGGGAGGAGGGAACTTGAGAAGCATCTGCGGGGAAAGAAAAATAAAACCAAGGCAACAGTGTGGCAGGCGCGTCGGGTCCCTCAGAACCGCAGCCATTGGCACCAGAGCATCCACGAGTGCTCGGAAATCCACGTGGAAACTTCAGAAGAACCACAGGGGTGGGTGGGGGTGGTGGTCAGGCGGCCTTTACCTGGAAGCTGTTGGGTGGCTGGAGCCAGGATCTAGGAGGCATCCCTAGACAAGCTCATTACACAGGACTCTCTGAAAGATGACTTCCTGTGTAAACTGTAAGGTGTGTGTGTGTGCACTCAGTTGTGTTCTACTCTTTGCAACCCCATGGACGGTAGCCCACCAGGTTCCTCTGTCCATGGAATTTTCCTGGCAAGATACGGGAGCAGGTTGCCATTTCCTGCTCCAGAGGCTCTTCCCCACCCAGGGATCAAACTCGCATCTCCTGTGTCTCCTGCATTGGCAAGGGGATTGTTTACCATTGAACCACCTGGGAAGCCCAGCCTGTAAGGTAAAGAAGCTCAAATATTCTGCCCTGTGAATGCTCACTCGGCACACATAGGCTGACACAAGGCCACTGGAATCAAGCTCTTCCACTTACAAGGTTAGACCCAAGATTTTGGTTCTAATCAGATGCCCCAGGATGGACTCTGGAAGGTTCTGTCATCTTCCTTTCTTTTATTGCCTTCTCTGATTGTTTAATTGTTTGGGTGGGGTTGTCCCACACGTGCTTATATGAAGGCAGTTATTTATAATAACACAAAATAAAAGGGATACAAAAGAGATCCTGGAAAATTAAAACAGCAGTAGGGAAAGGTTTCTTTCCCTCGTTCCCGTTTGACTTTCCCCAATCCATATACAAAAACATATGACCAAAGCAGCATTCTAAGAAACACTTTAGAACAATTAAAATTTTCACCTGGTAGAGCTCTAAGTGGCATTCAAGTGGTTCTCACTTTTGGTTTTACTAATTCCTCCACTTGAGCCAAGCCAAATCCAATCAAACTCCATCCAACTTGAGGTTCCTGTTATATAAGGTTTTAAGAGCTATAAGCTGGAATTAAAGGCACAGTAACAGCAAGAGCCAATCAGAGGGAGCCTCAAAATAGCCCGGTCCCCGTGGAAGACCAAGGCAGATGTATTTGTCCAGCTGCTTGATGGAGAAGGCCCCCAGGCCTCCCACTCACTCACCGGAGGCCCGTAAAAGGCTCACCTACAGCTGCTTGTGAAATTGGTTCCTTGTAAATGAAAGTCGACCAGGAGTCATAGGAGCCTATGGCAGCTGGACAGGGAGGGCTGGGGTGCCAAACAGAGCAGGAAATGGCCAGGGGCCAGGGTAAACAACCGGGGGCGGGAACTGAGGTGAGTATCTGTCCCAGGATAGCTCAGCGAGGTCCTGCTTTCCAAGGGTTTGGCCAGAGCCACCTGGTTTATTTTCAGTTCATCCGGGTATACCCTCATTGACTATGGGAGCCTCACATTTGCATGTCTGCTTTAAGAGAGACCCTAACAAGTACACATAATAAAATGTTAATTTATGCCTTCTGCTAGGGTTGGGATTGAGTGTGGCTTGATGCAAACTGCAAAACAGAACAAATCTGGAAATTCTGGCAGGCAGCAGAGGAGGGTGGAGAGAGAATGCGCTCCTCTGAGTTTGGAGGGGAGGCCGAGCGGAAGCTTCCTGGCCTCAAGCTCCCTGCAGACCCCAGCTGGGGCTTTCTCCAGCAGCTGGGCCCAGTTTCCCCAGCACAGCTGAGCGACGGCCTTTCTGTCTCGAGAGCCCCGGGGTCCGCAATGCAATAGTGACCAGCACTGGGCACAGGGCAGGGCCTTCATAAATCCTGGGGGAATTGATGAATAACACTGGGAATTTTCTGAAGATGAACGCTCCCTCCCATATTTTGGAAAATATCAGGTCTCACTTAGCTCTTTAAGAACTCCACACCCATCTCCACCTTAGAGGAGAAAGCCAGCACACAGTGATGTTCTGAGTTATCCTTAAAGAAGGATAACCTCAGAAGTCCCTTGTGGATCTCTAAATGCTTTTGACCCTAGACCAGTGCCCACTGCCTCAGGCCATCTTGTATAAACAACTCTTGCCATTGAGCTTTGTCCAGACCGCCCTATCCTGGTGCCAACCCCATGGCCGTTACAAATATATGTCCTAAGTTGGCCCTGTCCCTAGGAATAAGACAGAAATTTCTTCTCTTTATCCCTTTCCCCCATGCTGATTAACATCAAGCTGATACCGTGCTCAGTTGCTCGGTCATGTCTCTTTGCAACCCTTTGGACTGTAGTCCTCCAGGCTCCTCTGTCCATGGGATTATCCAGACAAGAATACTGGAGTGGATTGCCATTTCCTCCTCCAGGGGATCTTCCCAACCCAAGGACTGAGCCCATGTCTCCCGTATCTCCTGCCTTTCAGGAGAGTTCTTTACCAGCTGAGCTATCTGGGAAGCCGAAACTGATATCAGTGCAGGATTAAAATACACCAGCAGAATTCTGGCCGATCACTGTAAACACCTTTGGTGTTCCCTCCCAGGCCTGTGACACTATGTTTCCCTGGGAAACACCCCTTCTCCATAAAAGAGACCCTCAAGTAACTGTTCACCAGGAGTCCTCAACTTCCATCAGAGATTGCATCAGAGTTTCAAGCTGGACAATCATATTCTTACTTTAAGTGCCTTGGAATTAAAGAAAGCTAGTTAGCATGTAAGTCTGGCTCAGATACATATTTTGGAGCAAAGGTGGTCATTTGTGGGGAGACTAGAAACAAGTCAGTCTTGGGAGAGGGGAAGAAAATGCAAATATACAAAGTAAAGCAGAGTCAAAAGGAGCCTGCTGACATGTCCTTCCGTTGGGTCCTAAAGATGACATTGCATCTTTATAATAAATTCCTGTTGATTGATCAGTCTAACCCTACTGCTTTCTGATATATGTTACCAAAAGACTTTAAAGACAGTGACAAGTTTCACCACAGACCTCTGTAACCCTAATTCACCCTACGTTCTAACCCCATAATCTTACCCTATTCCATCAGGTCTTGACTCTAAGAATTTGACCTACTCAAAGTCATGGTGCAATTCCCATTCGCCTATGTTACCATGACAACAAACCTTTATCTAGCTCTCCATGAACCCCTCTGCCCTCCCATCCCAAACGATTTCCTCTGCCACTGCAAGGTGTGGCTTGGCTTGAATCTCATCAAGATTTTTTCACACCTCTCTGAACCCCCTCCTCTGGTTTCTTTCCTATTTCCACCGGGATTGCTCGCTAGACTTAGAATGGGTCTCACTCTCCCTGTGGCCATACAAATGCATCTAGATTGGATACTAGATGCTTTTGTTGTTGTTTTTGTTCTTGGCAAATGCAGTGGTTTCTATGTGTTGATTTATGTTATGGAAACAGCAATTATGGTGATGAAAAAATTAACTATAAATGGGGCACAGCACCTATAGGCACTTGGCTTTCGTGTGCCTGGCATAATATCTGGTCCCTGCTAATATTTGTATCTATGGTAATAAAAGAATTTCCTAATTTAAAAATAGATCTAAACTCCTGAGGAAATGAAGGAGCTAGATGGAATTGTTGCTTGTGTCCTGGGCTCACCCAGGGAACCAGATTCTCCTCCAGCAGAGGAAGCCTGGAGGGGTCTCTGGCCTCAGGGAAGTTAGCTGGGCAATTTCAGTGTTCTCCTAGGGGTAAATGGGAGAAGAGATCTGGGGAAGAACACACAGTATATATGTCATCGAACTTCTTTTTCTGTTTGATGTCAATAAAATACATCACGAAATGAAAGCCCACGTGATGGGAGGAAAGACCCATGCTGCTTAACTATCTAAAGAAAATATAACCAAGGAGCTGCTAAAGATGCCCTGTTCATTTGTTCACAGACCCATCAGCTGGGTGGAAATGCTCTCTTCACACAAAGCAAAGCTGAAGACAGAGTGTTTCAGGACCCAAGGGGCTGTGCCATGAATGTGGCTCATACAATATTGCACAAGAAACTGATGATGAAGAAGCTAGTTCTGAATTTCTAAATGTATGGAAAAGAAGCTTGCTCTGTGACAGGCATGCCTCCAGTCCACTGTTGGCGATCCATCTGCATTTACTGTGTGCCTATTGGGTGCACTGTTTAGCCTTGGGTCTTTTTCTCCTTTTATGTTTCTTGGGTCATCATATTCTTTTTCTTCTATAAGAAATGCTGCTTGGAAATATCTGCAGGAATTGGAAAAAAAAAGAAAAAGAAAAAGCCCATTTTTGTTGTGAGATAGAGTTGTCTCCCGCACACGAAACATAAGGATTAGGAATAATTTTTTAATGGCCACACATATGGAAAAGGTCTCTCATCACTTTACACTCTCTACTGGATTTCTCCTCTGTTCCTTCTGGCTTCCTGTTGTTCCCTGCCAAAAAGATGTTTTCCTGTCATTCTTTGAGGCCGTTTTAATTTTACTTTGGAGTGGGCTCTCATTTGTTGATGTGTGGGGTTGCACACGGACACAAATCATCACAGTTTTTTATGTTTGATATAGAGCTCTATTAGGAGTAAATACAGTTAAATAACTGTTTAAAGGCTCCTACTAGGATAAAAACCTTGAGGAGGTGGAAAATCCATGAAAAGTGAAAGTGCACGTCAGTTAGTTGTGTCCAATTGTTTGCAGCCCCGCGGCCTGTAGCCTCTGTCTATGGAATTCTCCAGGCCAGAATACTGGAGTGGGTAGCCATTCCTTTCTCCAGGGGATCTTCCCAACCCANAACCTTGAGGAGGTGGAAAATCCATGAAAAGTGAAAGTGCACGTCAGTTAGTTGTGTCCAATTGTTTGCAGCCCCGCGGCCTGTAGCCTCTGTCTATGGAATTCTCCAGGCCAGAATACTGGAGTGGGTAGCCATTCCTTTCTCCAGGGGATCTTCCCAACCCAGGGATGGAACCTGGTTCTCCCACAAGGTAGGTAGATTCTTTACCATCTGAGCCACAAGGGAAGCCGGGAAAACCCATATCACACTGATTATTTACAATCATTTCCAAAGTGCATCTGTGCGTCTCTGGCTGCCAATGTGCTGAGGGCATGTAGATAAACATTGTGGCCTCAATAAATGAGCTCAGCCAGAGATTTTCTACGAGACTACTCCAGAGAGTAATGGGTTCCACTGGAGAAAAGGGAAGGCCTCTGAAAAGCAAGCAACATTACATTTTCTAATTAGATTTCAGGTCAAAGGTTGAGTAAGTACAGTAGCTTAGTGCAGAACCCAGAGTTGTCCCTGGGATTCTCATCCTCACACCACTTAGATGCTTTCTCTCTGGAAGTCTCCAACGTAGCTAAATAAAAGAACAGAGTAGAGCAGGAATTTTTAAAAGACGGTGATCTTCTGAAACATTTGAAACCTGGGACTCTGAGGAGAGGAAGATGCGTGTCAGAAACCCTCAAGANCATCCTCACACCACTTAGATGCTTTCTCTCTGGAAGTCTCCAACGTAGCTAAATAAAAGAACAGAGTAGAGCAGGAATTTTTAAAAGACGGTGATCTTCTGAAACATTTGAAACCTGGGACTCTGAGGAGAGGAAGATGCGTGTCAGAAACCCTCAAGACTGTATAACCATATACAACAAGAAACTCAGAAAAGAAAGTAGCAGTATGTGCTATAGTCTGCTGACCTGTCCTGTGTTTAAAGCAGTGCTTCTCTTTTCTTCTGTGGGTCCCCAGTTTCGGGCAGGATGCCCCAGAAATGCTGCACCCTGTGGGTAGGTCAGGGTGTGCCTGTCCCGTGGTGAAGAGAACAGAGCAACCGGGGGAGGATATGACTGGTTTATGAGGTAGGGAGGTTTCCGGGAATTCTTTTCCTTCTTCCAAGTCATGACACTGGAAAACCAGTTCTGAAGAAAGGGGGCAGTAGCTGACACAAATCACTGTGGAGAAGATGGCCGAGAAGATTCTGAATCTTAGTCCTCATGCACCCCCTAGTGTAAGAGAAAGGGTAGTTCCTTGATTATTGGGTTGAAGCTGAAAATCAAGCCATTACCTCCTTTGATGAACAGGAGACGCTGAGGGGAAAGAAATGAGAAATAGATTAAAGACTAGTAATGAATTAAATTCACAGCTGTGACAATTGCAGGCTACAAATTAGCAATCTGTTAAAAAATTAAGTAGGTCAGATGCGACTGAGTGACTTCACTTCGCTTGATATACTGAGGACTCAAATGTGAAGAAAGTAGGCAGACTCCCCATTGTTTAGACCAGCTTCTCAAACGTGTGTGTGTGTGTTCGTCATTCAGTCATGTCTGACTCTTAGCGACCCCATGGATTGTAGCCCACCTGGCTCCTCTGTCCATGGAATTTTCCAGGCAGGAATACTGGAGTGGGTTGCCATGCCCTTCTCCAGGGGATCTTCCCGACCCAGGGATTGAACCTGGGTCTCTTGCACTGCAGGCAGTTTCTTTACTGTCTGAGCCACCAGGGAAGCTCTCTCACATGTTAATGTTCACACCGATCAGCCAAGGATCTTGTTAAAAGACACAGTTTTGATTCAGTAGCTCTAGACGGAGCTCTTGATTCTCCATCTTTAACAAGCTTCAAGTGGTGCAGAGGATGCTGGTCCACAAACCACACTTTGATGGCACTTCAAGTAGCAGACAGGGATGGTTGATGCCCTGGGATTGGCTTTTTTGTTGTGCAGTATTCCAAAGTTCCTAAAGCTTCCATCTCTACCAACCCTCTGACCAAACCTGTTGGAACACAGCAATGATTCCCTCATTCATTTGGTGGCACTGTAAATTTGTCAGTTCAGAGAAAATTATTTTTTATTTTCTGAACTTAAAAGAGTATTTACCAGACACATTTTATTTTGGGGGGCTCCAAAATCACTGTGGACAGTGAATGCAGTCAAGAAATTAAAAGATGCTTGCTCTTTGGAAGGAAGGAAGAAAGGAAGGAAGGAAGTTCAGGTGCTTAGTCATGCCCAACTCTTCGCAATCCCTTGGACTGCAGCACACCAGGCTTCCCTGTCCATCATCAACTCCAAGAGCTTGTTCAAATTCATGTCCATCAAGTCAGTGATGCCATCCAACAAACTCATCCTCTGTTGTCCCCTTCTTCTCCTGCCTTCAGTCTTTCCCAGCATCAGNGTGCTTAGTCATGCCCAACTCTTCGCAATCCCTTGGACTGCAGCACACCAGGCTTCCCTGTCCATCATCAACTCCAAGAGCTTGTTCAAATTCATGTCCATCAAGTCAGTGATGCCATCCAACAAACTCATCCTCTGTTGTCCCCTTCTTCTCCTGCCTTCAGTCTTTCCCAGCATCAGTCTTTTCCAGTGAGTCAGTTCCTCACATCAGGTGGCCAAAGTATTGGAGCTTCAGCTTCAGCATCAGTCCTTCCAATGAATATTCAGGACTGATTTCCTTTAGGATTGACTGGTTTGATAAACGCTGATATTCAAGGGACTCTCAAGAGTCTTCTCCAACACCATAGTTCAAAAGCATCAATTCTTTGGTGCTCAGCCGTCTTTATGGTCCAATTCTCACATCCATGCATGACTACTGGAAAAACCACAACTCTGACTTTGTGGACCTTTGTCAGCAAAGACATGTCTCTGCTTTTTAATATGCTGTCTAGGTTTGTCATAGCTTTTCTTCCAAGAAGCAAGCATCTTTTAATTTCATGGCTTCAGTACTGTCTACAGTGATTTGGGAGCCCCCCAAACATAAACTCTATCACTGTCTCCATTTTTCTCCATCTATTTGCCATGAAGTGATGGGATCAGATGCCATGATCTTAGTTATCTGAATGTTGAGTTTTAAGCCAGCTTTTCCACTCTCCTCTTTCACTTTCATCAATGTGCTCCTTGGGAGGAAAGTTATGACACATCGAGACAGAGTACGGTGAAGGACAGGGGAGCCTAGCTTGCTGCAGTCCATGGGGTCACAAACAGACATGACTTAGCAACTGAACAGCAACAAATCTGCATTTAACAATTTGTGAAGCTGGACTGTTAATGACATATTACCTTGTGATCTCCTGATTCATGAGTTTTCCCCAAGTAAGTTGTCTGCCCCTAGGAATAAGAACTGTCTTATACCATTTTGTTTCTTCCATGCATAGTGAAGGCCTAGAAGAGACAATGACAAAATTAGTGGATGTCTACTGTTATCTTCAGAGAAGGCAATGGCACCCCCATTCCAGTACTCTGGCCTGGAAAATCCCATGGACGGAGGAGCCTGGTAGGCTGCAGTCCATGGAGTCGCTCAGAGTCAGACATGACTGAGGGACTTCACTTTCACTTTTCACTTTCATGCTTGGAGAAGGAAATGGCAACCCACTCCAGTGTTCTTGCCTGGAGAATCCCAGGGATGGGGGTGTCTGGTGGGCTGCTGTCTATGGGGTCGTTCAGAGTCGGACACGACTGAAGTGACTTAGCAGCAACTGTTATCTTTCATTTGAAAAAATTTCAAATCTCTTTCCTAAGAGTGGATTTTGATTCTGAGGTCCCAAGAGATGAAGGATTGAAAAGATATCAGGGTCCCTGTAAGAACTGAACAGAAGATGCTAGGGAAAATTTGGACCTCTTCTTGCAATCAGATAAATATATCCTAGTCCTCAAAACTTTACCTATGGCTTTCCTTAGAGTTAGATGTCTTGTTTTGAATTCTATTTAGGTTTGTACTTAAGATCTCTCTATATAAAAATGTTCCGACATCCTGAGCAGAGGAAATAAAAAATAGATTTAATAATAGTACACATGACATGATTAAGGAAAAATATATGTGCTTTGAAGAAATATAGGATGAAAATTTCAAGACAGGAAGAAGATAATGTATGAATAAAATAAGTAACTCTTCTCTATTTTCATTGTGAAAGATCACAGAAAGTTTATAATACTGCAGGCTTGAGTGCAAGCCATATTCTCATGCTTGAGAAATGAATAGATTAGGTGACTTCACATACCTTTGGACTGAATGTTGTCAAGATAGAAATGTCTCACACCTTCTAGAGTAGACCATGCTGAAATGGACAACAAGAAAATATGTGAGTTCCTGGTAATCACTTACCTGCACTCTTTGCCTAAAAGTTTTTTAATCCCACCTGGATGGGCTAGAAAAGATGACTTTTGAGTTCTCTGACAAATTGAGAGCTTGTGATTTTTAAAAATAATTAATACCTATTACTAATAACTATGTAGTATATATTAATAATTATAATAATTATTCATAAACATTTTGTATGATTGATTTCAGAATGCAAAGGCACTCTAGAAGCTGATAGAGACAATAGATATCTTCTTTTTTATGAGAAGAGCTCTCCTTCCACACCCCAGACAGTTACAACATTTATAGGTTCTGCTGAAACACTTCCAGCTAGAACAAACTATCTGTATATGAAGACAACCATTTTTGTGGGATAGTATTTCTCTATCACTAGAAAAATAGCTCATCTTTACCATAATAATTTTATAAAACAGAGAAAAGCACAAAATAAAAATTAGAAATATATATAATATTCAATACTAACACTCAGAGATAACCACTATTAACCTTTTGATGTATATGCCCAGGTGTGTATGTGTGCGTGTGTGTGTGCATATGTATATTTTTATTTTGAAAAAAATCAGACTACCCATATTTTAGAACTGACTTTAACCATCCTTTGTCATTAGTATTTTTCCAAAACATCACTTTCAAAGGTTGAATAACCACATTTAGGTGTTTAAAATAGCTATAGTTACTAAAGTTTTTTTTCTTCTATCAAGTCAAAACATACCTTTCTATAATTTACATGTATTTGTCCTTTCTCTGCCCTCCAGACCTACATGCAATAAATAGTGTCATTCTACTTTTTCAGGCCAACACTTTAAATGTGTGAAGACTGCCTTCAGATCCCCCTGAGTCTTATTTTTGGGTTTTAATCAGCCTCAGGTTTTCAAGCCTCTTTCATGGCTCCCAGGTTCCACTATCATGAAAGCTATCCTCTGGGTTCATTTCAGTTTGTCATTTTCTCCCCAAAATTGGATAAAATATTTCAGAGAAGTTTAGAAGAGAACCATCACCTCTTTTTTGGTGGAATTTGGAATATATTTATGTAGCCAGTATCCTGTTGGATTTCTGCAGTCTTGCCTCATTGTTGACCTGTGGAGACTTCCATGTCTTGCTCTTACACCTGCTGCTCTTGAGTTCCCACCATCTCCACCACCACCCTGCTACATCTCCTAATCCTGCACTCAGATGGCTCTGAACCTGAATGCGTGACCTTTTGTATATTCTTTCATTAATCCAGCACATATTCATTGAACACGTGCTATGTGCCAGGAACTGCTGGGGGCACCAGGGATATGATGGTGTTCTTTGCTTGTCAACAGACTTAACAATCTGTAATAAAGACAGGGACAGAGCAAGATGCTACGGAAGCTCACAGCAGTCCTTATGTGGTTAAGGCTTGGGTAAGACCTTGCTGAAGAAATGTGATTTAGGTGAAGACCTGAAGGAATTCTTGTGAGAGTCAGTCCATTGTCCCAGCCCCCGGAAATAATTCTGGATCTCTCTTTTTTTTCTTTCAGTGAGTGATAGAAATGCCACCTACACTATCATATGAATTGTCAAGAAATGGGGAACACAACAGAGCCCAGGACCGGTCTTTGTCACACTATAGACCTTTCCCCAAACTTTTCCAGATCCATCTAGTTGTGTTTTATATACAGAAACTTTTTCCTATGTGGGAAAAGAATGTAAAAATAAAAAAGAGTGGATATCTGTCCATGTATAATTGATTTGCTTGGCTGTACCTGAAACTAACACAACACTGTAAGCCAGCTATACTTCAACAAAGATTTTAAAAATATAATATATGGAATCTAGAAAAATGGTATCAGTTCAGTCGCTCAGTTGTGTCTGACTCTTTGCGACCCCATGAATCACAGCACGCCAGGCCTCTCTGTCCATCACCAACTCCAGGAGTTCACCCAGACTCATGCCCATCGAGTCAGTGATGCCATCCAGCCATCTCATCCTCTATCTTCCCCTTCTCCTCCTGCCCCCAATCCCTCCCAGCATCAGAGTCTTTTCCATTGAGTCAGCTCTCTGCATGAGGTGGCCAAAGTACTGGAGTTTCAGCTTTAGCATCATTCCTTCCAAAGAAATCCCAGGGCTGATCTCCTTCAGAATGGACTGGTTGAATCTCCTTGCAGTCCAAGGGACTCTCAAGAGTCTTCTACAATACCACAGTTCAAAAGCATCAGTTCTTTGGCATTCTGCCTTCTTCACAGTCCAACTCTCACATCCATACATGACTACTGGAAAAACCATAGCCTTGACTAGATGGACCTTAGTTGGCAAAGTAATGTCTTTGCTTTTGAATATGCTATCTAGGTTGGTCATAACTTTTCTTCCAAGGAGTAAGCGTTTTTTAATTTCATGGCTGCAATCATCATCTGTAGTGATTTCGGAGCCCCCAAAAATAAAGTCTGACACTGTTTCCACTGTTTCCCCATCTATTTCCCATGAAGTGATGGGACTGGAAAAATGGTATAGATAAGCTTATTTGCAAAGCAGAAAGAGAGACACAAACATAGAGAACAAGGAAGATAGCAAGGTGAAAGGGAGGGTGGAATGAATTGGGATTGACATACATACACTATGCTGTGTGCTTAATCTCTCAGTTGTGTCTGACTCTTTGCAAAGCCATGGACCACAGCATGTCAGGCTCCTCTGTCCATGAGGAGTCTCCAGGCAAGAATGCTGGAGTGGGTTACCATGCCCTCCTCCAGAGGATCTTCCCAACCCAGAGATCACACCAGGTCTCCTGCTTTGCAGGCTGATTCTTTACTGACTGAACCACCAGGGAAGTCAAAGAATATGGGAGTGGGTAGCCTGTCCCTTCTCCAGGGTATCTTCCCGACCCAGGAATTGAACTGGAGTCTTCTGCATTGCAGGCAGATTCTTCATCAGCTGAGCTATCAGGGAAGTCCTATGTATAAAATGGGCTTCTCAAGTGGTGGTCGGAGAAGGCAATGGCACCCCACTCCAGTACTCTTGCCTGGAGTCCATGGGGTCGCTAAAAGTCGGATACGATTGAGTGACTTCCCTTTCGCTTCTCACTTTCATGCACTGGAGAAAGCACCCCACTCCAGTACTCCAGTACTCTTGCCTGGAAAATACCATGGATGAAGGAAACTGGTGGGCTGCAGTCCATGGGGTTGCGAAGAGTCGGACACGACTGAAGCGATTTAGCTGCAGCAGCAGCAGCAGCAGCAGAGATTGAGCACACCCATATAAAACAGATAACGAGAACCTACTGTATGGCACAGGAAACTCTACTTAAAGTTCTGCAATGACCTAAACAGGAGGGAAATCCAAAAAAGAAGAAGGATATAAAAAGAGGATATATAAAAAAAGAAGGGATATTTCTAAACATAGAGCTGATTGACTTTGCTATACAGCAGAAACTAACACAATATTGCAAAGCAATCAAATAAAATAAAGATCAATTTAAAAAAATAAAATTTTCTCCATGAATCTATTTGCAGTGGATAAAGAATATGGTTAATATGAATTTACTCTTCATGTTAGAATTCCTTGCTTTAATTGATTGTGTGCCTAAAGCCTCCAAAGTCTTGTCCTGGATGGAGTGTGGGCATGACACTTCACACCAGCTCCTGATGCTCTGGAATTGGGCTCTTGATCAGGTGCTCTGGCTTGTGAAGCTAATGTGTGCCATTAAAGTGTCTTGGCTCTTTGGGTGGCGTTCTTAGAAATTGCTCTTTGTTGGATGATGAGTGTGTTAAAGCGTGTTTTCCTTCACATACTGAAGCTTCTCTCCATGATTCTTGTCCACATTTCCCTGCTCCTTTCTGCTCTTTTAAATGATTATGGACTCATCATTCTTTCAAGTCCTACTCTGGCTCTGTAATATCCAAAGGGACCCATTTGTTTTCCAAAGAGCCAAGCATTTGTTTATACCCCACATTGAACTGAGGTCTTCAGCATTGCAGGCAGATTCTTTACCACCTGAGGTATGAGGGAAGCTGTTTACACCCCACATACAAACAACTGAAAAACAATCTTTCATTTGCCAACGTATTTTGACATTGCAGAGACACATATTAATCTTCCTTATTCCCAGCCACCTTGAACAACTACCTGAATGGGAAAAAAGTGAAGCATTGTTTTCTAATAGCAACATAGATATTTCTTTTCCTGAATTGTTGCTTCATTTTATCATATGGATGTGCGTCTGACACATTGATGGGAAGCTCCCAGAAAGAGGGGGTGGCTTGCTGTAAAATGTAGTGAGTGTCTGGGTACCAAGTGCAACCCAGGGGCTGCGGTTACTATTAGCAACCATCTCAATCCCCGCGGTGGGCCAGGGACACAAGAAGGACTCTCTGTCTTGTGTGCAAAGTAAACTGCTGTAGAAAAGTATATGGCTGCCACATTTCTTTATGTGGAACAATGATTCTTTTTGAAATTACTTCCAAACTTGGTTTAAGTACAGCCTTGCCAAAAAAGCCAGACCATCCTTCTCTGCTCATAACTCTGTGACTTCATTTAGTGAAAGGAGGCATTTTTCAGGGACCATCTCTTCTGTTTTGCTGGAGATGTTATTTGATATTATCTAATGTTCTTCCATGAACTTACTGGAAAATCAGGCCATTTTCTTTTTGGATTTTATGTTGTAATGCCATCATTTATACAAATTCATCGCAGGCCTGTTTTGAGAGTTTTTTTATTCTTAATTTTAGCAATAATGTGTTACTGAATTTCTGGGCAGAGAACATTTTTTTTTTTTCTGTCTGGCAGTGAGTCACGGTTTTAATACCTTGAAAGGCTTGTCACAGGCTCCTTTCTCACATGTGGGTTGCACTTTGAAATAACAGTGGGTTGAACTGGCTGATGTGATTTTTAGGTTAGCTCGTTGGCAGAGAGCTTAGAGAGCAGAGGTACAGGGGTATTATGTTGGAGGTCTCAGGCAAGGTGAAAGTCCACCTCGATCTCCCCTGCTGACTTTGATGATATATAGAAAGTGTTTCTCCCAGATACCAGGCATGAGGCAGACCCTCAGCAGGAGACAGGGCAGACTGTCAGGTTTTCACATTTAGCAAGAATTTTTTTTTACTGATACTTTGATGTCATTCTTGGAGCTATCAGACACGCAGGGATCACTGAATATTTCTGCACTTCTCTAAGCCTGTGATGTATAAACTAGCAACTATTTTCAGGTCACATTTCTTACCATAGGGTGCTACATTTTATTTGCATCTTAGCAGTGACTGAGTTCCTCTTGGACATTATTGAATGTTTTACTCATTTAGGTAAATAACTCTGGCCAATCAAAAATATAAGATTCATTCAACTGTTCAAGTGTGCTATTTATTGATTCTCTAATATTTAACAAGTGCTCAGTTAAACCATTAAAGCATTATGAGCAATTAATAAATTCTTGATAAAGTTTATTTATCCTTACATTATAAATCATCTGATCACTGAAAAGTTGTTCTGTACCATACATCAAAGCTGTAACGATGAATAAGACATTGATTTGCCTTCAGTGAGTTCACAGTCCACTGGCACATCCAGGAATGTCAGGAGAAAATTACATTCAGTGTGAAAACTATCCTTCTAGAGGGGAAAAGAGGATGGTAGGGGAGCACAGAAAGTGTTCATTTTAGTGTTTCATAAGGGGAGGAGACAGAAGACCAGGTAATACTCCAAGAACTAGCTATAGGTACACAGGCTTGAGGAAATGCCCATGTAATTGGTGAGACCGCAGCACTCCAGACAGAGCAGCAGGCATCAATTTGACGCTAGATCTGATTAAGCGCTAACTGTAGGACACAGGGCATCGGTCTGTGGGATGGCGGGTGGTGGTCTGTGAGGTGGGAGTCATGAAAGCTTCCATACAGGAGCTCGTTTGAGCATGGAAGATGGTTAGTGCTTTGATAGGCCTTTCGCTTGTATATCTTAGGTAGGGCAATCCAGGACAAGAATCTGACTTACTGTAGGAGATAGAGGCTGCCACATACGTTTCCTGGAGATTTTCGAGTATATGACACAAAGCTGTTTTCTTAGGTGATAAACCCTCAGGTAAGGTTAGGGGGGGCTTCCCAGGTAGCTCAGTGGCAAAGAATCCTCTTGCCAATGCAGGAGATGTGGGTTCAACCCCTGGGAGGAGGTGGGAGGACTCCCGGAGGAGGAAACGGCCATCCACTCCAGTATTTATGCACCTGTCTGTACACCCACCCCAGCCTGCTCTGCCCCAACCACAACTCACCCAGGTGTCCCTATCTGGCTCCAAGGAGAACTGCAGTGGCAGAAGGGAAAGAGAACCAACCAAGGCCTTCCCCCTCCTAACCAGCTGCCAGGCAGAGCCCTGGCCGAACACCAGGACAGGAGCTCCTGGAGGAGGAAATGGCAACCCACTCCAGTATTCTTCTCTGGGAAATCCCATGGACACAAGAGCCTGGTGGGCTACAGTCTATGGGGTCACAAAGAATTGGACACAACTGAGTGACTGAGCACACACATGCAAAGTTAGAAGGAGTCTACATGCCCCACAAACAGATGCCTCCTAAGGCTGAAACGGAACAAATGCTTACAGTGAACGTACCAGCAATGGTAAGAATAATGAACTACAGTCACATATTTTGAAGGAAATGAACACGGAATTGCAAGTTGTCAGGAAATGCTGAGAAAGGATCAGTTTCTCAATGGAAATAAGAAGTAGCCTTTCCCAGTTGCACAACCATTTATATATTTTTGTTGATCACATGCAAAGCACAGATGGAAATTCAGGAATGCTGAGTTGATATACAACTTTCCAAAAAGGGAATTTAAGGATCTCTAGTGCACGGAAGGGGTCAAGGGATATGGTAAAAGAGAAAGAGAACAAGGGCTGTAGTACTCACAGACGGTACATCTGCGCCACAGGTAGTGAACAGATGAAACGAATTAAAATCATCTGTTTCTACTACTCTTTTCAACCCACTTGCATCATTCTGGGCCAACTTTTGAAAGCCGACTTAGCTGAGCTTCCTCTTCTGTAATTCCCGATAAATGGCAAGACATTGGATACATACAGGTAACAATGAGTTCGGAAGACATGAAGCAAAGAAGACAAACTCCTGACAACCAAGATGGTATCCTGTGGAATAAGTCAGGTTTAAGCAATTAAATAAGAAAACCCCTGTATCCAGAAAGTTCATGGCTTTACTCACAGCTGCTATCTTTGGGGACCATTGGCTGGTGGGATTCAGGAAGTACCTTGGGGTAATGGCTTCTGCTTGGTGGGGAAGAATTCTTTAGGCAGCACTCACTCGTTCAGATGTTGTTTTCTCTCCAAAAGTCAGGGTGGTCTGTCCAAGTCCTTCCACGGCTGGGGGACAAAGGAGAGAAGGTATTCTGGAGCAGGCAAGTGACAGCCCCTCCCAAGCTGTAGAGTGGGCCCTGGAGACGAGCCATGCTTTCCACAGTTCTCACATTTGCGTGAGTCTGTGCATTCACAAGTAGGAATCGAAATAGCTAGAGTTATATAAAGACAACTGATGCAGATTCTGAACTTTAATGTGTGAATGTTGTGAAATCATAGAAGATACTAAGAATTCTCCAAATCAGTCTATAAAGAAGGTCACATACAGGCTGGTATAGAATACAGAAGGACCTGTTCTGAACAAGGCTTACAAAAAGAAGACAAGGACAGGGTGATGATAGAAATACTTGCCTTCCATGTATCTGCCTAAAGGCTTTTATCAATACTTTAGAGAGGAAAGATTGGGGCTATTACAACAAACCACCTTGAAGCTGTATATTAGTTGTTATAATTCAGGATTTTTAAGTGTAATAGTAATAAATGATATATTTTATGTTTATAACATCAGCTCAGGATCTATCAGTCATCTATCTAATCTAATCTAAATAAAAAGTAATGCTATCTGAACTTGCTACAGATGACATCCTAACTACGCAGGTCCAATTGGAATTGGCAAAGATAATAAGCAGCAAACTTCACTAAATGGTGCCTGAACAAGGCAAATTCCTCTTTGGGTGTGCCAGATAAACATCCACAAGCTTACGCTTGTTACATAGATCTGTGGAATGTTGGAGAGCTAGAAAGGACGTCAAGTGCATTGCCCTTCATTATACAGGGCAATTATGAAGATGCTGCAGGACAAGGGGACTTCTTGAGGAACGGACTTTCATCCCAAGAACTTGAACTCTGGGCCTCAGCTCCTTGTTGGATACTTTTTCAAGGACACCCAACAGTCTTGGGGGGAAAAGGGATGTGGATGTCCAGGAGGAGGATGTATCATATAAGCATTTTGATCTTCCTCAAGGAATTGCATTTCTCGATTTGATGAACATATTGTGAATAGTGGGCTTCTCTGGAGGCTCAGACATTAAAGAATCTGCCTGCAATACAACCATGACAGAGAAGCCAGCAGAGACTTATTTAGAAGTTCTTGCTCCTTTTTTTCACTCTGGCTGCCAGACAGTGTATATCTTTTCGATCACTCCTCTCTTCTTTCCTCAGCATGGCTGTTTGAGCTACATGCATGCTAAATTGCTTCAGTCATGTCTGACTCTTTGTAACCCCCTGGTCTGTAGCCGGCCAGGCTCCTCCGTCCCTGGGGATTCTCCAGGTAAGAATGCTGGAGTGGGCTGCCATGCCCTCCTCCAGGGGATTTTTCAAATGCAGGGATCAAACCTACATCTCTTATATCTCCTGCATTGGCAGGCAGGTTCTTTACCACTAGTGCCACCTGGGAAACCACACATTTGAGATGGCTGATGGTGAGAGAGCTGGGGGAAATGGGTGGTGGCAGTGATGTGTCTCATGGTACAGATGGGCACAGCTGTGGCCTGGCCAGTCGGTCAGCTCTCAGGAACAGTTGGAGGGCCTCCTGCCTGTCTTTCTAGTCAGAAGCCAATCCTGCTAGACTGTACAAGATCTCATCATAAAACAGGGGGAAGTCTGCTTTATTTATTACGAGGAGAAAAATATCACTTTTCTCCTGAGCAAATATGAGCATTTCTGAAGACACATCGGCAACTCCTTCTAGAAGAGTTTTGAGCTTTTAGGGATGGAAACACCTAGGATGAAAATCTCTTCCTGGGAAGTGAATTTATGAGATGCCACCACTTCTGTTGTTGTTGTTTAGTCACTAATTAAAGGAGGGACTTTCCCAGTGGTCCAGTGGTGAAGCCTTTGCCTTCCAATGCAGAGGCTGCAGGTTCTGTTTCTGGTTGGGGAGCTATGATCCCACATGCCTTGCAGCCAAAAAACCAAAACACAAAACAGAAACAATATTGTAACAAATTCAATGACAACTTTTAAAATGATCCACATTAAAAAAAAAATCTTAAAAAAAAATATGAGCTTAAGGAAAAGTCTTGGGAATTCCAAGATGTCAAACATCCCAGGAAGGGGAGTGAAACTTAGAGGGGAAGAAGTGGGGAGACGTTGGAGAATTCATGGGTGACCATACTGGCACTAACCAGATTCCCCCAAGTCTGCAGAGACTTCCAGTTCCCTCTAGAATTCAACACCACTCCTTTCAGGAAATCTTCAAGTTGAGAGATACTCAGATTTAAAGAAGTCATGTACTGTCATGTGGGGGGAACAGACCCAGGGCAGGAGATGAACATCCAAGGCGTTACAAGATTCAGGCTGGAAAATCAGCATCCAGGCAGATGTCTGTGCTTGCCTAGTGTTAGAAGATTCTGGAGTGCAGCAAGCATTTCCTGCCTCCATGCATTTGCATCCGTTCCCTCTCACAGGAATGCTCTTTCCCTAGTTAGTTATAGAGAGACCCTTCTGGGCAGATCATTCTAGCTTCCTACATTTCCATTCTTCTTTTAGAGGATGCCATTCACTTCTTTCATAGCATAAATCAAAATCTACCCTTTGATTTTATTTCAGTCATGTAACTAATACTTGTGAGCACCTATTCTGTTCAGGCACATTCTAAGCAGGAAGAACTCCATGGAAACAAGGAGAAGGCCCTTGCCCTCTGCTCCCCTTCTGAGGTGGCGGGTACCAACAGTGCACACTTCGGTAAGGCTGCCCTGCTCTCACCTCTGATATGGCAATTCATTTATGCTACACTGAATCTCCAGTGTTGGAAGTGGGGCCTTTTAATACCCACCCTCCTTAAGCAGACACGGAACTGTGGAATCCCAGGTGGCTCAGTGGTAAAGAATCTACCTGCAATGCAAGAGACCTGGGTTCGATCCCTGGGTTGGGAAGATCCCTTGGAGTAGGAAATGGCAACCCACTCCACAAACAGAGGAGCCTGATGGGCTACAGTCTATGATGTCACAGAGTCAGACATGACTGAGCACACAAACATCAGCAACAGCAACTCCTTCCCACAGAAGAGGAAGTGGTGATATGGGAAGGTTAACACACTCACCCTGGGTCAGTTGGTTCATCATCTCTTGGTTTAAGGACAGACTCTCGCTCATGATTTGTCTCTTCCAGTGGAATATAAGCTCTATGAAGTTAGGAACCATCCGTGTCTCATTCCCTGGTGTACCCTCAACATCTGGTACATAAGAGGTGTTTATAAATGCTTGCAGAACGACTGAAAGAAAAAGAGTACTTAGAAATACCCATTAGGACCATCTGGGCTATTTTAGTAAGAAAATGCTCTTTCCATCCCTGTTGGCTGTGTGATGGCAGAATCAGGCCATCTTGATCTTGCCTTCTACCACATAAAAATGCATTTATTGTGCAGCCATATTAAACTACTGCATGCTTGTTAGTGAATATTGAAGCCGAAGTTTAAATTCTTCTTTTATTACTGCCTCCTGTCTCCCCTATTTATTGATGCCGCTGTGTTTAGTCTCCAGGAAGCGGAGCTGAGTTCCTGAAATGAAAACCACCTCCCCTCAACTTGGCTTTGGGCTGCATGACTCAGGGGCTGGCTCTAACACCCTGGCAGCAGAACTCAACAGCCAGAAGTTTGGAGGAGACTTTATTTTGGTATCTAAGTAAGAAGGAAATACCTGGTGCAACTTGTCAGCCTTGAAGAGGAAAAACGACAGTCATCATCATAATAAAAGTGGTATCCTGGGTGAAGGTGAGACTGTTTACAAGCATGTGTCTTGTGCACACTTGGCTTTGCGCTGCGGTGCAGGATGTTCGCTGTGGCTCCATGGAAGCCGCTCTTTGTTGTTTGTGAACCTCGGTACCTTGGAGTTGCTTTGGAGAGACTGATAATTAGCAGGTTTCCAAATTAATGAATTAATGAGATGCACAAATGATCGAACACAGTCAAGAACAGGCTAAAAATGCTTCAAGGCTAAAACCAATGAAATCACAAGGAAAAAGTCTCCATAACTGATGTATCCATGGAAAGGTCTCTTAGCAAGTGGGCCAAAGCTGCTAATGACCCTGATAATAGGCATGCTGCTAGATTGTAGGACACTGGGCTAAACCTTTTGCGTCAACTCATTTCTTTTTATGGTAATTCTTGCTGTAAAGAAAATTATTCCTGTTTCACACTTCAGTAGGCTCACTGAACCCGCTGAGATTAAGTTGGGATCCAAACCCGGTTCCCATCGATTCCAAGATTTAGGGGTTTAACCACCGTGGTGTGTATTTTCCAGGATCCTCTTCAGGGCCTCAGGGAAAGGCGAGGGGGTAAGAACGGTGACCTCTGATTCCAGGCATTTCCCTCTTCACCTGCTTGATCTGACATATGGAGCTCAGTAAGACACTGGGCTGGAGAGGAGGGTCTTCTCAGAGTTTTAGGATGTTCCTCTGGCGTTTTTTCTCATTTCCTGCCCTTCTGCCTCCATCCTAGAGAGTAATTTGGTACATTTGAGAGAAAAGTCAACAAAGAGGAGACTCAGTCACTCCTCAAGAGTATTTTGCAGAAAGGTGTTATCACCCCATTTTATGGAGAGAAACTAAGATGTGGGGTAGAGGTTAATTTGCACAGTGTCACATAGCTTCCCCGTGGTTGGATTCCTACGTGAGCCCCAATTTTTCCCCGTCAAAAGCTGTGCTCCTCCCAAGACCAGACCGTGTCCCTTTCCACGGAGGCTCTCTTCTCGTGTCTGGGTGACTGGCGTGGGTAGCCCTTCCTCAGGGGAGGGACTTGAGGTGAAGCCAGAGCCCCCACTGCCCCGCGGCTTCTGCCACTTCCGCTCCTCAGAGATGCCTCTCACTCCACATCCGGTTCTTTGTGAGGGATCGTTCAGAGAGTTGTTGATGGTTATTTCGCTCTTGTGGCCAGGTCTCTGTGTTCCCTTACCTCGGAAAGACGTGTGATACAGGGAGGAAAGCAGGAGTTAGGAGACAGAGAAGGCAGTTCTTCTTCTTTGATGCTTAGTGCTCCGTTGTGAAAACTCAGGCTGGCGACCCTGGATGCTTCTGGAAGGGGAGTGGGCAGATGAATTGTACTGCTTGGAGTTCAAAAGGAAGAACTGACAGGGCTCAAAGGAGGAAAGGAAACTGGGGAATGTGCCAGACACGTCTCTATCGCACACTTATTCACAGAGCCCCCAAAAGATTTCTCTGTGGTGTGAGGGTGGGATGGGAAGATATAACACCCGAGTTCCTGGGAGCCTAGGCTTGACTTGAAGCTGAGGAATTCCCCGCCTCTGGGGGACATCTTGGGGTTGGGAAGCAAGCACAGCAGTGATGACCACGTGGGACAGAAGACCAGGGCCTTCTCCTAACATTGTCAAATCCAGATGATGACAGGGAATTTTGCATGACTGGGGAGGTGTAACTAAAGCCCCAATGCTGACAGCGATTGGATTTCTCGCCATCTCAGAGAAAAGTGAACGTGGAGCTAATGAAGACAAGAAATAAATGTGATATTTCTTGCACTCTAGTTTTGCAGAACAAATTTTAGATCCACTACAGATCCATTCCTTTGGCTGATGAAAAATTTTTCCTGTAGTTACACGGACAGATATTCCTGGAAGAAGTTGTATAATCTAGCATCCTCAGCCTTGCTGAGGATAAAAATCTCATCCTCAACTGTGACAACAGTGATTCTTCCCAAACCTTGGCTTTAAGGAAGGCATGATGAGCTGACAAAATTCCATATGGCAGGAGGGATTCTTCTGTGCAGTCTCTTCACTGTGTGGGGAATCTGAAAGAACAAGGGAGCAATAGCAACAGCCTTTAAAGAAAGTAGGTAAAGTAAAATTTTCTTTAAAGGAAGAACGGTAAATACTCCGGTGTAATGATCCTTTGATGAGGGACTCAGCTTTCTCATCTGCTGACCACTGATGGATATATGGACTGTATCCTTCCCTCTTTTCCTCTCTCTTATCCTTTTCTTCTTTCCTTCTCATTTCATCATTCTTCTGTCTTCTGGCATTTTTTTCACTCTCTCTGTGAATCTCCCAGCCTCACTCAGAATTTCATCCAGCCAACATGATAAGCATATTGCTTGATTGACTAATGCATGACTGAGGAAGGGGAGACATGCAGGGAGGAGTTAGAATAAGGTTAGCACATCACAGTCCTGCCAAGGAGTCCTCTGGCTCTCTAGAGGGGACTGCTGAGATCAGTGTCAGTGCTGAGATCTCTCACAGCCTCGGCAAAGCAAGAAGCAAGAAGCAGGACTCTGTGATGTGACTCAGTGTCCCCGAGATGAGAAGAAATGGCTGCTTTGGGAGAATAGCATCTAGTGTGGGCGCTGAGACCAGGGAGAAATTGCATTTTGGACTTCAGAGCATTGAGTGTGTTCCAGGAAAACTTTTTTGGGTTTTGAAAGAAAACAATTATGACATTGACTTCTTAATAGAAGGGACAGAATTCTTACTCTCAAGTCGCAGTATTTCCTGAGTTCTCCTGGCATGGAGATGCATGCAAGTCACGTGTGGGTTTCCAAGCTGAGGCAGAATAGACCAGGTGTGCCTGCTCAGTTGCTCAGTCCTGTCTGACTCTTTGCGACCCCATGGACTGTAGCCTGCCAGACTCCTCTGTCCTAGGATTTTTCAGGCAAGAATACTGGAGTGGGTTGCCATTTCCTTCATCAGGGGATCTTCCCAACCCAGGGACTGAACCTGAGTCCTTCACTGGCAGGCAGATTCCTTACCACAGAACCACTTGGGAAGCCCACAATAGACCAGAGCAGTCTGCTAAATTCCACAAGAGCTCTTTGCTTTTTCGTGGCAGTCGAAAGTTCATTTAATGCCAGGACTTATTTGGATAGGAAATAGTCATTTTGAAAATGTTCAGGTGAAGAAATACTGTCCTGACTCTCAACATGTGACTTCATGCTTCGAGAAAGGTAATATTAACTTGCAGCATGTGATTCCACGCAGAGCCGAGCCATGGAGTGTCTGCTGGTTTCCTAGCCATTCTTAAATTAAGGCGCTGCAATCTGTTACATAAATCTCTATTTTCTTATTTTAGGTTCAGCCAGCATTTTGCTAGTGAATAAATCAGACAGCCCAGATGTCATTTCTCCCTGGCTAGATATAAATCACAACCAAAATGCTGGCGAGGTTTGCCAAAATTGCTTCATATGTCAACAAAATCTATCATTACTGCCCCAGGATTCTCGCTTTCCCCCAAAGGAATAAAGAGATCATTTGCCATCAGTACAGAATCAGAGAATAAGACATTCCTGTGTTGAATAGTAAAGTCCTCCCCATGATGTTTTACACTGTATAAATGGACAGGATGCACCCCTTTACCAGGGACATGGAGAACCTTCTAGAGGTGTTGCTTTTCTCCTTAGAGATGACCTAACAGAGTCTTGAGGAGGATCCACCACTTCACAGGACTAGAAGAAGGCGCGGAGTCCATCACTGATGCATTTCTTTAGGTGCTATATTAGTCAGGGTACTGTATTACCGTAAGAGACAACTGAGTATCTCAGTGTGTTAACTCAGAGAAGATGTATTTCTTACTCACATCACACACCCAATATGGGTGCTCTGCTGCCCTCGCTCCCTCAAGTGACTCCATCATCACCTAACTCCCCCTGTGAGAGCTTCCCTAATCCTCTGCAGCTGGCAGGCTTGACAGAAAAGAGAAGGGGAATGTGCAGTCTCACTTGGGGAGTTTTGTGGGTCAAGCCTGAAGGGAGAATGCCACCTCCCCATCTCATTCCATCCCCTTAGAATGTGGTCTGTTGTTCAATTCCAAGTGCAAGGGAGATGGCAAGTGTGGGATACTTCTGAACCCAGTAAGAGAAATGAGATTGTGAATATGCAGTCAGCTCCACCACAGACGCCAGACTTCTTTCTGATCCTTCCCTTCACCTCTTCATCCCTTTCTTCCTTTCCGAATCTATGGAGTTCTTGCTGCTCTGGTGAGACGTTTCCAAGTTCTATCCATCCTTGATGGTACCTTAGTGGTCTGGGTGCCACTTCTGTACTGGGAAAACTAATTTAGTCTTGGGTGGGTGGTCTGGAAGGGAATTCAGAAACAATTGCTTTAAAATGTTTTAATCATTAAGAAGGAAAAGGATAAAAATGAATAAAATATGACTGACACATATATATCTTTAGTATATTATTTTCCACAAAAATAAATATTTTCCTGATGTGCCCTGACATCATAGAAATGCAATATTTCCAAAATAAATTGAGCCCATATATTTTATGTATGGAGGAAGCCATATCTAGTCTAAATCAATATTTAGCAATTATTATAATGAATAATAAGCAGTAACATGTTAAGTTCAAATTTTTCAAGTTAGTGAAGGATGGATTTCTACTCTCCATCTTGACCTATCACTTGTGATAAATGGTAGCTGCTGGAGAGTGATTCAATTATAACAACTTAGATATTTAAATTTTAGAAACAAAGAAACATTCATCTTATTCATAGCTAACCTTCAGCTTATTCCAAGGTCGGGTGGGGGTGGGGAGGTAGGGAAAGCGGTAGGGCTGGAGAGTCATGGAGAGGAAGTTAAGGACAGTTAAACTTCTTTAAATTAATGGTATTTTATTCATCAGATTGTATAAGACATAGTACTTTTTAAAAATTAGGCAACTTGTCAGTATTTTCCTCCTCATAAGAGTTTTAGTGAAGAAATTAGTGCATTGGTAAAGACTGCTAAAAGAGACAGAAGGAATTAAGAGCAGATAGCACATAAAGAAACATGGGCTTAAAGCACAGAATAAAACTTTAGGTAAAGCATAGTTAAGTTATTTCTTTCTGAAAATTAAACATTTTTATTTTAGTTTATTTTAAAAATGTCTCCCTTATTGATGAACCGATAAGGTAAAGGAGAATTGTGATAACTTTTCATTTCTGCTTTTCAAGGGGTAATAAATTTTGCTTTATTCACTTGTGAGGCTGAAACCATTTTATTGTTGAGTTTATAAATCTTGAGTAAAGAAGTTTTGTTTACCAGTAAGCCCACGTTGACATGGTTGTAATCTTTCTTCTTCACTGGGTGATTCATTTACTATAGAGAAATTCTTTCCTCAGAATGTAAGCTTCGTTCGGACAAATTCTTAGCTTCATGACTGTATTCCCAGCATCTAAAAGAAAATCTGACAATAAAGAATCTGCCTACCAAGGCAGGAGACACTGGTTTGATGCCTGGGTCGGGAAGATCCCCTGGAGAAGGAAATGGCAATCCACTCCAGTATTCTTCCCTGGGAAATCCCATGGAGAGAAGAGCCCAGTGGGCTATAGTCCACAAGCTGGACACAACCAAGAGACTAAATAACAAAAAGTGCAAGTAAGGGTCTTTCATCCTCTTTCATTGGGTCATAATGTCCTGGATCTTAACCTGAAGATGAATTAGATCATTTTGTCAACTCTATGAATGACATATTGAAAGTTTATTCATTTACTCTTTAACTCATTCAGTCATTGGTGTACTTTGTGTTTATAGCGGTAAGCTGGGAATTGAGGACCACAGGAATTTATAAGATGTAGCCCCTAAGAAGTACTAAATTCACTGAAGATTAAAAAGTCCATTCAAATGCAAATGATATGATGACAAGCACAAGGAATTTGAATAGGCCAAGGCAGTGTAACCTTTCTTCAGTTCAGTTCAGTTGCTCAGTCCTATATCTGACTCTTTGCGACCCCATGGACTGCAGCATGCCAGGCTTCCCTGTCCATCACCAACTCCTGGAGGTTACTGAACTCATGTCCATAGAGTCAGTGATGCCATCAAACCATCTCATTCTCTGTCGTCCCCTTCTCCTTCTGCCCTCAATCTTTCCCAGCATCAGGGCCTTTTCCAGTGAGTCAGTTCTTCACATCAGGTGGCCAAAGTATTGGAGTTTCAGCTTCAGTATCAGTCCTTCCAATGAATATTCAGGACTGATTTCCTTTAGGATGGACTGGTTCAATCTCCTTGCAGTCCAAGGGACTCTCAAGAGTCTTCTCCAACAACACAGTTCAAAAACATCAACTCTTTGGCACTCAGCTTTCTTTATAGTCCAACTCTCACATCCACACATGAGTATCGGAAAAACCATAGCTTTGACTAGACTGGACCTTTGTTGGCAAAGTAATGTCTCTGCTTTTTAATATGCCATCTAGGTTGGTCATATCTTTTTTTCCAAGGAGGAAGCATCTTTAAATTTCATGGCTGCATTCACCATGTGCAGTGATTTTATAGTTCCCCCCAAAAAGTCAGCCACTGTTTCCACTGTTTCCCCATCTATTTGCCATGAAGTGACAGGACAGGATATCATGATCTTAGTTTTCTTAATGTTGAGTTTTAAGCCTTTCTTAGGGACACTCTTTTATGAGTTAGTACCTGGGGGCCATAACTTAGTTCTCCTAAAAGCTTTTAGGGAAAAGCTAGGGATTCCCACAAGTTTCTGAAACTGGATTGACAGCTCCTTAGGAGCAGAAATAATATCTTTATTTGTATCACCTGTGAAGGGCAGAGACTTTCTTCTAGTTTGTTGTTCTTCAGCTGCTCAGTCATGTCTGACTCTTTGTGACCCCATGCACAACAGTATGCCAGGTTTCCCTGTCCTTTCCCATCTCCCAGTGTTTGCTCACACTCATTTCTGTTTAATTGGTGATGCCATCCAACCATTTCATCCTCTGTCGCCCCCTTCTTCTGCCTTCAATCTTTTCCAGTATCAGGATCTTTCCAGTGAGTTGGCTATTTGCATCAGGTGGCCAAAGTATTGGAGCTTCAGCTCCAGTGTCTTCTAGTTGGAAATCAATTCTTCTAGTTGGAAATCAATTCTTCTAGCTGGAAATCAATAAATATATGTTGATGATGAGTTATACTACTAATAACACATTAACCTGCTGAAGACACTTAAAGTGGTAACAATGATACTAACTTGTCTTCCATATAGAGCAGAGATGGGAATATCTTGATGACTGACTCTATTGGGTATCCCTAAGATCTTTATAGGAAGGAATATGTTACAGAGACTCCTATAGTCCTAAAGTGACGAAGAGTAGATGTTTCCATGAAACTTTCCTCAGGGATACATACAAATTTATTTTCCAGGATTTGTATATAAATACAATGTGTCCAAGATGCACTGAGAAACCCACTATACAGGACATTCACCTACAGAAAAAAGATGTGAGGAAGACGTTTTCCAAGTGGATTGGATCTCTACTGTTTGTCTCAGGCTGTCCGAAGAAAGCAATACCTTCCCTCCTCCTTTTGACACATGACATGGAGTTTGACAGGAGGTGGGAAATTATACCCAGATTTTATTGAGCCTTCCACCTTTCCATCAGTAAAATTCTAATTAAAAAAGTAGATCTAGGATAGACTAAATCAAAAAAGACCCTTGGAATAACTTAATGAGAAAAACATTTTTAAATCGAATTAACACTGTTTGAAAAATGAGGCAAACTTGATTCTGACAAATGTAGGGCTCTCAAGAGGTGAAATTTTGTACACACAGCACGGATGTGTTCTGACAGATATTCAGCAAAAAGGGAAGATCATGCAGTGGAAAAACTGACATGAGTTGGTCACATAAGTCTTTGGAAAAATCACACATGAGTCATGGCAAATTCTTACAAAGAATGAATTTTAATAAAAAATGTATGATTTATCCAAGGTGTCTCAATTTTTAAAATTGTACCGACGTGCAAGTGAGCGAGAGAGAGGTGATGAGAATTCAGGTTTCCTTAAACTAAAAGAGAAGTGAAGAGAAGAAAGAGTCAGTCTCAGTTGATGTTTTCCAGTGGACTCTGGAAATACAAATTCTCCATTTTTTTCACTTTAGGGTCTCCCAAAATCCTAAGTTCTTGGGGGCCTAACACGGATTTTCTATACAGATATCCTTGTTTCTAAGAAAGATAAGTCAATAAAGTCACATTCTTACATAGCAAAGATACAACAATTTATAACAACAACAAAAAAAGAAAGATAGGAGAGAAGAGCTGGCTTGTCATGCTTTGTTTAAATGTGGGTGGCTTGCTCTAAGAATTCATCAGGGCCCGTGTTCATTCTTTTTGCTCTATTATCCTCACCATGTGGCTTCCATCTTGTGCTGTGCTCATCCTTCAAGCCAGCACAGTGGAGAGCATATCCACTATTCTTTTTGATTTTTAATTTTTTTCCTTTTTGCTGTGCTGTGAGCAGCTGGGTCCAGTAGGGAAAGCACACCAATTTCTAGCTACTGAACCACCAGGGAAATTCCATATATCTTCTTTTTTAATGCAATGTTTTAGAAATTGTACACACCAATTTAGCTCAGCTCCCATTGGCAGTACTCTTAGTCACGTGACCACATTTAGTTGCAAGGAAAGCTGGGAAATATCTTTAGCTGGATGGCTATAAACACTTATTAAAAAAAATGAAAAAAAAGGCAATTTGAGGGAGTTTGACATATTAACTGTGACTAAGTTGCTTTATGCCTACATGTTGACTTTACAACCTAAACAGAAATATAAAAGTTACTCCATTTTATGGATTTCCCTTTTGGTTCAGTGATAAAGAAACTGCCTGCAGTGCTGCAGCTGCAGGAGATGTGGGTTTGATTCCTGGGTCAGGAAGATCCCCTGGAGGAGGGCATGGCAACCTACTCCAGTATTCTTACCTGGAGATTCCCATGGACAGAGGATCCTGGAGGGCTACAGTCCACAGGGTCACAAAAGAGTCAGACACAACTAAAGTGACTGAGCATGCATGCATGCCCGCTTGGGAAGTAGCTGGCTTTCTCATTACCTGGCACCTGTTGGTGGCCCTGTAAAAGTCCTTTATCTAGGCCTGGTCTTCTCTGCCAACAAAAATGCATAGAACTTCATGATTCCAGGAGTGTAATTAGCTGCCATTTTCTGTGATTCACTTTACCCTCCTGAAGCCCCATCTCATCCCATTAAGGCTTTGCCATCTTGGGAAATTACAAAGCCTTTGGTGCAGATAAGAGTCTGGTGACACACCTGCATTTTCACTGAGATTTCTGCATCCAGATCTCTAAAGGGAAAAGGTGGGGATTTTGCAGGCTAAGGCAATTTGTGAAGTGAATTTTTAAAAATCAGAGATATCTTCTTTTGTACCCCTTAAATCACATTGTGTTAAGAGGTTGCTAAAACCACCCATGGGAATGGCAGACTGATAGAAATATAAATTGAAACATATTAGTGAACAGAGAGAATCTATATTCTAATGCTGAAAAGTTTACGGTATGACTCTCCCCTCACTTTTTCCTTTCTGTGTGTTTTTTACCTTAAAATGTTTTGACAATAATTATAAAATTTACAAAGGAGAAGTGAAGAATTATGAAAACCTACTGTAACACCTTGCAACTGAATTTCATGAAATTACAGATATGTAGAAGATGTGCTAAGTCACTTTAGTCATGTCCAGCTCTCTGCAACCCTGTGGACTATAGCTCACTGGCTCCTCTATGGGATTCTCCAGGCAAGGTGGGTTGCCATGCCCACCTCCAAGGGATCTTCCCAAACCAGGCATCAAACCTGAGTCTCCTGCATTGCAGATGGATTCTTTACTACTGAGCCACCAGGGAAGCCTATTATGTAGAAGATACTAGGCTTATTTGCAGAAGACATGTCAAAAGTTTGGAGAAATGAAAGTTCAGGGCTGCTGACATGAGTGTATTTCTTTTGGAAAAAATTCACCATAACAACTTCAGTGGCAATAACCAANTCTTTACTACTGAGCCACCAGGGAAGCCTATTATGTAGAAGATACTAGGCTTATTTGCAGAAGACATGTCAAAAGTTTGGAGAAATGAAAGTTCAGGGCTGCTGACATGAGTGTATTTCTTTTGGAAAAAATTCACCATAACAACTTCAGTGGCAATAACCAATTTATCCTTCATTTCTGGGTTTTAACGCAGATCTGATTGCAACGAAGTACATTGTCCAAGTTTCTAAAATTGGTCAGCTTAACAAACTGAAGTAATTGCAATCAGATGTAGCATAGGATAAGGTCAGCAAGTTATCTGAATGAGGGGAAAAATCTGTGTAGGATTTAAAAGGCAATGCCAATGTGCTTGAGCTTATTCCTCTACTTCACACCCCCTCCCTCCTTCCCTCTTTATAAACCCGAGCATTTCTCCACAAAAGCCCATTATTAGGGTCTAAATCATAAAACAGTTTATTGAATTGAAAAATGATTAAAAGAACAATGAAAACCTGCCCTGGAAACATAAGGACACAACAGGAAATACAGAATCTCATCTAGGAGCAGGAAGTGATAAAACGACAAAGAAAATTCAAAGATTTGAAAATGACCTTTGAAACTCCAGAAAAAACTCACAGATCTTCCATCAATATGTTCATGCACAAAAATGAAAATTATACAAAATGTTTTAGGAAGCAGATGTTATCCAAGCATACTGTAATTATCAGCTCCAAGCCATCTTGCCTTTTTTTTCTTTTCATTTACTAGATAACATGAAAATGTTAGATGCATTGATCTTGGTGTTGAATTTGCAAGTCCCTTTGCAAGATTACAAAATGATAACATTTAGTAGATTTGAAAACAAATATGATACTCTTTTGCATTTGCAGAGTTACTATGAAAAGAGGGTCAATGAGTGGGCAGTGCACAGACAGGAGCAATATTTCAGAGAGATGGCACAGAGAACCAGAGAGTCCTTGGAGAGGAAGAAGTTGGGTAAGTAAGTAACTAATGGTCGCTCAGTCATTTCCGATCTTGTGACGCCATGAACTGTAACCCACCAGGCTCTTCTGTCCATGGGATTTCCTGGGCAAGAATACTGGAGTCAGCTGCCGTTACCTTCTCCAGGGGATATTCCCGACCCAGGGTTCGAACATGGGTCTCCCACATTGCAAGCAGACTCTTTACCACTGAGCTACCAGGGCATATATAGAAGTTGGGTGGTCTGGTTCAAATTCTGTCCCTGATCTCTGTGAACTTGGAGAACATTTCCTAAAAGAAGTCAAGGAAAGAAGTCAAGGAAACTTCTTTTTGACTATTATTTTATCCATAAACTAAGTAGAAAGGGCTTCATAAATGATTTTCCAACATGCTCTAGAGAGTTCTGGGGGATCAGAGGAGCTTCTTAGGGATCACAGATGTCTAAAGGCCAAGGTAGGAAGGCAAGCAGGAGTCCTGGTATTCCTCTCCTGATTCAATCTTAACATCTCCTACAGACTTGTGTTACTTCTTCGTGTTTCCAGTTAATGGTGCTTTTGAACAAATACTTCTGTGGTAAAAATAAAAATTGAAAAACTTATAATGAAAGTATCTCTGTCCTGGGAACCCCTTCCCTACCCTGTTGTTGTTCCATTGCTAAGGCATGTCAGGCTCTTTGTAACTCCATGGACTACAGCCATGCTTCCCTATCCTCCACCATCTCCCTGAATTTGCTCATACTCATGTCCATTGAGTCGGTGATGTCATCCAACCATCTCATCCTCTGTTGTCCCCTTCTCCTCCTGCCNCGGTGTGGCTCCTCTCAGCTGTTCCCGTGCCGTCGCAGCCTGGCACTCTCGGGCGCTGCCCCTGATCTCGGAAGTGGGGTGGTTCCTCTCAGCTGTTCCTGCGCCGCCACAGCCCGGGACTCTCAGCCGCTGTCTCTGTCCTCCGACGTGGGGTAGCTCCTCTCGGCCGAGCTAAGTGGGAAGTGAGGTGGCTCCTCTCAGCTGTTCCTGCGCCGTGGCAGCCCAGGACTCTCGGCCGCTGTCTCTTGGATGCGGGATGGCTCCTCCTGGCTGCCGCCCCTGTCCTCGGAGGCGGGGTGGCTCCGCAGCCGCCTGCGCTTAGTGAGCCGGCTCCGCAGCCGCCTGCGCTTAGTCCAGAATATTTTCTAATGAGTTGGCTCTTTACATCAGGTGGCCAAAGTATTGGAGCTTCAGCTTCAGCATCAGTCCTTCCAATGAATATTCAGAATTGATTTCCTTTAGGATTGACTTGTTTGATCTTCTTGCAGTCCAAGGGACTCTCAAGAGTCTTCTCCAACACCACAGTTCAAAAACATCAATTCTTTGTTGTTCAGCCTTCTTTATGGTCCAGTTCTCACATCTGTACATGAGTACCGGAAAATCATGGCTTTGACTATATGGACCTTTGTTGGCAAAGTAATGTCTCTGTTTTTTAATATGTTGTCTAGGTTGGTTATAGCCTTTCTTCCAAGGAGCAAGCATCTTTTAATTTCACGGTGCAGTCACCATCTACAGTGGTTTTGGAGCCCAAGAAAATAAAGTTTCTCACTGTTTCCCCATCTATTTGCCATGAAGTGATCAGATTGGATGCCATGATTGTAGTTCTTTGAATGTTGAGTTTTAAGCAAGCTTCTTCACTCTTGTCTTTCATCTTCATCAAGAGACTCTTTAATTCCTCTTTGCTTTCTGCCATTAGGGTGGTGTCATCTGCTTATTGATATTTCTTCTGGCAATCTTGATTCCAGCTTGTGCTTAATCTAGCCTGGCATTTCTCATGTTGTACTCCAAATATAAATTAAATAAGCAGAATGACAATATACAGCCTTGACATACTCCTTTCCCAATTTTGAATTGGTCCATTTCCATGTCTGCTTCTATTTCTTCTTGACTTGCATACAGGTTTTGCAGGAGGCAGGTAGGGTGGTCTAGCATTCCCATCTCTTGAAGAATTTTCCAGTTTGTTGTGATCCACACAAAGGTTTTAGCATAGTCAGTGAAGCAGAAGTAGATGTTTCTCTGGAATTCTCTTGCTTTTACTATGATCCAAAGGATGTTGGAAATTTGTGCTTCTGTAAATTCTCAATATTTAACCTAAGTGGTTTCCTAATAAATGAAAGCCCTAGATTTGTGTTCACCAGTGCCCTGTAGCACATGTCAACTCACTGCCACAGATTTTCTATGATCTAGGAAATGAAATCTTTTTAAGTTTGCATGGTCCTGTAAATTGAGATTTTTTTTCCTTTTGTAACTTTTTGTTATAGTCTAATTTATAAGGTAGTGATGTGAAGGCCAGGGAAATTCTGTTATTTTCACTTCCTGGTTGAAGTCCATCCTAAAAACAAATACCTCTCATGGATCTATTAAGAAAATAAAAAAGTCAAATATATGGAAATTAAAGTAAAAGAAGGCTGTTATTCAGAGAAGTATCTAACTAAAAATTACCCAGCCCTCTAGAAGCATATATTTTTGTTTGACTAGCTATTTATTTTGATTAGGACCTACCCAGGCATTGCTTTTGCTTCCCAGAGTGAATTCTAAGTGGCCTTAAAACCTTTCCTTAGTTGAATCTTTTTTCTCCCATATTTTGTCTTTTTTCCTTTTTTTTTTTTTTGTTTCCAGATCTTGGCTATGTGAGTTGGTCAGTGATGTTTGTCTATATCAAGGTTAGGACTATATCTTTCTATGGCAGGATCAAAGATTAACAGTTATCCGATCAACTGGTTGTGACTGTATAAACAGTAGGGCAACCTGTATATACAACTTATTGTTTGGCTATTGTGTCTTTCTACATCCAGGCCTGGAGTCTAGAGGTTATTGGACCATTAGGCTAGACTTAACTAAATAGTCCACATATCTTTCTGTATGTAGGAATATAGCTCGTGCACAGCCAATAAGTCATTCCCTATTGGAGATAGTGATAATTAGAAATCTTTGGAATGTTTTATTTTTTTCTTAATTAGCTCAGCATCACTGAATGAGTTTCAGGAGGAAAGCTGTTAGATAAGGAAGCTTTCTCTAGGCTAATTTTGTACAAAAAACATTAATATAAATATATTTAATTGGTTATACACTTTATAAGATGTGCTGAGAAGCTCTAGAAACATGTCAGCCTGTATTATGTTCTTATCCTTAATGGAAACATGAATCTATTCCTTTAAAAAGAATAGGTATCTTATTGACTTCAATGGAGAATTTTACTTTTCTCCTTTATGATATTGTTGATAACTATAATGTGGTGCTCATAGTAAAGGACCTTTCTGCCAGTGCAGGACACCCAGACGACATGGGCTTGTTCCCTGGGTCAGGAAGATCCCTTGGAAGAGGGCCTAGCAACCTACTTCAGTATTCTTGCCTAGAGAATCCCATGGACAGAGGAGACTGGGAATTTATAGTCCATAGGGTCACAAAGAGTTGGACATGACTGAATCACTGCAGATGGTGATTGCAGCCATGAAATTAAAAGATGCTTACTTCTTGGAAGGAAAGTTATGACCAACCTAGATAGCATATTCAAAAGCAGAGACATTATTTTGCCAACAAAGCTCCGTCTAGCCAAGGCTGTGGTTTTTCCTGTGGTCATGTACGGATGTGAGAATTGGACTGTGAAGAAGGCTGAGAGCCGAAAAGTTGATGATTTTGAACTGTGGTGTTGGAGAAGACCCTTGAGAGTCCCTTGGACTGCAAAGAGATCTAACCAGTCCATCCTAAAGGAGATCAGTCCTGGGTGTTCATTGGAAGGACTGATGTTGAAGCTGAAGCTCCAATACTTTGGCCACCTCATGCGAAGAGTTGACTCTTTGGAAAAGATCCTGATGCTGGGAGGGATTGGGGGCAGGAGAAGGGGATGACAGAGGATGAGATGGCTGGATGGCATCACTGACTTGATGGACATGAGTTTGAGTGAGCTCTGGGAGTTAGTGATGGACAGGGAAGCCTGGTGTGCTGTGATTCATGGGGTCGCACAGAGTCAGACAAGACTGAGCGACTGAACTGAACTGAACTGAACTGAAGCTACTTGACACACAGGCACAATGAATTAGCAGCCATTCAGTCTTAACATCAGCAACTTGCTTCTATTTTCCTCTCAGGCTTACCAAAAGTTATGAATTTGATTGCTAACAAAGAACAGCCTGAGGATTTCTTGGAAAAGGCTAATCCAGATATACTTAAAATTATGGACAAATTTGGAGAAGGCAATGGCAACCTACTCCAGTACTCTTGCCTGGCAAATCCCACGGATGGAGGAGTCTGGAAGGCTGCAGTCCACGGGGTTGCTAAGAGTCAGACACGACTGAGCGACTTCACTTTCACTTTTCACTTTCATGCTTTGGAGAAGGAAATGGAAACCCACTCCAGCGTTCTTGCCTGGAGAATCCCGGGGATGGGGGAGCCTGGTAGGCTGCTGTCTATGGGGTTGCAAAGAGTCAGACATGACTGAAGCGACTTAGCAGCAGCAGCATGGACAGATTGTATTTCCCCAAATTCATATGTTGAAATCCTCTCCAGTACTTCAAAATGTAACTGTACTTGGAGATAGGTTCTTCACAGAAATAATTAAGGTAAACTGAGGCCACGTAGGGAGCTTCCCACCTGGTGCTGGTGCTAAAGAGCCTGCTTGCTAATGCTAAAGACATAAGAGACGTGGATTTGATCCCTGGGTCGGGAAGATCCCCTGGAGTAGGGCATGGCAACCCACTCCAGTAGTCTTGCTTGGAGAATTCCATGGACAGAGGAGCCTGGAGGGATACAGTCCATAGGGTCTTAAAGCGCTGGACACGACAGAAGCGACTTAGCATGCACACACACATAAGGCCATGTAGGTGGGCCCTAATTCAGTGTGACTGGTGTCCTTCTAAGAAGACAAGGTTAAGACGCAGACACAGAGAGGAAAGATCATTTAAAGACAAAGGGAGAAATGGCCATCTATGAGCCAAGGAGAGTGGCCTCAGAAGGAAACCAGTCCCACTGATACATGTATCTTGAATGTCAAACCTCCCGAACCATAAAGAAATAAATTTCTAGTAGTTAAGCCACCCGCTCTATGGTACTTTGTTCTGGTATCCTAGCAAACCAATATATTTAATGTGGTATTTTAAAAGTGTAGACTTTCAAATTGCCTTCAGTTGACAACTCTGACTGTATTTGGGGAGTAACTGAGGGTTTCTATTAGTTCTTTCTCAAACCAGAATGAGATGATTTCATGAAAGCAACTGCTGATTCAAGGTCCAGTGGAAAAAAAATGAACTAGGATTGATGAAGAAAGATGCAGAATTTGGTTGTTTAGGTCAAAATATTATTGATACTGTCGTTAATGTTCTGTATTTTCCTGGGTTTTCCAGAAAGCCTTTTCTCTTCTTTCTTCATTTCTCTGAATGACTCAACTTAATAGAAATTACTTCTGCAGTTTGAAGTGAAACGTTCTTTAAATGTTATCTCTTTCTTTCTGATCTCCCTTTCTGATCTTTCTGATCTCTAATATAGAATTAGATAGTTTTACTATGTCTTTCTTTTTTATGGTAATATAATTGTTTGCATAGGTTCAATAAGAATCAGATATCAATAAGAATAAATAAAGTCAGATTTCATTCCAATCCCAAAGAAAGGCAATACCAAAGAATGTTTAAACTAACACACAACTGCTCTCATCTCACATGCCAGCAAAGTAATGCTCAAAATTCTCCAAGCGAGACTTCAATATATGTGAACTATGAGCTTCCAGATATTCAAGCTGGATTTAGAAAAGGCAGAGGAATCAGAGATCAAATTTCCAATATCCGTTGGGTCACTGAAAAAGCAAGAGTTCCAGAAAAACATCTACTTCTGCTTTATTGACAATGCCAAACCCTTTGACTGTGTGGATCACAATAAACTGTGGAAAATCTGAAAGAGATGGGAAGACCAGACCATCTGACCTGCCTCCTGAGAAATCTATATGAATGTCAAGAAGCAACAGTTAGAACCAGACATGGAACAACAGACTGGTTTCAAATAGGGAAAGGAGTTTGTCAAGGCTGTATATTGTCAGCCTGCTTATTTAACTTATATGCAGAGTACATCATGCAAAATGCTGGGCTGGATGAAGCACAAGCTCTAATCAAGATTGCTGGGAGAAATATCAATAACCTCAGATGGAAGAAAGTGAAGAACTAAAGAGCCTCTTAATGAAAGTGAAAGAGGAGAGTGAAAAAGTTGGCTTAAAACTCAACATTCAAAAAACTAAGATCATGGCATCCAGTCCCATCACTTCATGGCAAATAGATGGGAAAACAATGGAAACAGTGAGAGACTTTATTTTGGGGGGTTCCAAAATCACTGCAGATGGTAACTACAGCCATGAAATTAAAAGATGCTTGCTCCTTCAAAGAAAAGATATAACCAACCTAGACAGCATATTAAAAAGCAGAGACATTACTTTGCCAACAAAAGTCCATATAGTCAAAGCTATGGTTTTTCCTGTAGTCATGTATGGATGTGAAATTGGACTCTAAACAAAGCTGAGCAACAAAGAATTGATGCTTTTGAACTGTGGTGTTGGAGAAGACTCTTGAGAGTCCCTTGGACTGCAAGGAGATCCAACCAGTCAATCCTGAAGGAAATCAGTCCTGAATATTCATTGGAAGGACTGATGCTGAAGTTGAAGCTCCAATTCTTTCGCCACCTGATGCGAAGAACTGACTCATTGGAAAAGGCCCTAATGCTGGGAGAGATTGAAGGCAGGAGAAGAAGGAGCTGACAGAGGATGAGATGGTTTGATGGCATCACTGACTCAATGGGCATGAGTTTGAGTAAGCTCCGGGAGTTGATTATGGACCGGGAAGTCTGGTGTGCTGCAGCCCATGGGGTCGCAAAGTGTTGGACATGACACAGCGATTGAACTGAACTGAATAAGAATCTGGCCTCTTTTTTACTAGAATATATAATTGCATGAATTGATTGTGTAATCAAAGACATGCTTGGAGTGTCAAGTTTGAGAATTCATCTTATTTAATGCACTTGTGATAAGACATAAATAAAGAGCAAGAGTATTAATTCATGTGGAACATATACCTATAAAGCTCTTCTAGGAAACTGGTCTGATACCTGTTGTGGACAAAGAGAGTCCTTGTATTACAAGTAGGAAAAAAAAAATCATTTCTTTGCAGGTCCGGTGCTTGAGCAGATATCAGAGACCTTGAAGAGAGAGAAGTTCACCTATATTTATTAATAATGCAAGTGAAACCTAGCAGAGAGAATTTCTTAGGTTGGATTTTCTAGCTTCTAGATAGAAGATCAATGATGGACTTTCAAAATGTATTCACAGTCCAGGATTCTTTATGAAATTTCAAGACTAAAATTAAGTTTATGACCTTAGTAACTAGCTCTGCATTTGATCGTCATAAAGAAGTCTATATGGTTAAATAATGCCTCCTGTCTAACATCTATAAAGTAATTGAGTAGACACATTATGAAAGCAGCTTTTTGTGTATAATTTTTAGAGATTATTTATGGAGGACTTAAAGTTGGCTTAAAGCTCAACATTCAGAAAACAAAGATCATGGCATCCGGTCCCATCACTTCATGGGAAATAGATGGGGAAACAGTGGAAACAGTGTCAGACTTTATTTTGGGGGGCTCCAAAATCACTGCAGATGGAGACTGCAGCCATGAAATTAAAAGATTCTTGCTCCTTGGAAGGAAAGCTATGATCAACCTAGATAGCATATTCAAAAGCAGAGATATTACTTTGCCGACTAAGGTCCGTCTAGTCAAGGCTATGGTTTTTCCAGTGGTCCTGTATGGATATGAGAGTTGGACTGTGAAGAAGGCAGAGCACCAAAGAATTGATGGTTTTGAACTGTGGTGTTGGAGAAGACTCTTGAGAGTCCCTTGGACTGCAAGGAGATCCAGCCAGTCCATTCTGAAGGAGATCAGCCCTGGGATTTCTTTGGAAGGAATGATGCTAAAGCTGAAGCTCCAGTACTTTGGCCACCTCATGTGAAGAGCTGACTCACTGGAAAAGACTCTGATGCTGGGAGGGATTGGGGGCAGGAGGAGAAGGGGACGACTGAGGATGAGATGGCTGGATGGCATCACTGACTTGATGGACGTGAGTCTGAGTGAACTCCGGGAGTTGATGATGGACAGGGAGGCCTGGCGTGTTGCGATTCATGGGGTCGCAAAGAGTCAGACACGACTGAGCAACTGAACTGAACTCTGAAAGCACAACCAAAACATGGAAAGAAGGGAAAAGAATGGCTACAGGTCCTTTCAATATCATATTTCTTCAACCCAATTAATATTTAATTATATAACAATATGCAACTTTGACCTGCTGTAGACTAGTGAATAGAGCAGCCTCTGTAAAGTTACATGTCAGTTTCTGATTTTTGTCCAATCTAGATGTATGTAAATAATTTATGTCTGGTAGAAAAGATAATCTCAAAGGTTATGAGTCTATTGTCTAGAAATCATTTTCCAGTTTTGTCTGTAACTTAGCAAACTCATTTTGGCTTATCTTTGCTGAGTATGATACCAACTTCTGTTCCTCAGATGCTCTTGGAATAAATTTCACCATTCTGCAAGTTCTCTCATGAATTAAGTAAATTAATCTCTGATAGATGTTCACTATCAGTATCAAGTTTTTGTCATTTGAAAATTATACTTGGATATGGCACAAATACTGATGTCATACTGTTCCATCTGTAAAATTATGAAGTATTCACCTTGATCATAGTAACCTATATGCTATGGACTGTGTCCCTTTCAAATTTATATGTCGAAGTCTTAACTACTTATTTTCTCAGAATGTGAATGTATTTAGAGAATGCCATTGCAGAGGTGATTAGTTAAAATAACTTTATTAGGTGGGACTTAACCCAGCATGACTAGTATCTTTATGAAAAGCAGACCTTGGACAGAGGTGCACACACACAGAAAACATCCTGTGAAGATGAAGGCAGAGACCAGGGAGATGTTTCTACAAGCCCTTTGCCAGAAGCAAGGTGAGAGGCATGGAACAGATTGTTTCAGGGACCTCAGAAGGAACTAACCTAGCAAACACTTCATCTTGGACTTCTATTTTGCAGAATTGTGAGAAAATGAATTTCATTTTTTCACTCATCTAACTGGTGGCCATTCCTCTGGCAGCCCCAGAACACTAGTACACCACGGCTGTCACCAATAAACTACTTTACATCTGATATTGTAAGACGAATCATCTGATGGGTAAGACAAAGGAAAATGCTTGACTCTGTAAGTGATATAAAGTTTGAAAATGCTCTTAGCTCTGAAAGTCTTACAATTGATGTGGTGAGAAACAATATGGTCTTGGAAAATTAATAAAATTTTAGAGAGGTTGGGGTGAGGAGCTGTTCATAAATTGTTTAAAGGTATTGATCCAACAGCTGGATCAGATCAAAAGAGAAAATTACCTAACACAGTTCTGGAAGTGATACATATGATGGAAGTATTGATGAAAACACAGCTTGTTAGAGCATTGATGTGAACATGCTTATCTGCAGGTGAGGGGAATGGGTTGAAACTTTCACACCCAGGGAAAGAACCAATCTATAGCCATAAGGGAAGTAAGGAAGGACAAAAAGAAGGTAAGAGAAGGTGAACAAAGCATGAGCAAAAGAGGGGAGAAGAAAGAGGAAATTAACATATACTGATTCTTTATTTGCTACAAATTGTTCTATATTGTTCAGAAAACATTTTCTCTCATTGAATCCTCAAGGCAGCTGGGTTAAATCTTAGAAATTAATATATTGGGCTTCCCAGGTGGCTCAGTGTAAAGAGTCCACTGACAATGTAGAAGACGCAGGTTTGATCCCTGGGTTGGGAATATCCTCTGGAGAAGGAAATGACAACCCACTCTTTGTCTTCTTGCCTGGGAAATCCCATGGGCAGAGGAGCCTGGTAGGCCTACAGCCCATGGAGTCACAAAGAGTTGGACATGGTTTAGCAACTAAAAATCAACAACAATAATTGAAGTTCAGAGAGGTCACGTATACTGGCCCTGGAGATTCAAAGTTCAGCTAATGAATGGCAGAATAGAGTTTAGAACCTAGGCTTTTCTGACTCCAAAATACGTGCTCATTTTAATGCCTTTCAGTTTCTCTTGTAATATTATAATAATATGACATAAATTAATACAAATGACTTAACATTAGCTATAGATATGTAGTTATTGTTGCTGTTCATTAAAAATCCCATGGACGGAGGAGCCTGGTGGGCTGCAGTCCATGGGGTCGCTAAGAGTCAGACATGACTGAGTGACTTCACTTTCACTTTTCACTTTCATACATTGGAAAAGGAAATGGCAACCCACTCCAGTGTTCTTGCCTGGAGAATCCCAGGGATCGGGGAGCTTGGTGGGCTGCCATCCATGGGGTCGCACAGAGTCAGACATGACTGAAGCGACTTAGCAGCAGCAGCAGCAGCACGTGAGAAATAACTTCTTTCTTTCTGGCTCCTTTAGTTGGGCAGGTCACAGATTGGTTCTAGCTAATGATTTTGGCTTGTTCATTTCCGTTCAGTCACTCAGTCATGTCTGACTCTTTGCAGCCCCATGGACTGCAACATGCCAGGCTTCCATATCCATCACCAACTCTTGGAGTTTGCTCAAACTCATGTCCATAGAGTTGGTGATGCCATCCAGCCATCTCATCCACTATTGTCCCTTTCTCCTTTTGCCTTCAATCTTTCCCAGCATCAGGGCCTTTTCCAATGAGTCAGTTCTTCGCATCAGGTGGCCAAAGTATTGGAGTTTCAACTTCAATCCTTTCAATGAATATTCAGGACTGACTTCCTTCAGGATTGACTGGTTGGATCTCCTTGCAGTCCAAGGGACTTTCAAGAGTCTTCTCCAACACCACAGTTCAAAACCATCAATTCTTTTGCACTCAGTTTTCTTTATAGTTCAACTCTCACATCCATACAAGACTACTGGAAAAGTCATAGCTTTGACTCTATGGACCTTTGTTGGCAAAATAATGTCTCTGCTTTTAATATGTTGTCTAGGTTGGTCATATCTTTTCTTTGAAGGAGGAAGCATCTTTTAAATTTCATAACTGCAGTCACCATCTGCAGTGATTTTTGGAGTCCCCAAAACTAAAGTCTCTCACTGTTTCCATTGTTTCCCCATCTATTTGCCATGAAGTGATGGGACTGGCTGCCATGATCTTCATTTTTTGAATGTTGTCTTAAGCAAGCTTCTTCACTCTCCTCTTTCACTTTCATCAAGGGGCTCTTTAGTTCTTCTTCAGTTTCTGCCATAAGGGTGATATTAACTGAATATCTGAGGTTATTGATATTTCTCCTGGCAATGTCGATTCCAGCTTGTGTTTCATCCAGCCCAGCATTTCACATGACGCACACAAGTTAAATAAGGAGGCTGACAATATACAGCCTTGACGTAGTCCTTTCCTTATTTGGAACCAGTTTGTTTCACGTCTGGTTCTAACTGCTGCTTCTTGACCTGCATGCAGATTTCTCAGGAGGCAAGTAAGTTTGTCAGTTATTCCCATCTCTTGAAGAATTTTCCACAGTTTGTTGTGATCCACATAGTAAAAGGCTTTGGCATTGTCAATAAAGCAAAAGTAGATATTTTTCTGGAACTCTCTTCCTTTTTTGATTATCCAACAGATGTTGGCAATTTGACCTCTGGTAACTCTGCCTTTTCTAAATCCAGCTTGAACATCTGGAAGTTCACGGTTCACATACTGTTGAAGCCTGGCTTGGAGAATTTTGAGCATTACTTTTCTAGCATGTGAGATGAGTGCAATGTGTGGTAATTTGAGCATTCTTTGGCATTCCCTTTCTTTGGGATTGGAATGAAAACTGACCTTTTCCAGTCCTGTGGCCACTGCTGAGTTTTCCAAATTTGCTGGCATATTGAGTGCAGCACTTTCACAGCATCATCTTTCAGGATTTGAAATAGCTCAGCTGGAATTCCGTCACCTCCATTAGCTATGTTCATAATGATGCTTCCTAAGGCTACTTGACTTCACATTCCAGGATGTCTGGCTCTAGGTGAGTGATCACACCATTGTGGTTATCTGGGTCCTGAAGATCTTTTTAATATAGTTCTGTGTTTTCTTGTCACCTCTTCTTAATATATTCTACTTCTGTTAGGTCCATACCATTTCTGGCCAGAAATGGCTTGTTCCGGGGGAAGCAACGGATATCATTTCTGGGCTAGAACTTGGAGTCATCAGGAAAAGACTCTCCAGAACACTGATTTCTTTGCCTCATAATAGAAATGTGTACTGAAATAGAGACTCAATTAACCAACATTTCTGCAAAACTACAATGAACAGAACTTCTCTACTGATTCATGCTGAATACAAAATATGAGTGAAAAATAAACTCTTAGTTTAAAATTATATTCACTGATAACATACAGAAATTTTTTTTGTAAAATAAAAGATATAGGAAGTAAAGTTCCTTCCTGTGTAAAATCTTATGATTCTAGGCAGATTTTGTCACTATAAGTGCATTAAAAAAACAATTTGCCATCTACTTTGCAATTATAAAATAAATCTGTAACTATAAGCTGAGTGATTAAATTATCATTGAAAATGAGTTTTGACATCAGTTTTTTGTTTCTGATCATCAGATGTGTGATGGTGATTAAAAATCTGTTGTTTGCATGCAAGTTGTTGGCTGGCCACTTGTAGGATTCACTCTTACACCCACAGTGGTGATAAGCAGGATGGACTACAACAATGAGAACCTCTTGTTTGGCACCAAACAGTAAGAGCACGATATTTGAAAAGGCAGTGAATCCAGTGGAAAATTTCACAGAATCAGGGAGTGCCACAGCTATTTTTGATCACCTGGCAGGGGCCATACGTGCTATGGCTTTGCAAGATGAGAAATACTTTGAGCTGATATGCCTAAGATGTTTCATCAGAAAGATAAGATTTGAACAGAAACTTCATGAATTGGAAAGGACACTGGATGGCTTGTAGGCACGAGGGTGTTGGGCAGGTAAACACAAAGATGGTGAACACAAGGGGTGTGTGTATTGGTGGGGATGGGGGGGAATCAAGGGATTAATGAAATACTGTGCCTGCACATAAGAATTAAAAATTTTATTTCTAGGGACTTCCCGGGCTGTCCAGGGGCTAAAACTTTGCCTTCAAATGCAAGGAATGTGGGTTCGATTGCTGGTTGGGAAGTTAAGATCCCACATGCCTTGCAGCCAAGAAATAAAACATAAAACAAAAGTAACACTGCGGCAAATTCGATAAAGACATTAAAAATGGTCCACACCAAAAATGAAAGAGTTTTATTTCCAAACCAAAGACAGAACCCCAATGTGTGCAGCGTTAAACATAGTCACAATGAGATAATATGTACAACAGCAATTCCAGCAGGCACTGGAGTCTAGAGTGGGCATGGCAGTCAGGGCTATGATGATGTTCAATGCGAGCTTCATATAAGGGAAGAGAGGCTTTCTCTGAGTGAAGAGGGCTTGCAATTCTGAGGGAACAGTGGGAAACAAGGACCTTGCTGACCCAGCTGGCCAAACTTGGGACACAGGATTGCAGTGGTTCTACCTGGAGAAACTTTCTCCAGTGTGGGGGTAGGCAATTCTATGGATACTTTGGCCACCTGATGCAAAGAGCCGACACATTGGAAAAGACCCTCATGCTGGGAAAGACTGAAGGCAGGAAGAGAAGAGGGGGCGACAGAGGATGAGATGATTAGATGGCATCATCGACTCAATGGATACAAATTTGAGCAAACTCTGGGAGATAGCAAAGGACAGGGAAGCCTGGTGTGCTGCAGTCCATGGGGTCACAAAAGGTTGGACATGGCTGAGTGACTGAACAATCCTCAGGGCACTGAAAGTTTTCAGTGAAGCCTAAGAGGGGAAAGGAAAAATAGTGGAGTTGAGAGAATTGGCCTGCTGTGGACCTGTAGTTGCAGCAAGCATGGAAGAAATGTTAGAAAGAGAACGCTGTAGAAATCTGCATGAGAAAAGAGGCAGCTCAGAGCAGTATGAAGCTAAAATATTGAAAGAAGAGCGATGATCAAAAGCCAAGGGGCAGGGAGGTGAGCAGGATGGTTTAGCTGACTGTGACTTGCCAAGGTCAGACCTAGGGATCTCCTGGTGGTTCACAGACTGTGGCCCCTAGACCTATCTAGAGTTAGCCTAAGGACACTGCCCTTCCCAGAAAGAGAGAATCTCCAGGGGCTGGGCAGGTGGATGCATGCCAAGTCGCTTCAGTCGTGTCTGATTTGCGACCCTATGACTGTAGCCTGCCAGGCTTCTTTGTCCATGGGTTTCTCCTGACAAGAATACTGGAGTGGGTTGCCATGCCCTCCTCCAAGGGATCTTCCTGACTCAGGGATCAAACCCGTGACTCTTTCATCTCCTGCAACGGCAGGAGAGTTCTTTACCACTAGTGCCACCTGGGGGTGATGCTGTCCTGTCTTTTCAGAAAGAGTCACTGGAGGCTGGATTAGACTGTTTCTAGCAAGGATGGGCTAGGGCTCCTGGAGATTTTTCACATCTCCGCAACTGGGATAAGAATCTCTACACTGTTCTGAAAAGGACTCCTTATCCAGTACCTGCCGCTCACTGCCATCACCAAGAAGCAAAGAAGAAATGAAAATCTTTTGCTGGAAATATTGCCCCCAAAACCCACCTCTGAGGCCTTCCTGGGAATCTCAAAGGCATCCTCTTCAAGTACCATCATCTGGAAAAATAACTGTAGCTCTTGAGAATACCAAATCAGTGATGCTGCACTAGGAAGAGAAATCATTCAGGCTTAAAATGATTTTGGTGGCTATTTTAAGTACACTTCCTCTTTTGTTATCTCAGGAAATGGCTGCCTTCTCAACATGGTTAAATTGTAGCAAAAAGCAGTGACTTAGGAGAGCTGTTTCTTCCACTATTTATCCCATAACCATCATTGCAGAAAAATCCTACTGAATGTCGCCCAGCTCTCATTTGCACTTTAGGCTACCTGGAGCCGAGGCAGTGCTCCCATCGGGGCTCTTTCTTCCACCACTGATAACAACACTGGGGTCTCATTGAAACGTGTAGAACCAAGCTCCCAGTGTAACACAGCGAATGTGCTTTGAGAGGCCTCTATCAGTCTCCCAGAAGCAGAGTTAGCGGCTCAGGTGCCGTCGTACAGTGTTCACTAAGGCTGAGACGAGAGACGCTTTACTCATCTGCTACTGCCACGCATTTTCTTTGAGTTCACTGCTGAAATTATTTAAAATCTTTCTCTGCTCTCTTTCATATGGTCCATGATTCAATTATCCAACTTAAGCAGCCAAAAGCAATCAAAAAAGATGGAAATAAAGACAAGAAATGGTTTTATTTACAATGCAAATGATCTGGTTCCCTCTCAAATAAGAGAACAAATCAAATTAGCTGCTCTTCACATGGAGAGGGAGGCACTGTGCATACCCACTGGCACTTATCGGAGCTGGGTTCTCCAGCGGCTCTTGGCTCTGTGGAGGGTTTCAGTCGCATTTCACCATAGCAAGGGTTTGATTCACTGCATGTAATTGGAATGAAAAAATATTGAAGGCAGTGGAAATGTACTCCGTTACAACCTGACGAAACGCAACTGCCAAGTGGCTGTCAGAATGTCTCAGTGTACAAATGACAAATACCCGGGGAAGAGATACAAAGTTACAGGGACAGCATTTATTAGCACTTCTACAACTTTGCAGGCTCAAAGAACGGCTGTTTTACCTAATTCAATGTTTTCCCCTCCAGTGGGAAGATGGGCCCAGCAAGACTTGCTCATAGGAAGAAGGTTGGGGTGAAAGGTTAGGGGAAGGATAGAAATATGCTCTACCACTTGGTTATTTTTCCACCTCAGTGCCAACTGTTTTTCTCCTTGGAATTTCTCAGAAATGCTGACCAACGCTCAGTGCTTCATGTTGCTTATAATAAACTCTTAGTATGTTCTTTTCAGTTTAGTTCAGTTCAGTCACTCAAATGTGTCCCACTCTTTGCAACCCCCTGGACTGCAGCACACTAGGCTTCACTGTCCACCACCACCATTTGTCTTATAGTTAAGCAACATGACTTGCTGGTTACAAAACATCGCCTCTCACCCCCCCAAGGGAATGGTTAAATTCATCAAAGAATAATATGTGAAGAGCAGGTAGAGGTCCAATTTTTTTAAGGAGAGCATTTCAAAGTTAAATAGCTCCCTGCTGCTGCTGCTAAGTCGCTTTAGTCGTATCCAACTCTGTGTGATGCCATGGACAGCAGCCCACCAGGCTCCCCTGTCCCTGGGATTCTCCAGGCAAGAACACTGGAGTGGGTTGCCATTTCCTTTTCCAATGCATGAAAGTGAAAAGTGAAAGTGAAGTCACTCAGTCGTGTCCGACTCTTAGTGACCCCATGGACTGCAGCCTACCAGGCTCCTCCATCCATGGGATTTTCCAGGCAAGAGTACTGGAGTGGGGTGCCATTGCCTTCTCCGAAATAGTTCCCTAAAGAAAAGCAATTATCTTTTTAAAAGTCTTTTTATATTATATTGGAGCATAGTCAATTAACAAGCTTCCCTGGTGGCTCAGTGGTAAAGAATCTTCCTGCCAATGCAGGAGATGCGGCTTCAATTGCTAAGTTGTGAAGATCCCTTGGAAAAGGAAATAGCAACCCACTTCAGTATTCCTGCCTGGGATATCCCATGGACAGAAGCCTGGCAGGCTACAGTCCATGGGGTTGCAAATAGTTGGACATAACTTAGCAACTAAACAACAACAACAAAGCCAATTGACAATGTTGTGAGTTTCAGGTGCACAGCAAAGTGACTCAGCCATAATTTACATGTATCCATTCTCTCCCAACTCCCCTCCTATCCAGGCTGCCACATAAGCAGAGTGCCCTGTGCAGTAGGTCCTTGTTGGTTATCCATTTTAAAAATAGCAGTGTGAACATGTCAGTCCAATATTCCTGAACTATCACTTCTTCCCTTCTTTCCCCGTTGGTAGCTACAAGTTCATTCTCTTTGCCAAACTGTGGTCTTTTGCAACCTAGAGATGTTCTTCAGTTGACTGAAACCTCTATTCCTCTCCTAGAGAAGTAGCAAGCACAGCAGTGTAAGGTGCTATGGGTTTTTTTTGAAGCAGTAGGGTTCCTACCTCGGCTCATGGGGTAGGAATCACATTTCAGAAGGTAGTGAGCACCCACCATCTGCTGCAACTGAGCTCCCGGAACAGCTTGGATGTGGTGGCCCTGAATGGAACCCAGCCTTCAGGAATTACGGCAAAGTGATAACTCCCAGCAATAATTTTGCCTTGATATCTCCCCCTCTTTCCAGTGCTGAATCCAGTGTCAGGCATATAGTAGGTGTGTGTAGCGTCTTTAATGAGAGAAGAGAGAGAGAGATGGCAAGGAGCCTAAAACCCTGAATCCTCCACCACTTGCCTACCATCTTTGCAGGTCCTCAGGGAAGCAAGCAGATGGGACCCTCCAGGAACATTAACACTCTATTCCTAGCTGAGGTTTTGGCTCTAAACTTTTATGTAGCTTGCTATTGAGAAATGGTTCTCACTGTGCATTATCCATGAGGTATTTGCTACGCATACTAGACTTTGGAGAGCAGAGTCACTGACAGTTTCCCCACCCTTAAGTCGGACACGACTGAAGTGACTTAGCAGCAGCAGCAGCAACCTCTTCTTGAAGCTTCATTCACAAGGTCTCATCAGTCAGCAGCTGAGAGGTCACTTCCTCCCAAGAGACTGACACCACCATTTTCCTATTGCAAGACTAAAGGGAAAATTCCCTAAAGTGGGATTCCTCCAAAGCAAAAACATTTTTAGTAACTTTAATCCTTTCTGCAAATACTCCAATCTCTAGTTAAACTTGCTTAATTTTTAAGTCTTTGAGACTTGGTCCCAGCTTTTCTGAGTGTAGAGTAGGCACTTGGACAAAAGGTCTACCTTGAGCTCTTTGTTTGTAGAAGGTGGAATATTTATCTAACATGATTTGCGTGACTCAAAGAAAAAAAAGCAGAAACTGCCTCTGCACATCTTCTTCTAGATCTCAAGACTATATCTGTGCTAACAGAGAATCTCCAAGGAACTGTCAATACACTATCCAGGATAACCAAGCTGCTGTCAGCCTTCCTATAGTTACACTAGGTGCTGGTAATTCACAGAATGGTTTAGGTCATTCAAACTATAGTGACTGACCAATTTACTACAATCCTGATTGTATTGGGGGATTCCTAATATGAATTACTTTTGATCAAGTCTTTTATTAACATTATTTTTAAGAACCACTTTATAGTACATTTGAATCATCTCATTATTATAAAATGAGGGTCTCTCTTGGTGGTGGGAAATACGCTTTATGTCAGATTCAGTCACCCCCAGCTTTGCATGAGAACACTGGAGGAGATGTAGTTCATTTTAAAGATGATAAAAATGCAGTCAGTTTAAAAGATGAGAAAGCCCAGGCAAAAATCCTATTTCAAAAACAACAACACAGCACAGGTAATTTTATGAGAAGCAGGAACAACTGAAGATGTGGCTAGAATAACGAAAAACAGCGATGGAATCCTGAGGGAGTAGAGACAAACTTATTGATAAATGCATATGAGAAACCCTAGGGGGAATTCACAGTAGTTGGGAAATTTCTGAATAGTAGATGCAATGCTTGAAAAACTAATTTTGGTTATTTTTCTAGGGACCCTAGGTAGTTGAGAAAGAGAAGGTAAAAATGAATCACACCACAGAAAGGAAATGTTAAGGTCACCAAGTTCACTGTTCTCATGTTAAAACGGGCAAACTGGAAATTTTTAGAGAAGGAAAGTCTCTTAAAGGATCGTCTGATCTGATACCCCCACCCATCTTACAAATAAGGAAACTGAAGCAGAAAAAGGTGAAGTGATTTGCTGGATGTTACATGGTTTTATTTGGAAGTGTTACCACTCAGCTCTGGAAGAAATTATGTCTACTTACAGGGATTCAAAAATTGACAGCTGCAGTGTCTTGTCAGAGCAAAAGAATAAGAGTTTTCAGAAAAATAGATTTTCACTCTGACTTCAACTAATATCTAGTAACTTCAAGACAATTTTTTTGTTTTACTAAATTGACATATCTAAATGCTAAAATTAAAGAAAAATACTAAAATGAAAACCCTTTTCCTTGGATTCAACAAATTAATGTATAAACCATATGGCACAATTCTATAGTGTATGCATATTCATTCAACACACATTCAAGAAACATTTTATGAGAGAACATTTTGCTTCCTGCCTTCCAGACACTATTATCTTAATTAGAATGATCAGATTTGAGCAAAAAACAAGACTACAGTGCAGGGCAATAAGTGACAAGCTCGACGTGAGGCATGTAACAGAAGCGGCAAGGACTGGAGAGTATGGAAATTCACTGCTAGTTTCTGGGATTGGAGAAGTCACTATGGAGAATACAGATTTGAGAAAAGACATTGGCTTAGAGATGCAATTTTGTTACCAAACCAAACTTGGGTTTGCTTACCCAGAGCAAAGCAAAGCTAATCTACTGACCTTGGGTTGTGGTAAAGGAAAGCACATTTATTTGCAGGGCACCAGTCAAGGAGAATGTGCAGCTTATGCTCGAAAAAAACCCAGATTCCTTGATGGATTTTTGTTCGTGCTAAGTCACTTCTGTCTTATATGACTCTTTACAACCCTATGGATGGTAGCCTGCCAGTCCCTGGTAACTCCTCTGCCCATGGAATTCTCCAGGCAAGAAAGCTGAAGTGGGTTGCTCTACCCTCCTCTGAGGGATCTTCCTGACCCAGGGGTTGAACTTGGATCTCCTGCATTGGCAGCTGGGTTCTGTACCACTAATGCCACCTGGGAAACCCTTGATGGATTTTAGGGAAAGGTTTTTTAAAAGCAGGATCAAGGGTGAGGGTTGCAGAGTGCCTGATCAGCTTGTGGGCATTCTTCTGATTGGTTAGTGGTGAGGTTACAAAGTGGTATTTCAGAATCAGTATCAGTATCTTCTGGGTCCAGCTGGTCTATTATCCACATGCTTGTGTCAACTCCTTCCATCTGATGGGAGTTTTAGTATCTGCAAAACAGCTCAAAGATATGGCTCAGAGTATTATCTATAGCCCTTGTGGAGGAACTAAGCATTTTTGACTCTTGAAATTAGTATTATTTTGTCTTGCTTGACTGCTTTCCTATATTTCTGCATTTTGTCATTTTTCCAATTAAATTTTCTCTTCGGAACTCAGAGAAAGCCTAGGAAGCTGAAGCTCTTCTACAAGCAAGAGGCATGGGGCACGGAGGTCTGGCCCTGGGAAGGCTGACAGAATCTGGCTTGGCTTCAGTTTCAGTGTATGAATATATAAGAAGTAGGAGAGATTTGGGGAGGGCAGAGTAAATTAATTAAAAGAGGAAAAGAATACTAATATCAGTAAAGTAAATTACCATTTATTAAATGCCTACTATGTTATATATGTTAGTTCAATAATTCCTCCTGACAATCTTCAGAAGAACTTACTATTATTCCTATTTAACAAAAGAGGAAACTGAAGTTCAGGGAGGCAAAATAAGTTGCTTAAATATGTACTGTTAGTAAGTAGTTCAACTTTGACTCTGTTTGATTCTAAAGCCTCAGTTATTACCTCCAAAGATCTCTAACAAAATAGGAAAACCACAACTAGCATCCAGGAGTCCTCCAAAAATCAGAATAGCTCTAGTCAGGTGTCAGCACCAGTGAGTTAAAGGGAATATAGAGAAAAATTCAATTTGGTTAACTCCATGACCAATAGTGAAATTTCAGGTTTCCTGACCATTGGGCAAAGGTTCTGTCTATTAAATATTCTTCAGCTATTAAAATCCAGGAGGGTTAGGAAAAGGCAAAAGGTTAATGCATAATACATTTCCTTTAATAAACATGCATTTAGAATTGTTAAGTTTTTTTTTTTAAAGTACTTGAATCATNTTGGAAGTGTTACCACTCAGCTCTGGAAGAAATTATGTCTACTTACAGGGATTCAAAAATTGACAGCTGCAGTGTCTTGTCAGAGCAAAAGAATAAGAGTTTTCAGAAAAATAGATTTTCACTCTGACTTCAACTAATATCTAGTAACTTCAAGACAATTTTTTTGTTTTACTAAATTGACATATCTAAATGCTAAAATTAAAGAAAAATACTAAAATGAAAACCCTTTTCCTTGGATTCAACAAATTAATGTATAAACCATATGGCACAATTCTATAGTGTATGCATATTCATTCAACACACATTCAAGAAACATTTTATGAGAGAACATTTTGCTTCCTGCCTTCCAGACACTATTATCTTAATTAGAATGATCAGATTTGAGCAAAAAACAAGACTACAGTGCAGGGCAATAAGTGACAAGCTCGACGTGAGGCATGTAACAGAAGCGGCAAGGACTGGAGAGTATGGAAATTCACTGCTAGTTTCTGGGATTGGAGAAGTCACTATGGAGAATACAGATTTGAGAAAAGACATTGGCTTAGAGATGCAATTTTGTTACCAAACCAAACTTGGGTTTGCTTACCCAGAGCAAAGCAAAGCTAATCTACTGACCTTGGGTTGTGGTAAAGGAAAGCACATTTATTTGCAGGGCACCAGTCAAGGAGAATGTGCAGCTTATGCTCGAAAAAAACCCAGATTCCTTGATGGATTTTTGTTCGTGCTAAGTCACTTCTGTCTTATATGACTCTTTACAACCCTATGGATGGTAGCCTGCCAGTCCCTGGTAACTCCTCTGCCCATGGAATTCTCCAGGCAAGAAAGCTGAAGTGGGTTGCTCTACCCTCCTCTGAGGGATCTTCCTGACCCAGGGGTTGAACTTGGATCTCCTGCATTGGCAGCTGGGTTCTGTACCACTAATGCCACCTGGGAAACCCTTGATGGATTTTAGGGAAAGGTTTTTTAAAAGCAGGATCAAGGGTGAGGGTTGCAGAGTGCCTGATCAGCTTGTGGGCATTCTTCTGATTGGTTAGTGGTGAGGTTACAAAGTGGTATTTCAGAATCAGTATCAGTATCTTCTGGGTCCAGCTGGTCTATTATCCACATGCTTGTGTCAACTCCTTCCATCTGATGGGAGTTTTAGTATCTGCAAAACAGCTCAAAGATATGGCTCAGAGTATTATCTATAGCCCTTGTGGAGGAACTAAGCATTTTTGACTCTTGAAATTAGTATTATTTTGTCTTGCTTGACTGCTTTCCTATATTTCTGCATTTTGTCATTTTTCCAATTAAATTTTCTCTTCGGAACTCAGAGAAAGCCTAGGAAGCTGAAGCTCTTCTACAAGCAAGAGGCATGGGGCACGGAGGTCTGGCCCTGGGAAGGCTGACAGAATCTGGCTTGGCTTCAGTTTCAGTGTATGAATATATAAGAAGTAGGAGAGATTTGGGGAGGGCAGAGTAAATTAATTAAAAGAGGAAAAGAATACTAATATCAGTAAAGTAAATTACCATTTATTAAATGCCTACTATGTTATATATGTTAGTTCAATAATTCCTCCTGACAATCTTCAGAAGAACTTACTATTATTCCTATTTAACAAAAGAGGAAACTGAAGTTCAGGGAGGCAAAATAAGTTGCTTAAATATGTACTGTTAGTAAGTAGTTCAACTTTGACTCTGTTTGATTCTAAAGCCTCAGTTATTACCTCCAAAGATCTCTAACAAAATAGGAAAACCACAACTAGCATCCAGGAGTCCTCCAAAAATCAGAATAGCTCTAGTCAGGTGTCAGCACCAGTGAGTTAAAGGGAATATAGAGAAAAATTCAATTTGGTTAACTCCATGACCAATAGTGAAATTTCAGGTTTCCTGACCATTGGGCAAAGGTTCTGTCTATTAAATATTCTTCAGCTATTAAAATCCAGGAGGGTTAGGAAAAGGCAAAAGGTTAATGCATAATACATTTCCTTTAATAAACATGCATTTAGAATTGTTAAGTTTTTTTTTTTAAAGTACTTGAATCATAACATTATGAATTTAAGCCAACCTGGATGTGTGGAAAAGCTTAATACTATTTAAATGTTTTTTTTTTTTTTAATTAAATACGTGTGAAAGCTGGCTTCTGTTTCCCAATGGCCTCCCACAGAATTCATCCAAAAAATACTGGAAGCAATTTTATTTGCCTTATTCCTGTGTAATGAGCTGCACTTGCCATACTTGCGCTTAAGGGATCTGGGAGCAGCACTCAACATCCTGTAAGTGAAAAATGTTTGTTTGCAGTGCACCTTCGGATAAGAGGCCTCAGTTTTCCCTGATAGAGCTTCACCTCTGAAGCCATCTGAATGCTAAGCTAAACCGCCCAGAGGTGCTACCTCTTCCATTTTCAGTCTCAAAATTGTCTCTGACATTTCCTTTTCTTTGAGATGAAAGACCAGATTGCCATCTGGAGCCCCTATGTTAAGGTTAATAACCATTCTTTCTGTTTTTACCTCTGGTGCCATTTGGGGGGAAAACTTCCTGATTGACCACAATGAATCTCCAAGAGGATAAGTGGTGTTTCCCTATCTGAGTGTTAAGAAAAAGACAGCCAACAATCTTTCTGGTTTGATTAAAGAGCAGCACTTCCCAGAGGCCAGAGATCCCCTCACCTTAGGATCGAGAGACTTCTCCCGGGCCTGTGAACAGTCCAAAAGGGGTGTTTGATGAGTCAAATAGTTGTTGCTGCAGGCTGCCTTGCTCTTCCTTGCCTAGCAAGGACAGTATTAGCTAAGGGCAGGAAATCACCCAGAAATTATGTGTACAGATTTCTCCATGGCAGGCAAGGTGTTTATGCAAACAACTGGACATGAGTGATATTGGTGTTTGAAAGGAACCTGGATTTCTGTCTTACATAAATGCTGCTTAGACTCGCTCTCTATCAGGATGAGCTGTCAGTTGTGTTCCAGAATGTTTTGGCTTCTGTGGAACAGTGTAGTGAGCACTTCAGAGAGAAAAGAACAGGCTGACATTTATAGAATGACCCCAGGAAAGACCAATGTGCCTGGAACTCATTTTCAAATGAACAGTTGACACAGAATACCTAGATCACTGAGTAATGTGGTGGATTAAATATATGTGGCACTGTTTACAAAGCACCCGACATCTAGCGGGCACTTATTCTCCTGCCCGTTGGTTTAACTGAACACTGCTCACCCTTAGACCCATTCGCAGAGGCATATGGATAATTCCTATGTCTTTCATCTTTTTCCCCAAAATGAAATGTTTTACCCCAGTGCTCTCTTGACTGGGGGCCGTAGCTTAGCAGTCCCTCATGTGGGGCAGGTGCTTCTCTTTTCCTTTCTCTGACTTTGGCTTCTTTAGCATCACCTTTGCTGTTGCTGTCAACACCATTGCCACAAAGACAACTGCCAGAAAACTAGCAAAACTGCTTTAGCATACAGCACTGATTGAATTTGCTTTGAGGTAACACTGTTAGGTTCTGAGGATTTACATGTAAGGGGAATAGCCATTTCCTTCAAGAGACTCACAGTCCAGGTAAGGAGCCCGGATTTTCCTTTTACTCCACCAGTCCTCAGGGGATCCTCATGCTCAGCACAGTTCAAATCCACTCTCTGATCAGTCCCAGACTCTAGCCTCTCAGGTTCTGGTTGCTTCCTCAGTCTGTTGGGTATTGGCACTGAGGTTAAGTTGGAAAAAAATTCATATATATATATGTACACACACATATATATAATCTTAGGGAGGCTGTTTGAGAGATGGGCAAAACATTAAAAAATAAGAGGAAAAAATGAATAAAAAAGAGACTTCTCAAGCGGATGTTGTCACAATGTTATGCGTATGTGTGGATATGAGTGCGATATGTGTATGTGTGTATATGTGTATGTGTATGAGTATATGTGTGTGTGAGTGTATTGTGTGTGTATGTGTATGCATGTGTAGATGTGTCTGTGTGTGTGTGTATAAGTATATATATGTGTGAGTATATTGTGTGTGTATGTTTATGTGTATGAGCATATATGTGTGTATTCGTGTGTAAGTGTATTGTGTGTGTATGGGTGAATGTGTGTCTCTGTGTATATATGTGTGCATATGTGTGTATACATGGGGAGGGGCAAAGCTGATGGCCTCCAGATCCCATTACCTCCATCCTATTTCCAGCCTTGTTCCCTCTCTCCTTTCTCAGATGGCTGGGTCTGTGTTAAGATGCCACCCTTCACATGAATTTCTCTGCTTCTCATGTAGGTGCACAGCATAGATACTTGGGCTTTTCCCCGCCTAAGAACAGGCTTAAAGCCTAGCTAGGAATCATGGCCTGAAAGAGCTTCAGAACCATTTAGATAAACACCTCATAAAGGCTAAAAAACATGCTAGGCCCTGGGTATACTTATGCTGCCTTCCCCTATATTTTGCATTAATTTCTATTATAAGTCTGGCTTTCCAGAATGATGAAGGCAGTCCACATTTATAAAATGATTAAAATCGATATTCCAAACATCAGTTGCTAGGGGAAGTATTAAAGTATTAATTTTATTACAGAGGAATGTTACTGCATGTATCTTTATGCACAACAAACTCTCTTGCTAAGCAAGAAATCACTCATCTTGCCAGCAGGTGAGACCTGGGTCATGCTTTCTTCACCTGAGAAGGACTGAGAATTTCCTTTACAACTCTGAGCAACTACTGAGCAACATAAGAACCATCTACTGTCAGTCATTAAGGCTCCCAAACAAGAAGCAGAGGTCCCAGGACAGGTAAGCACTTCAAAAGGATGAAGATCTTCCTGCTGAAAGAAATCGGAAAATACTCAAAAGAGACTTGATGCCAGGGACAAACTTGTCCACTGCTGGCAAGAAATGTGGGTAGCCTTTAAGAGCTGAGTGAACCCCATAAGACATCCAACAAAGAAATAGGGACATCAGTCCTACAGCTACAAGGAATTGAATTTTGCCAACAGCCTAAATGAGGGTGGAAGCAGATGCTTACTCTGCAGTGTTTTGTAATGCAGCCCTAACTAACTAATACAAATTTGGTGTAACACAGTCCCAGGATTTGTGGCCTACAAAACTGCGGAACAGTAAATGGATATCTTAAACCTCTGAGTTTGTGATATTTGTTATAAAGCAAGAGGATTCCAAAGGTTATGCTCTTATTTAAGAATTTCTTTCTTTCTTTTTTTTTTTTTTTAAAGAGTGTGTAAAGCAGTGGTGACTGGTTAAAAATAATTTTCCTAGCTTTTTAATTAAAATTTCCTACAGTAATGGCATACATAATGTACTCCATTAAAATCTTATGAATGACAATGATCTCACCAAATAAGCCAACTAACCCATGCTCCTTAATCCAGGCTCTAGTACATGCAGGTCCTCAGAGCCCCATCAAAGCCAGCTTTGCACAGATACCTCAGGTTTTGTGTTCAGTTTCACATCACCCTTCACATGTTATCTAATCTTTCTCAGTATAAAGCACTTATTTTTATAAAATCATATCTGAGAAGTGTGTGTGTGTGTGTGTGTGTGTGTGTGTGTGTGTGTGTGTGTGTGTGTTTGTGGTGAGGAAAGGGATTCAACCTCAGTTTATAGATGATATTAAATTTCTTGAAATTAAATAAAAATACTTACTTAAAAATATATATATATATGTATTCTGACTGGAACCAAGACCTTTCAGTGAAAAGCCAAAGCTGTCTTCTTTACCTCCCCCACAAACCACTTATTTGAAGTAAGAAAAGAAAAAAAAAAAGCCTTTTTATTTTAGAATGTTTTAGATGAAGTAGCAAAAACTATTATTAAATGTTGATTATTGAGTACATGTAGTTCTAAATACTTAATGTAAGAAAATGGAAGTGTATATAAAGTAATTGTGCTAGATACCAAAGTATAGAGAAATGTTTGTGAGGTGGTTTCCATTGGAAGCCTAGTTAGCTGCCTTTTCACAGATGCCATTTTTTTTCTTGAAAGAACCACTGACCGTCTAGCTATGGTTATTCAGATTTGGCAGACATTTCTTTAAAATTAATAAAATCAGTTAGTTCAAGGAAAATATCACTCTTGGTTGCTAATGGTACAATTAAAGCTTTCCAGCAAAAAATAGGAATTTTTGAAAACTTTATCTGCCACTTTTAGCAAGACAGTTTTCCAATATTTTGAAAGTTTCTGATGAAATCAGTAATGAAATTAATGAATGTGACTATTTTTAACATTGATTGATAAATATGTCAATGTTTGGAAGATGTGCTACCTAAGGGAAACAATATGAGTTTTTATGGGTAAAACATCCGTTTAACGTGAAGTTAGATTCATGAATTTTAAAGTAATGGAGCATGAGATTTCACTGATATTGTTTCTGAATCTACAATTACAATTAGTCTTTAAGAAAATACCACTTGTCAACTTTGACTATTGTATCAAAGAAGAATATTCACAATTGTCTAAAAAGATCATTAAACTATTCTTCCTATGCTCCAAAGCATATTTGTATAAGGCTGGAATTTCTTCATATACTTTAACTGAAACAACATATTGCAACACATTGAATGCTGAAGAAATAAGAATCTAGTTGGCTTTTATTGGGTCAGATATTAAAGTTATTTGCTAAAATATTTTAAAACCCTACTCTTCTCATTATTTTTTTGTTTAGAAAAATATGACAAACTAACCAAATGGTATCACTTATGTTCCTATGTTATGCACTTATTGTTATTTTTAAATGAATTAATAAACATTTTTGAATTCTCAGTTTTTATTTTTGACTGTAATATTTATAAATATATTGAGAGATAGCATTAAAATACATACCATTACCATGTGTAAAAAAGATAGCTAGGGAAGTTGATATTATAACACAGGATCTCAGCCTGATGTTCTGTGCTGACCAAGAGGGGTGGGATGAAAGGGTGGGAGGCTCTAGAGGGATGGGATATGTGCACACTTACAGCTGATTCATGTTGCTGTATAGCTGAAATCAACACAACATAGTCAAGCCATTATACTCCAATTAAATTTTTTAAGTTATTTGCAGTGCTTAATAATTTTAAGGAGTTTAAAGGGAAACTTAGGGCAAT
>SJYA01001450.1:287648-353605 GCA_006410615.1 Neotragus moschatus | reverse complement strand
GAGTTTAAAGGGAAACTTAGGGCAATATGTTTGAGAACCACTTTTACAGAGCTTACTCCATTTAAAAAATCACATACAACTACCTATAGAAAAGTGCAAAACATATAGATATACAATTTAAAAATGTTGGTCTCTCAGTCATGCCTGACTCTTTGGGACCCCATGAGCTGTAGCCTACCAGGCTCCTCTGTCCATGGAATTCTCCAGGTAGGAATATTGGAGTGGGCAGCCATTCTCTTCTTCAGGGGACCTTCCCAATCCAGGGATAGAAACTGTATCTCCTGCGGATCTTACATTGCAGGTGATTCTTTACCAACTGAGCCACCAGGGAAGCTCCATACAATTTTAAATATGCTTTCAAATGACTTCTTCCATATAATCTCCCTGTGCTCAAGAACAGTGCTGCAAGTGTCCCCTATCAAAGCCCCTGTCTGACCTTTTCAATCATACACCTTCCCTCCCATCATAAATTTAAAATTTATTTACACTTATAAATAGCTTACTATGTGCCAGGCACAGCCATAAGTGCTTTAATTTATCTAACCCTTATGTCAACCCTGTGAGGCACTCTTATCATCTCAATATATTGTTGAGAAAATAATGGCACAGTGAGCTTAAGAGCCTGGCCCAAGGTCAAGTGATGAGTCAGTGTTTAGGCTGTGGTATCCAGCTAGAGGAAGACTCAGTTATTGTATTGTTTCTCTCTAAAACTTCAAACTCTTGGCTTGCAGTTCAGGGACCATTCAGGTGATGTGATTCTGTGCAGCAAATCAAGAGCAGCTTGTGGACAGAACTACTGAAAGTAGAGATGATGGATCATCTCAGCTCTGATTAACCCCAACTCTCAGACTGTAACCTTTGTGGAGTGCTGGTGGTTTAGTCGCTAAGTCATGTCTGACTCTTGGTGACCCCATGGACTGCAGCCCACCAGGCTCCTTGGTCCATGGGATTTTCCAGGCAAGAATACTGGAGTGGGTTGCCATTTTCTTCTCCAGGGGAACTTCCCCACCCAGGGATCAAACCTGGGTCTCCTGCATTGCAGGCAGATTACAAACTGAGCTACAAGGGAAGTAGCTCCCTTGTGGAGAGAGGGGCTCTTCTTAGACTGCTCATCCTGAGCTGGTTTTGGGCTTTGACATCTGACCTCAACACCCTCTCCCCACAGAATCATCAAAATTAGAACTCAAACTTGCAGAGATTGACAAATAATTTCAGGGGAAAATATCTTGCTTGTTTTTCAGGGCTTTTAAGAAATATTTTGAAATATGCTTTTAGGAATTTTTAGACATTTTCAGTAGAGTATGGGGTCTGATTACTTAGCTTGCTATATTATATGTTAACACAGAACTCCATATTGTATTAAACTGAATCTCTATAAACATAATAAATGTTAATAGGTGTGCTTGGGATTTGAGAGTTTTGATAATATTCAAAACTCTGGGCTTTCATTTATATTTTGAGGGGAGCTCCACGTGCTCCTCATTAATTTGGTATTTTCAGTGCTCCAAAGGGTTGAAAGCCGTTGACGTTCCTCCCCAACTCCTCTACGGCACTTGCTTGTTATGTGAGATTAATGAGAGCACTGATCTTTTCCATAATTTAAAATCCTTCATCCATTGGGGGTGCTCATTTATTTCTACCCAACACATTTCTCTGTTCTTGATATATCAACTTCTTTTCTAGTTACCAGATAATGGCTGAAATAGTCACATTATGACTCAATTTTCATGATGGTTTATGAGCAAACTATTTAAAAAAAAATTATTGAGCAAATTTTTTGAGAGTTGTTGAGTTCCCTTTTATCTAGAAATTGATTGACCTAAATGTGTTAGGAAACTACGTTCCTTTTCCCTCCATAGATAAGGTTTTAGTAAGTATTCCTTTGTTTTCTCATTTGTTATAGATTCCTTTAAAACAGAAAATAATAATCTGTGCTTCAAGTGCATAATGGGCTCCAAAATGGAAAAGAAGGTAACTTAGACTGAAGCTGGGTCATTGAAAACCCAGTGTGTCTCTACAACCACCTAAGGTTACCAGATACCTCATTTGTTTATTGTGGTTCTCTTCTATCTGCATCTAAATAGCATCATGAAGTCACTGGGTTACCTGCACTCTGACTATTTTTTACTTTTTCTGGAAGGAAAGTAGTTTGATCAACATTTTGTGTTTGTTGGTTTCTACATCAATCTGGTAGAAACAGGCAGAGGTCAAGAATCTGAGTTATCCAGTGACCTTTTGAAAAAGGCTGGCATCAAATTGTTCCCTTAAATGACACAAGTGCAGCTGACCTCTCCAGAGTCAGAGGCCTCAGATTAACCTGTCTCTTGGAGCTTACCCTTCTCTGGACAGGGTCAGGGCCCAGGCAGGGCCCTCAGACAATTTCAAGTTACCAGTGATTTCAGCTCTCCTTCCCTTATCATGGCACACATCTACAGTTGGAAGTCATTAAATGACTCTTTAAACAAAAGTATTTCGTACTGTAGATTTTTGTCCAGGTCTGGGTCTTGAGAACGCCAGCCTCAATCTTCATGGCCGGAGAAGATGCTTTTTTGTAAACTCAGTGTTGGAACACTCGCTGAGCAGGACAGATCGTCCACTGACCAGTATTTTTCCAAACATCTTATTTTTCTCAAAGTAAAAGATAACAGAATTATCCCTTTCTCTGTTAAAGTGGTAATTGGAAAAAGTAAAGGCTTGCTCTGAGTGGACAGAATTGTGTGCAGAGGATAGGAAAAAATACACCTCTGCACGCAATAGTAACTCAGGAATGTCTGTTGGAGGAATCCAACAGATAATAAAAAATGATCCTCTCGACACATCTGGGCAATTTTTGGAAATAAATGGAAAGTACCTGTGATCCTTAATTTTATGTGTCAGCTTGACCAGACCATGAGGAGCACAGGCATTTGGTGCTGTATTATTCTGGGTGTGTCTGTGAAGGTGTTCCTGGGAGAGATTAACGTTTGAATCAGTAGGCTGAGAAGAGGAGACTGCTCTTCTTTAGGAGGGTGGGCTGCTCCTCCAATCAACTGAGGACTTGAATAAAACAAGGAGGTTGATGCTCCCTCAAGTAAGAGGGAACTCCTTTGAGACTGTCTTTAAAAAAAAAATTCTTTATTTTTAATTGGAGGATAATTGCTTTACAGTATTGTGTTGGTTTCTGCCATACATCACCATGAATCAGCCATAAGTGTTAGTCACTCAGTCACGTTGGACTCTGCAACCCCACCAGGCTCTTCTGCCCATGGGATTCTCTGAGGAAGAATACTGGAGTGGGTTGCCATTTNAAAAAAAAAATTCTTTATTTTTAATTGGAGGATAATTGCTTTACAGTATTGTGTTGGTTTCTGCCATACATCACCATGAATCAGCCATAAGTGTTAGTCACTCAGTCACGTTGGACTCTGCAACCCCACCAGGCTCTTCTGCCCATGGGATTCTCTGAGGAAGAATACTGGAGTGGGTTGCCATTTCCTTCTCCAGGGTAATCTTTCTAACCAGGGACCGAACCTGGGTCTCCTGCATTGCATTGCAGGCAGATTCTTTCCTCTGAGCCCCTGTGAGTGCTAGCTACATATGTTCCCTCCCACTTTAATCTCCTTCCCACCTCCCACGCCACCCCCACCCTTCTAGACTGTCACAAAGCACAGGGTTTGAGCTCCCTGCGTCACAGCAAATTTCCGCCAGCTCCTATTTTACATATGGTAATATATATGTTTCCATGCTAGTCTCTCAATTCGTACCACCTTCCCAGAGACTGTTTTGAGCTGGGATACCATTTCTTCCGAGTTTTGGATCATAACGGAAGCATCGGCACTTTCTCGTGCTTGAGCCTGCCAGCGTTTGGGTGGAAACTAACCTTTTGCTCTCCCAGGTCTCTAGCTTGCCATCTGCATTTCTGGGCTTCTCAGGCTCTATGACTGCATGAGCCAATTCCTTATAATAAGTAAGTAAGTTACTTGGCTGTGTTTCTTGGGAGAACTCTTCTTTGGAAAAGAAGAGAAAAAGACGCCAGAGTCTTCCCTTTCAGCCGTGTGAGGACACAGTGACCAGGTGCCGTCCGCAAGCCAGGAAGAGAGCCTCACAAGAAACTGGTGAAATATTCGCTGGTACCTTAATTTTGGACTTCTCCGTCTCCAAAATTGTGAGAAATAGATTTCCGTGTTTGCAGCCTCCCCACCTGTGGTATTTTGTTACAGCAGCTTGAGCAGATTGGGACAATACCCACTGAATTTCTTCAGAGACTCTCTAAGCAGTCCAGAGGAAACGGGAGAGCAAAGCACGCGATCTCTCATCACGCAGTGTGCCTCGAAAGACTGCACTGCCTAGTCGAAGTCGGCCGTGTCGGTGGAAGTGATCCGCACATGGCGGCCTTGAAAGGGGAGAGCCTTCGCGCTCGCTCTACTGTACAGTCCTTACTTCAGAACACTCAGCAGACAACACACAACTACCTCAGAAGGCGAGCTGTCCTTTTGGTGGCTCTGAGGAAAAAAAATTGCTTTCCAAGGGCTCTTCAAAGATAGTTTAATCATAACCGTAGCTTAAGTTATTCAAGAAAAGCTCTTACAGCCACACAAGGGCTCAATGAAGACAAAGTGATCAGGTGACTCTCGGGACTGAACAGGAAGCTGAGGGCTGATCACTTTCTTTCCAGAATCCTGCTTATAAAGCATCCACACCGAATAAAATAGGCAAGGTCCACAGCAAAAGTGGCCTTTGCAAATTCTCCATTTGCTAAGTTCATCCAATGTCCTCTATCCAAGTTTTAGTTTTAAAGCCTAGGAAATATGAAGAGAATTTTCCAAAATTTTAGAAGATGGAAGGAGGAAAATGGGTCAAGGGGCTGGAAAATGAATGAAGAAGAGGGACAGTTACAGAAATATAATCAGCTAAGAAAACTTGTGCAGCAGTAAAATGTCTTTATTTATCCAAAGGCCTATTTTTAGTAAGGCGCTGGACAGTCTGTTTCTTATTCTACCTGAATAAAGAAAATGGAATTTTTGAAGTTGAGACTTAAACTAGAGGAAATTATCTCACTAGAAGTGGCAATATCTGCTCACAAGACGGAGGCAGGATCATCTAAGTTTCCACAAAAAGAGTACTGGTCTTTGGGCTCATTATGACCTCAGCTCAGTCCATCTGGCCTGGGGAGCCAGAGTTACCATGGAGGTCTGAGGAGTCAGTCCAAAGGACTGTTGGTTGAATGCAGGAAGTAGCCTCCGTCAATGCTAAGTTCAGAAATATAACTATTTTCTCATCATTCCTCCAAATCCCATTTTGTTCAGTCATGTCCAGTTCTTTGTGACCCCACGGATTGTAGCCTGCCAGGCTCCTCTGCCCACGGGATTTCCCAGGCAAGAATACTGGAGTGGGTTGTCATTCCCTTCTCCCTGGGATCTTCCTGACCCAGGGATGGAACCCAGGCTTCTCACATTACAGGCGGATTCTTTACCTCCTGAGCCACCAGGAAAGTGGAAATAATAGATATACTGGCCTGACTTCTTTACATTATTTCAATTATTTTAATTTTCCCATTGGTTGGATACAGAAACTGAGTCCAATCTAGTGTTAAATAATGCAAAGCTGGTTAATAAGCCAGCGTGAGGGTATTTTACACAGTGAGCTGGTTGAACTTTAGTCTACAAGGATGTAGACAAAGCCCACCAGAGGTCAAAGTCTGGAATAAATGTCTTCTATTCCTACCAGCCTCACAATTCCATAGTTTATGTAGTGGTTTACAAGACGAATAATAAGCAATCGTTTTCTGTAGGGAGTCAGTTAAAAAGAGAAGTTTATTCTCTACAACAATGGGTGTTAAAAAATGCTGTTTTCATATCTCTTTTCATCATAAACATAGCAGAGACTTTACATAAGGGAAACATTAAAGACACAAGAGATTTAGAATAATTAATATTCAAGACTATGTTATTCACTTTAAAAGAATGCTTTAAAATGAGCTGTGGTGGCTTTGTAAGGTGTCAGCTTGACTAGGTTGAACTGCATTTCCCAGAATTCCTTTTCTTGTTGGTTTCCTGCTGGCGAGCCCCAAGGGATACCCTTGGAAGATTTAGAGAGCAGAAAGGAAGCAGCAAGCATTTTGTGTTTTGGACTCACCAAAATGCTGACTCAGCCTTGTTGGTTTGAAGCTGCATCTACCTCTGTGCTGGCTTTACATTTCCCTGGATCCTTCGCCTTCTCTGACTCCTGGGCCAGATATAGGCATTTACCTTCACGGTTTCTGCAGTATACCCATAGCATTAATGCCAGAAACAATAGGAACAAACAACTTTCAGTCTTTCCTTCTTCGAGCCAGATCCAGCTCTACGTGCCAGAGCTCCAGCTGGGCCTTGCTCTCTCTGACTTTATGACCCCTTTCTTTCCACCCTGCCCTCTGGAATTTGAACTGTATTAGCCATGAAGACAATAGCTTTGCTCAAACTGCTTAACCCGTTCCCACAATTGTGACGTCCCTTAAAACATACGTGTATAAATTTCTTAATGGTTCTGCCTCTCTGGTTGAACCTTGGAAAGTATATACTACAAAACTCTTCCAAGAGGGCTAGATACCAGGTGAACTTTTAATTTCACCGAAATGAGTAAGTGTGTCCACTAAGATTAGATAGATGTGTGCAGTCAATAGAATCTCAGTTCCTTCTATAATCAGATCACTTCCTTAAACATCATTGGAGCCAAACCAAAAGAGATGAGCTGATAGAGAAAACTATTTAACTATACTCCAGGTCTTTTTGTACCTGCTTTTAAATACTGATGGAGAAATACTCAGATCTCATACATAGGGAAAACAGAAGTTCAAAAGCTTAAATAAACCTGGGCCCCTGGCTGTGCTAGAAGGTAGTTCAAGGTTAAGCTTTTATAATACCCATATGGGTCCATTTAGAGTTGGAGGAAAACTGTGATTGTTATCAGGCTGGCTTCCTAGACTCAGATAGAAGGAAACTGTATACACGGTGTGTGCTAGCTTCTTGATGATTTCACAGCAGTAACTTGCCACAGAATGTATAATGGAAAAACAAGCACAGAATAATGTCAAATGTAAGTCAGTGTTTGTGTATACACACAAGCATATACACACTTATTATAGCCTCTGATACCTCACTTGGAACTGTAAATAAAAGTGATTGTGTAGCTTTGTAAAGTTGACTTTCAGTTCTTAATAATTTGTCTACAAATTCCTTTTTCATTCTGTCTTTCCCCTCTCTCTTATATATTGTGTTCCTTATGTTTCAGAAAAATTTTTTCTTAGTTCTGTTTTAATATTTATTACTTATTTAGTTTTGGTTGCACTGGGTCTCTGTTGCTGCTCAGGGGCTCTCTCTAGTTGTGGAGAGTGCGGGCTTCTCTTCATTGCTGTGTGCAGGCTTCTCACTGTGGTGGCGTCTCTTGCTGCAGAGCATAGGCTCTAGCTGCTTGGGTTTTAGTAGTTGCAGCCTGTGGACTCAGTAGCTGTGGCTCGTGGGCTCTAGAGCCTGGGCTCAAATGTTGTGGCATAGTTACCATTTCTTTGTTTTATCACAGCAAAGAGAAAACTCGAGTAATTCAGATAACGACGCTAAGTCAAATGACTTCCCTAACTTCCTGAATCTCATCTAATCCTTTCTTCCCTTTGCATCGCTTGCAATGTCACTGTTTCCTGGGATGTCTCACTCTATCCCAGTCTCATCTACCCTGTGCTGCTGAACTTCTAGAAAAATCTACCCATTTCATTTTTGCAGTTCAAGTAGCACCCCCTTCAGGATATAGTCCTTTCTCCGAAAACAGTCTTTCCCTCTATGGATCACAGCTTGTTCTTTAGTCACTAAGTAGAAGTCACATTAGAATTTGGGGCAGTGCACCTACACTTCCTTGATGATCCTGTGAAATTCACCAATCATTCCCTTGCTCTGAGAATCTCATAGACCACAGGCAACATCTTTGTAGATGAAGAATGGCTTTTGGAATTCTAGTTCTCTTGGCATTTATAGTTTTCACTGTGAATTACTAGATTGGAGAGAGGACAACATCACCCACTCAGGAGATCTTCATGCTTTATTTCTTCTCTCCCAAACTCCTTGCTGTTTTTGAGTTGTTTGGTCACGTCAGACTCTCTTGTGACCCTCTGGACTGTAGCCTGCCAGGCTTCACTCTCCATGGAATTTCCTAGGAAAGAATACTGGAATGGGTTGCCATTCCCTTCTCCAGGGTATATTCTGGATCCAGGAACTGAACCCATGTCTCCTGCATTGGCAGGCGGATTTTTACCACCGAGCCAGCTTAGCCCACTTGTACAGTAATTTATAAACTTGTTTTATTTTCATGTTAGTAGATGGTATGTCGACCTACATCAAAATTTTAGCCACAGTGAAACAACCATCTTAGCACACTGGTACTGTACTCTTTCTGTCTGTAGTTGCTCACTGCCTGTGCTCTCACATCATGGAGATAAATTAAAGGTGTCATTGAATACTCTGCAGTGAAACCGCTTCTCACTGAGGTCTTGGGGGATAGATGTAACCACCGCAGAGGCCAGTTAGTTTTTATTTATACTGTGGACACAGCCTTCTTGCCTTCTCTGTGCAAGTGCTTTGTCTATTCCCAGATGATAACCCCTGCTGTGGCTCGCCAAGCATTTTATTAGTATCTCTACTGCACTGTTTATCACATTCTGATAGTCCCCTGAGTACACCATCCTCCCCCAATAAAGAATGGCTTCCCTGACTCTAGAAACATTTTATTCATCTCCACATGATTCCAGGAACAAGATATTGTATATAAGAGATGCTCGCTGATTTTATTTTTAACTTTTAAAACCAGCTTTCTTCAGTTCCAATCTCCCAATTCATCCCATCCCTAGGTAACTAATCCCCATGCACCTACTGTATAGCACAAGGAACTCGACTCAATGCTCTGTGGTGACAAAGAGGGGATGTACGTGTTCGTGGGGCAGATTCACTTAGGTGGACAGCAGAAATGAACACAACACTGCGAATCAACTGAACTCCAAAAAAAGAAAGAAACTGTCTTTAGGTTTAATTTACCTAGAACAAAAAACATCAATTTTAAGTGTACAGTGTGATGAGTTTTGATAAATGTATANGATGTACGTGTTCGTGGGGCAGATTCACTTAGGTGGACAGCAGAAATGAACACAACACTGCGAATCAACTGAACTCCAAAAAAAGAAAGAAACTGTCTTCAGGTTTAATTTACCTAGAACAAAAAACATCAATTTTAAGTGTACAGTGTGATGAGTTTTGATAAATGTATACATTCATCCTCTAGTCAATATTTTCATTATACACTGGCTTACCAAGAGAGGAGGATGGTGAAAAAAGCTTGGTGGTAACTGATGGTGTTTAGAATAGTCAGTATATCACGATAAAAAAATATCCAAAACTTTTTTGGTACATTTTATTCCTGTTTTTAAATCTCTGCAGACAATATATCCACTTTACTGCTGGTAACCAGGGTAGATCATGCCCACTGTCTACCCTTGGCATACCACTGTCCTCTCACTGAGGCTCTGCAGGTCCTCCTTCCATCCTGCCCCAAGGAAACTACCTGCCTTCTTTCTGCAATAATGCTATGCTATGGGAAGTTGCTTCAGTGATGCCCAACTCTTTGCGACCCGATGGACTAAGCCCAACAAGTCTGTGGGATTCTCCAGGCAAGAATACTGGAGTGGGTTGCCATGCCCTTCTCCAGGGGACCTTCCCGACTCAGGGATTGAACCTGCGTGTCTTACGTCTCCAGGATTGCAGGTGGATTCTTTACCACTAGCACCATCTGAGAAGCCCTCTTCAATAATAAATGACTGCTTTTCTGCTCTAGAGCCACATATGAATGAAATCATAGAAAAGATATTCTTTTGTGTCTCTCTTCTCTTATTCAGTATGTTTTTGAGATTCATCCACATTCTTGTGTGTTAGTGGTCTGCTCCTTTTTATTTCTGGGTAATAATTCCATTGTATAAATACATACAAATTTCTAACCATTCTCTTTGATGTACTTTTGGTTTGTTTCCATTTTTGGCTTTTAAAAATAAAGCTTCTAGGAACATTCCTATACAGTCTATTTGTAAATTTTTCTTGCACATTTTGACAATAAGAAATGGCCAAACAGCTTTTCTAAAAGATTTGCAATTTTTTTTAACTTCCACAAGAATTGTATGAGAATTCCAGTTGTTCTGTATTCTTATCAACGTTTGGAGTTCATGCTTTAAAAAATTTTAGGCATTCTAGGGGATATAAACTGTTACCTCATTTTAATTTAGTGAATTGACAATGAAGTAGATTATTTTTTCACTTGCTTAATGGTCATTCATTTATGTTTTTTCATGAGCTGTCTAACTCTGTTGCTAAATTTTAAAATTTGGATTGTGTTTCTTCTTACTACTGCATTTTAAGGTTTCTTTATATATTTGGCGTATGGATCCTTTGCATTTATATATATATTATAAACATTGGATACTAGTTTATGATTTACATGGACATTTTCTTAATGATACCTTTAAAAGAGCAAAATTTTTCAGTTTAATGAATTCAAATTTTTATATTTTTTCTTCAAGTTTACTACTTTTGTGTATTGTCTAAGAAATGTTTGCTTCACCAGTATTGAAAATATTTTTCACCTGTATTTTCATTGAGTAGTTTTATAGTTTTACTGTTTCAGTTCAGTTCAGTCACTCAGTTGTGTCCGACTCTTTGCTACCCCATGAATTGCAGCACACCAGGCCTCCCTGTCTATCACCAACTCCCGGAGTTCACCCAAACTCATGTGCATCCAGCCATCTTATCCTCTGTCGTCCCCTTCTCCTTCTGCCCTCAATCTTTCCCAGTATCAGGATCTTTTCCAATGANACTCCTTTTCCTATTTGGAACCAGTCTGTTGCTCCATGTCCAGTTCTAACTGTTGCTTCCTGACCTGCATACAGGTTTCTCAAGAGGCTGGGCAAGTGGTCTGGTATGCCCATCTCTTTCAGAATTTTCCACAGTTTATTGTGATCCACACAGTCAAAAGTTTAGATGTTGTCTTTGCCACAAATGTCTTAGCAATAACATTTGCATATGGTATTAAGTAAGAGTAAAAGTTAATTTTTGCCTTCTAAATTTCAGCACTATATGTTGAAACTACAATCTTTCCATCCATTGAATTTCCTTGACACCTGTGTCAAAAATCATTTGACATATGTGTGCGTCTATTTATAGACTTCCTTTGAACTATATGTCTATTCTTATGATATATTATCTTGGTTCATGTAACTTTTTAATGAGTAAAGTCTAGTAATGTATACTCACTAAGCTAAATCTTATTTTTGCAAAATTGCTTTTTATATCAAGTTCATTTGCAACTCCATATAAAACTTCAAATTAACCTGACAATTTGTACAAAAAAAAAAAAAAAAAAAGACCGTTGGGATTTTGATTGACACTGTTTTGAATCTGTAAGAGTGTGGAGAGAACTGACATCTAAATATCGAGTCATATGATGTGTGAACCTGATACAGTTCTCCCTTTATTTAGGCCTTTCATTTCTGTAATCTGTATTTGCAATTCCTAGCTTACAGCTCTTGAACATAATTTTTAAGCTTTATATTTATGTATTTAATGGTTTTAATTGCTGTCATATATTGTATTTTAAATTTTGACTTCCAAGTGTTCATGGCTAGTATCTAGGAATATATTTGATTTGTGAATATTGGTTTTGTAACCTGAGACTTTGCTAAACTCCCTGCTAGATCTAGGAAATTTTTGCAGAATCTTTGGAATTTTTTACGTAGATAATTTCTTTGTTTGATGAGATAATTTCTTTGTTTGTTGAGATAATTTCTTTGTTTGTTTCTTTATTTGCAATCTCTGTACCTTTTATTTCTGGCTCTTGACCTATTGCATTGGCAGTCACCCCTAGAAAAATATTAAGTAGAAGCTGTAACAGTACACTTGTTTCTATATCTTGTTTCTGATCCTGGGAGCAAAGTAACCAATTTTCTATCATTAAGTATGATGGTATATGTAGTTTTTTCATAGATGCTTTTTCTTCAAGTTAAAATTTCCTTCTATTCTTAGTTTGCTGGGAATTTGTTTTTGATCAGGAATAAATGTTCAGTTATGACAAAGGCATTTTCTGCTTCTAACGAAGCAAGCAAATACTTTATATTTTTCCAATATGTTGATAGGGTGAATAACATTGATTTTTGAATGTTGAAGCAACCAACATCCCCATGCAATTGTGGCATATTTTAAAAATACATTTTAAGACTTGATCAGCTAACATTTTGTGGAGGATTTGTGGGTCTATATTCATTAGGATATTGGTCTGTAGTTTACTGTTTTGGTACTGTCTTGATCTGGTTTTAGTATGTGGGTAATGCTAGCATCATAAAATGAGTTGGGGAGCTTTACTGTTCTACTTTCTGGAAGAGTTTGGATAGAATTGGCTTTTAACGATACTATATTTGAATTCTTTTTAGCGGTTTGTCTGGTTTCTAGCATCTCTTCCTTTTGTGCTCTGTCGCAAGGAAGCAGTGCTTGCACCCATCTCTACTTATGGTGACTGTCTTTCCCAGGTTTTAGGCTAACTGCTAAATCTGTGACCTCAGTTCTGTGATAACTTCAAGAAAAGTATGATTACATTGATTATCTTTGTTGTTGTCCAGTCACTCTGTCGTGTCTGACTCTGCAACCCCATGGACCACAGCAAGCCAGGCTTCCCTGTTCTTCACCATCGCCTGGAGTTTGCTCAAACTCATGTCCATTGAGTCGTTGATGCCACCCAACCATCTCATCCTCTGTTGTCACTTTCTCCTGCCTTCAATCTTTCTAAGCGTGAGGATGTTTTCTAGTGAGTCGGCTCTTTGCATCAGGTGGCTGAAGTGTTGGAGCTTCAGCTTCAGCATCAGGACTGATTTCCTTTAGGACTGACAGTTCAAAGGAATCAATTCTTCAGTGCTCAGATTTTTTTACCGTCCAGCTTTGTCAGTACATGACTACTGGAAAAGCCATAGCTTTGACTATACGGACTTTTGTAGGCAAAGTCAAGTCTCTGCTTTTTGATATGCTGTCTAGGTTTGTCATTGCTTTTCTTCCAAGGAAGCTCACAGCTTAATTATTGATTATCTGGACTTTTCTACTAAGTGAGAGCAGTGTTTACTTTCTCACTTTCTACCTCTATTATCTATCTGTATACAGCGAGAAGAAAAGTCTGGTTCTAGTTATTCTATTGTGACTTAAAGTGGAGTCCAATAATTTTGCTCTAAATTATAAATACACCAATAATCAAAATAAGACTAAGTGTGGATGGACTGGAATAAAACTACTGTGACTAAAACTTTATATCTGTAAGTGGGGGAAAAAAGGACGTTTCAGTGTATATGGCTTAGTTTTTATTTTTCTAGGTTCTTGGTAGGATTGTGATAATTTTCATGTTTTAAAAAACTTTTCCTTGATGTACATCATCAAAAGATCCTGATACACAGCTTTGTAAGGCACATCTGTGGATTTCTATAGATAGTTCAACCACAATGGTAAGTTTCATTTCATTTCAGATCAACTGTACATCCACTTGATGAAAATTAACTCGCATACATTTTCCTCTCAGTCCAGGCTTCCCAAGGGATTGATGAAAAATGAAATAAATCCAATCAGCACTTTTTTACAATTCTTATAGCAAAATCCATTACACTTCTAAAGAAAATAAGAAGTGTATTATAGTGGTCAAAGGACCAGAAGAGATAGAGGTACCTCGAGAACTTCAGATATCCCAGAGGACAAATGTTCTGAATGCAAAGCTTTTCTAGGCATTTTTATAGTCTAATTCTTAGCTACCACAAGGGAGTTTCCTAGCAATGTGACCAAATGTATTATTTACAAGATAAGGTTCTGAAAGGAAATCACGTGTCCTTGAAAATCTGGAACCACTTCCGAATTTCACTCCTACTTTGCACGGTTGTCTTGATGTATGGAAAAGACTATCAACTTTGAGCAATCAGGAGGTGCTCAGAACATGCTTGTTAAATAAATCACTGCCAACACTGAATGCAGAGCTTTGAAGGTTTCTTCCAGTCCAGTGCTTTGCCCCTCTTCTCAGGCTGTGCTTTCTCTCTTAACAAACAAGTAGAGAGGCCTTTTGTGGCAGGGTCATTTCCTGGGAAAATACCTAACAATCAAGAGTGAAATCGATGCTGTATTTTGCAACCTCGTAGGACCAGTGTTCTTTATCTTCCAAAGTCAAACTGTTTCTGTACACAGTTGGCCCTTGGTATCTATGGTTTTCACATCCATGATTCAATCAACCTCAACCATGGTTTGAAGATCTTCAGGTAACCATGGATACACAGGGGCAACTGTATTACACCCTTTTATATCATGGACTTGAACATCTGCAGATTTTGGTACCTGTGAGGGATACAGGAATCAAAGCTAGTTGGAGACCAAGAGAGGACTGTATTCTATGAGTCTGAGCAAGTTCCAGGAAATAGTGAAGGACAGGGAAGCATGGTGTACTGCCATTTACAGGGTTGCAAAGAGTGGGACACGAACAGCAACGAAAATGAAGAACAACCACATGCTTTCCAATTTGTTGCAGGTACATGAAAGGTATACATATAAGCAGTTTAGATGCACAAGTCAGAACTACCAGGTCTCTGTCATTACTCAAAGGTGAGGGGGGCAGGGAACCACTTGGTTACAAAACAGAACTCCTGGGAGATATCAATAAAATGAGACATGCCATATATAAAATATAATTATAGGCTTCCAGTAGTGCTGTTTTGAAAAGACAATAACCCATGTCATATTTTGAAATGGCTTGCCCAGACAGCGTTCTTTGGAACGTCTTGCACTTTTCTTGACCTCAGTCTCTAAGGTCTTCCAGCTTTTAAAAAAATTCTATAATTCTTTGGACTTCCTGAGGAAAACAGAAAAGACTTCTCATTGTTAAAATGGGATTTGCTCAGAATTGTATACTGCTTAACCAGTTAAAATGGATGAAACTTATTCTCCACTGATCACTTCTTCCTCTTCCACCCTTTTCTTATACTATGTCATAATCAAAGTATGGTTGTGAATCCAATTAAAGGGGCTGCTTATTATCCTGTATCATTTTCCTTGGAAATGAAGAAATGTGCTACTGTTACTAATGATCTTCTTTGACAAACATTTTGAAGTTACTGGACACATGCTTATAAATCATTTGAGAAACAGGAATTAAATTAACTAGCATGTGTGTTAACATAGAATACAGTCTTAGTCACAAGTCAAATCTCTGGAATTAGTAGCTTTTTAATCAGGGAATATGTTTCCTTAAATTATCCAACTGTGGTTTCTTCATTTATGTAATGGGCAGAATATTGTGTGGGCTTAACAGAAAGATGAAATAAGATCCTATCTATCTATCTCTTATCTATCTATCCATCATCTATCTTTATCTCTCGTACCCACATTAGCTCGGAAACAGTTTCAAATTCTTCCAGAAATTTTATGCAAGCAATTTTATACAAATGATGTATTGATGGTAAAATGGACAAAGAGTAATACTAGTAATTAATAACCATTTCAGTGACACCTCCTTTGTACTCTTTGGGTACAGTATCTCATCTCACACCTGTCCTATTGAGGAAACTGAAGCTCAGAGATGCCATTGACCCGGTCACACAGCCAGGAAGCCCAACAAAGAGAAAGTTCCTGTTCTGTACGTCACTGTGTGTGTGTGTGTCTCTCTGTCTGGCTGGCAGAGTCAAAGGGACAATAAAGGAAATACAGAAAAGAAGTGATACGCTTAGATTTTAAAGTAACCCAGTAATAAAACCCTATATGATGAGGTGATATGGAAAGGATTTCTCACCCAGATTACTAAAGGGCTTATTGCAGGTGATTTATAATCTTAAATATTTGGGATGTATGGATCTGATATGGAATGATGGAGATTTATCAGACCCTGAAGGAAATGGCAACCCACTCCAGTGTTCTTGGCTAGAGAATCCCAGGGATGGGGGAGCCTGGTGGGCTGCTGTCTGTGGGGTCACACAGAGTCAGACACGACTGAAGTGACTTAGCAGCAGCAGCAGCAAGCACTCTCTATATTAGGACAAGCTGGATGGGAAAAAGCTGAGAAAGTAAAAGCACTCCTACTCTTTCTTAAGATCGGCTCCCAGCAAGGAAATAGGCAGAGTTTGAATGCTCTGTCTAGAAGAGTTTGTCCTTACAGCTCTGGGGCTAAGTAAGAGTCCNAAGCACTCTCTATATTAGGACAAGCTGGATGGGAAAAAGCTGAGAAAGTAAAAGCACTCCTACTCTTTCTTAAGATCGGCTCCCAGCAAGGAAATAGGCAGAGTTTGAATGCTCTGTCTAGAAGAGTTTGTCCTTACAGCTCTGGGGCTAAGTAAGAGTCCCCAGACTTTGGAGGAAAGTTAAACGAATTACTCTCCCAACAGCACCAGAGTACTCCAACTANAAAATCTCCCTCTGGCCACATCCCCCCTCCTAGGTCAGTGCAGAGCAGAGATGAGCTCCCTATACCTTGTAGCAGGTTCTCACGAGCTATCTACCTTACGCATGGTAATGTGTATGTCAACCCTCATCTCCCAATCCATCCCATTCCTCCTTCCCTCCCTATGTCTGCCTGCCTCTTCTCTGCACCTACATCTCTATTCCTGCTCTGGAAATAGGTTCACCTGTACCATTTTTCTAGAGTCCACGTATATGCGTTAATAGGCGATTTTTTCTCTTTCTGACTTACTTCACTCTATATGACCGACTCTATCTCTGTCCACCTCTCTGCAAATGACCTGGGTTGTCTTCGTGACTTTCTCCTTTCTATGAATGGACTTTGGTAAGGGAAGATTCACACTTATTCATGCCATTGGGCAGGGCCTGATTTGACGGTGCTCGTTAGAACCCTGGCCCTGAGAGAAAAGCCAAAAAAAATGCTCAGTAGCCTTGTAGCATGAGGAAACTGCCAGTCACCAAGATCATCTACTTTATTTCTCTCTGGATGACTGAGGTGGGGACTCAGCAGGTGGTATTCATTAGCCAAATTAGCCTTATAGAGCGGTGACAAACTTGAGAACACCTTGGATAAGTAGTTCTATTTTTTTAGATTGAAAAAAAGCTGGAATTCCCTATTTTGATGGGAAATCTTCTAACTTTAAGGTCTTGGCTGTACATTTGTATTAATTTCATAGATCATGAAAACAATATTATTAGGCTAGTATTGGCCTGTGGCTTTAGTGTAGCGTGTCTCTAAAGTGCTTGAGACTAGGTCTTTCTATATAGATAAGAGTGAGGAAAATTGAGCACCTTGGGATGTGTGTGTTTATTATTCCTTCACATCTTGCATTGGGCCTTGAAAATTATGTTGCTGGCCCTGCTAAACCTAGGTTAGAATCTTTTCTCCTGAATTCTAACTCACAATACCTCACTATTCTTTGGTTTGGTGTTCCATATTTTAGTGGTTATAAGCCTAGAGCAAGGAAACAAAGGAGACTTGTTTAAATAGCTTTCATTTTACATAGAGTGATCATAATGATTTCATAGTAAATACTCGTGCATCTGAACTTGTCCATCTTTGGTCTGATCTGGGCTTTTCATTCATTAGTGCCCTGTTCCTGGGACAAAACGAGGTAGTGTAAAATGACAAGCAGCACATACACTAATTTACGTTAATCACCACTTTCTAGGTTAGATCCTTGATATGTGATTATCTGACGTGGAAATAAAAGAGAGTCGTTCTTGTCTCTGCTGGAAACAAATGATGAGAATGTAGGGTGCACTTTTCCAAAGAGAAGGGCTTTTTAAACAGCACATTGTCTTCATTTGGGGAGAATCATTCTGAAGAAATAATATTTGCTCTTTTTTTTCTTTTCTTTCTCAAGGCTCTTAACGCACAAATTTGAAAAGCTTTCAAGAAGCATTTACATTTCTTAGGAGGTTGCATATGAACCTGGACACAATTCAGTACTTTGAACAGTATAAAGCATTAGCCCTACATCGTCGTTTGCTGCCATGATAAGATATCATAACCAAGTGGCTTAAACAACAGCAATGTGTTGTCTCACAGTTCCAGAAACTAGGAGTCCAAGAGCAAGATGTCATCAGAGTCGGTTCCTCCTAAGAACCATGCGGAAGAATCTGTTTTATGCCTCTTCCGAAGTTTTTGGTGGCTTGCTCACAAGGTTTGGCATTCATGTGCATCAGTTTCTACATCATTGCCTTCCTCTTCACTTAGTGTTCTCCCTGTGTGTGTGTGTATCTGTCTCCAAATTTCCCCTTTTAATAAGAATGCCAGTCATATTGGAATAGAACCAACCCTCATGACTTTATGTTAGTTTGATTACCTCTGTAAAGAGCCTAAATCCAAATAAGGGCACCTCTGAGATACTGTAGTTTAGGACCTCAAGGGCTTCCCTGGTGGCTCAGACAGTAAAGAATTTGCACTGTGGGAGAACTGGGTTCGATCCCTGGGTTGGCAAGATCCCCTGGAGGAGGGCATGGCAACCCACTCCAGGATTCTTGCCTGGAGAAGCCCCATGAACAGAGGTGCCTGGTGGGCTACAGCTCATGGAGTCACAAAGAGTCAGACACGACTGAGCGACAGAGCACACAGCACATGTGAATTTAGGGGAATACAACTCAATCCAGGAAATCCTGACATCCTTGCAAACAATTAACTTGGTCAAGACAAAGAACCAAAGACTTCCGTGTCTAGTCTCCATCTGGCTCCTGCTTCCTATTTAATTCTTCAGTGGAGACTGAGTCGCAAAGGAGCTGACATCAGGTGAGGGAGAGCAGCAGAGGATGTGTCCCCTGCATCCCAAGACATCTGTTGTCTGAGAAGGACACATCCCCTCACCTTCCGCATGCCAGGGAAAATTCACAGACAAGAAGAACGGTAAAGATGAGGCCTTTGCAGAATCAGCGATTACACATATGCTTTTTTCCTTTGGCACATAATAAGGGCTTAGCCTCTGATGACTTTATTTTTCAAGGTTTGATTGAACATCTGATTGTCTTGCTTCTGTTAAGAGTCCAGTGGTCCATGCTCTCATGTGTATGCGAGAGAGTATATTTTAAAGGAGTCAGAAAGGCATGAAAACATTAGAGAGATGTGCCCTCTGGAAGACAGTAGTGTTGGTAGATAATTGAACATTGCCCCTACCATGAGCCATGATTTGGATATCTCACGATGCCCGAAACATGGTGGACGTTCAGGAGTTTTTGTTGATGAAAATACTAAAACTAATGAATGGGGGCTGTTTCTTACATGCTTTTTTTCAACTTCTTACTTCCTAATCATTTTCTCTGGAGTCTGGATCGTAAGATTAGAGGAAGGAGATACTTTCATATAAATGGAGGAAGGGGCTACTTTTGTATGATTTGTTCATGGCCCACTGTCATCCCTGTCTATGCTCACCCGCAGCTCACCCACTTGAATAAAGAAGGCTGATTTCTGCAGTGCACAGCCACGAGTTCTAGATGTGGATTGCTCACTTTCCCCTACTCTCAGAAATTTCTTTGACTTAGAGCCAGCCATTATGCAGATGTGTATTTGTGATCAGCTGTGATCATGACAGACGACCTCTTTTCCATCCCACCATTTGTTGCTTCAGTCTTTTTTGCTGAGTTTGTACTGTAGGGCAGGTTCTTTGCCAAAACCACTTTTGGACATCTATTCCAAACTGAAGACAGAAGTCATAATTCTATTTTTCAATTTAGTTTGACTTTGTGGATAGGGAATAGTCATGATATCAAATGAGATTACCAGGGAGAGAGCGAAGAAAGGCTGAGAAAAGAGCCAGGAGAGAAATCATTCTGTGTTGCCTAAAGAAACAAAATTCTTCTTTCGGTTGATCCCTGATTTGGGACTTAGATGTCCATTTCTGAAATACAAACAAATTTGATGCAGCTAAAGTAAAATCTTGCTCACATCTTCTGTAAATTTGTCAGTCTATGAGAAACTTCTACTGCTTTCCATGACTGACATTCTCATGATCCTTAGTTGGTTATATTGATTTCCTGGTCTGCAAATAATGACTTAAATTTATGGAGCACTTTCTCTGTTACAGCTGTTATACTGAATAATATTTACATGTATTCCAGGAAATAGTGAAGGACAGAGAAGCCTGGTGCATTGCAGTCTATGGGGTCACAAAGAATTGGACATGACTTAGTGACTAGGAAACAGAATCTCATTTAATCCTCAAAATAATGCTGTGAATACCAGAGCTATCTTCATTTTACACACAAATCAACTGAAGAATGATGAGGTTAAGTATTGTGTCTAACATCCACTGACTAAATAATGGCAGAGTAGGGATTCACCCCTTGAAAATATGATGTAAAAACTCATGTCTGTATCCTTCTGGATGGGAAGGCTGAGTCTCATTCACTTTTCTAATCTCCTATCTCATACATTATGGAAACTAGAGTATATCATTTAATAACTATTACCTAGAGCCCTGTATTTTAATTTTAATTGGTCCAAGTAAGCATGGACCTTTGAGAAAAACAGCATTCAGGGTTTGAGAAAGAATAGGTTAAATAATCTATTAAGTTAATAGACTAGATTTTTACAGTGTGCTCATATTATCTTTTTTCTTCCCATACTAACAGTGGCTATCCCAGACCTTTTCTTATCAAATACCCTCATCACGTTGACTGTTCATCTATAGATCCTCTTACATAGCAGGCTCCCAGTATAATAAAAGTTTCCACTTCCTTTCAGAGAAGGCAATGGCACCCCACTCCAGTACTCTTGTCTGGAAAATCCCATGGACAGAGGAGCCTGATAGGCTGCAGTCCATGGGGTAACTAGAAGTCAGACATGACTGAGAGACTTCACTTTCACTTTTCACTTTCATGCATTGGAGAAGGAAATGGCAACCCTACTCCAGTAATCTTGCCTGGAGAACCCCAGGGATGGGGGAGCCTGGTGGGCTGCTGTCTATGGGGTCTCACAGAGTCGGACACGACTGAAGTGACTTAGAAGCAGCAGCAGCAGCAGCCACTTCCTTTGTATCCGTATTAGGGCTTATTTAGAGGGTTACCCATCCTTCTGACTTTCCTACATTTTTAAAGGAAGAATTGTACTTCCCCAATTCCAAGGCCAGAATAAAAATTGCAAATAAGCTCATGATTCCTTTTTAAACTAAGGTGATAAAAGCGATCATAAAGTGTCAGTTGAATAGAAGTTCAAAAAGAGATTCAGTGACTTTGTTGAAGGTGTGATATTCACGTTTGCATCTTCAGGACAGGGACTGGCACATAGTAAATATCAGTGTGTACTTTCTCGAACAAATTAAAGTAGGATGGAGGATGACTTTCTAGCTCAAACTACTGCCTACAGAGGAAAGGCTACTTATCACAGCCAGAATTCTAGCCAATACAAAGAGTTCTGGAGACTCCAGAGCTGTAAAGAGGGAGGAGAGAGAAAAATGTATTATATATCAGTGCTTCTCTCTTTAAGTTCAGTCTGGATCTAGGGTGTTTCCCTGCATGAATCCTGATGACTAGCCTCTGTTTTTATTCAGATTTATTTGAAGGTGTCCTTAGAGACTCTAAGATGCCATCATTCTCACAGTAAAAGGAAAGGTGAAAAGATAATTAATGCATCTTAATCATTTCAAGAATCCTATAAGAGTGCTTCAATTTTCAAACTTGCATAAATATTTAGTACTTTTGCCATATATTTTAGCACTTAGCATATTTTGCACATATTGGGAAAGTACAGAGCAATGATTGTTTGTTAAATGAACACAAGAAAAAGTGTCTCAGAGACATCTAAGGGACAAACTGAGATCAGAAACCATTATTCTGTTGTACCACCAACCAGCTGAGTAACGCACTTTGATTGTCTCAATGCCTAGGGTGTCGGTACAAGAAACAAACAGATGGCTCAACTGACCCAGGAGAAAGGATTTGCTAGACCTGGTGGATTGAGCCACATGAGATTTCTGGTAAGATTAGAGAAGGAGAAGTTTGTCCTTGCAGAACAGGGCATTAAGCAAACCAGGAGAGGCATTGTGGAAGGACCAGGGGGCTAAAATATGACACTACCAAAGAGAAGATTTGATGAGCAAAGGGAGTGTACTGAGCACTATGGTTAGAAAAACATGCCCTCAGAATTAAAAGAAGTGGAAAAGTTCACAAAATGAATAAAGGGCCAGTGTAGTCATACATTGTTGTGTGAAATGAACAAAGCCACTTGTAAGATTTATTTGAACTCTCCTTGTGATTTCTTGCGGCATTATGGCTGAAGGGTTCAAGTTGCCTGTGGAGACACATTTCTCTGTCTCCAGTGCCTCTGAAGTCATTCCAAGCAAGATGCCAAAGAGGAATGAGGAAGAGAGGCTGTCTTAGGCACAGATCTCATATTCTCAAGGAATCGCTTATAGGANAGATTTATTTGAACTCTCCTTGTGATTTCTTGCGGCATTATGGCTGAAGGGTTCAAGTTGCCTGTGGAGACACATTTCTCTGTCTCCAGTGCCTCTGAAGTCATTCCAAGCAAGATGCCAAAGAGGAATGAGGAAGAGAGGCTGTCTTAGGCACAGATCTCATATTCTCAAGGAATCGCTTATAGGAATATGTCCATTTGTGTTGGGCTCTGGACTAACTCCTTCTAGCTAGTCCATCCTTCCTGTCAATCCTGGTCTATTCTCTTTGGGCTATGATCTTGGAAAATGCCAACTGGCCTGCGCTCCTAGAATCTGGGACATCATTAGATCTTTTCTTACTCTTAGATGTTAAACTTAATTTCTATTTAGAGACTACTCGTCTATTCTCCCTACTTATATTTTGGCCTTAACTCACCTGTCTGAATTTTGGGTATTTTTGTTCCCTTCTCCATGGCAGACAACCTCAGATCTGTGGTTTCCTATTCTAACAGAACATTCAGTTCAGTTCAATTCAGTTCAGTCACTCAGTCACGTCTGACTCTTTGTGACCCCATGAGTTGTAGCATGCCAGGCCTCCCTGTCCATCACCAACTCCTGGAGTTCACTCAAACACACGTCCATTGAGTCGGTGATGCCATCCAGCCATCTCATCCTCTGTCATCCCCTTTTCCTCCTGCCCCCAACCCCTCCCAGCATCAGAGTCTTTTCCAATGACTCAACTCTTCGCATGAGGTGGCCAAAGTACTGGAGTTTCAGCTTTAGCATCATTCCTTCCAAAGAACACCTAGGACTGATCTCCTTTAGAATGGACTGGTTGGATCTCCTTGCTGTTCAAGGGACTCTTAAGAGTTTTCTCCAACACCACAGTTCAAAAGCATCAATTCTTCGGCGCTCAGCCTTCTTCACAGTCCAACTCTCACATCCATATGTGACCACTGGAAAAACCATAGAACGTTAATGGCTGTCAAACTCTTTTGGTGTAGCTAGATGTTAGGCTCTCTTTTCTTTGAGTCTAGTCCATTCAGTTGCATTTCCAGACATTAGGTAACATCTCTCAGGGGACCATTTCCAAAACTATCTTCTCTTTCACTCTTAGCTGGAAAAAGAAATGAGTCTACAGTTAGAATATTTTATCTCATCTTTTATTTTACCTAATTTTCTAAAATTATGGCAACAATGACACCACTTAAACAAGAGAGCTAAATTTTTAATACATAAAAATCTTTCTTTGTGTCTTCAAATCATAATAGCTGGAACTTTAAGGTTAAGGAAGGAAGCCAACATTGTCTCTCCTTCAGCTATTTCGTAGCAAAACTAGACTAGCCACGGCAAGGAATTCATCTGGCAGGTACTATTCCTTATTCAGCACAGTAGTTCAAATGTTTGATAAGGATGTTCACAGGTGATTTCTCTTCCTTGAAAATTGCTGTTTAATCTCACTGACCTTTCTTGGAACATTTAGAGGAAATGTGTCCAGGAGACTTCTCTGGCAGTCCAGTGGCTTAATCTTGCACATCCTCTGTGGAGGGCATGAGTTCCATCCCTGGTTGGGGAACTAAGACCCTGCATTCTGCTTGCCATGCAGCATGGCCTAAATAAGTAAATAAATAATGAAAATGGCCACAATTAACATTAAAAAAAAAAAGACTGATCTTTAAAAAAAATGTCCAGCAGTGAAGTCCCTAACAGTTATTTTAATGTGTGCTCTCCTCTCCTATTGGATATTTCTGTGCATCCAAATNCCACCCCCCCGCCCAGCAGGCACTCAAGATCCCAGAGTTAGCAGCTCTCATCCATGCCTTAAGAGACAGCTGGGTTAGGGAAGTGAGAAGTATTTTGTTCTCTAAGCAAAAAGCTTCAGGGCATGGAGCTCTGGGAATCTGTGAATTTATTTTGCATATTCAGAATTAGTTGTTTTCACATTCACAGGAATTAATTTTTTATTCTGTCATTTGTGTGTTTGTTTTGAAGATTTTGTATTTTTTTAAGCTCTTCAATTTTTTTCAGTTGTTGTTGTTGTTGTTAAATACTGATTTAAAAGTGTTTTTATTCCTAACCAAGTCAAAATCTTTGTTTCTTCAACTTTTTCTATGCTACTGGGGAAAAAAAAAACTGTTTCAGATTTATGAACATTTGGCCAAACACTACACCAGTGTTTCTTCATATAGACATATCTAGGAGTGACAAGTTTCAAAGGATGAGCCTCAACTCTCTGGCCCATGCACCAGAAAAATGTCATGTCCTCTGGTGTGGAGCACACACCAAGGTAGCCTACCCAGGGAGTGTCAGAAATGAGGTTGGTCCAGCCCTCACTCACATGTCCACCTCCACATATTCCTCATGACACAGAATCTTCAGCTTGACATAAGTCTCAGCACTTAAACAGATACATTATTTCTCTGGACTACCTACTACCTGTAACCAAAATGTCTTTGATAAAATGCTCACCCCTACTGATACTCCAAAGTAAAGTATTCTCCACAAGTTTAGCTTGAGAAGCATAGTTGGGAAATTAATTCTTGGCAAAATAATTAATAGTATGGAAAAGAATGTCTTGTCTTGGGGAAATTCACAATATATATTAATAAGTTAAAGCCTTTGAAAAGTCCTACAGCAATGTTTCACATGTTTAGTCCAGTGTCTCTCAAACTTATTTAAAGACATATTCCCACTTTCTTTTCTTTTGCACAGCACCTATTCATCTGGGGTCAAACCCGGTCACGACAGCCTATGCGGCCTTTGTAGAACTGAGTTGACAGAGCAGTTCTTGGCTTGAGTCCATCTGCCCACACCGAGGTGCATGCTGGGATGTCATCCAGGAAGCTCCTTATTAAGCCAATTGAAGGGCTGCTGTTTATTTTCACAACTGTCCAGTTTTCTCTTCATGAAAACTCAGGCAGATTTTTCTTCTTATTTCAGTACCAGAAAAATCATATTTTGGGGTAACAAACACGATTTTATTTTATGGACTCTGTGTGTATTTTGCCTTCTTTGCATTGATATTAGTAGATTAAAAGGTCAAAATTTGAGCCACTTAAACCAAGACTCCTAACATGCAGTTTATTACTAACCTATTTCCTTGCTGAATTTAATTTTTCCCTACTTTTTTTGCTTCACGTTCTTGCTTATTTGGTTATTATAAGGTTGCCCTATTCTAGTATATGCATTTTATAAATTAATGTGCATTCCTGTTGTAATAGGGAGGGGTATAAAACATCTTTAACATTTCCATTAAGGGTTTAAATGAGTGAGTGAGATACTTAGACTGATCATCTTTAATATAGCTATATTAGGCAATATACCACCTGCTTCAAAGACCATCAAATTCAGGAAAATATCTATCCTAGAAGCTTTACAGTTTTAGCTTTTATATTTAAGACTGTGATCCATTTCAAATTAGTTTTTGCCTATAGTGGGAGAGAGAGATAAGTCATTTTTTCCATACAGATATTCAGTTGTTCCAGTATAATTTTATTGAAAAATTTCCATTAAATTACACTGGCACCTGTCATAGGATGGATGATGACCCCCTCCCCACCAGCAGTACCAGATTCTAATCCATGAAACACATGCATCTTAACTTTCTGTGGCAAAGATTTTACAGACGTGATTAGTTAAAGCTCTCGAGACGGGGAGATTATCCTGCATTATTTGGGTGGATCCTAAGTGCTACAAGTGTCCTGCTAGGAGAGAGGCAGAGGAAGACTGGACACACTCCGAAGGCAAAGGGAGATGTGACGATGGGAGCAGAGAGCAATTTGAAGCTGGCTTTGAATGTGGAGGAAGGAATCTGAGGCAAGGAATGTGATTTCAGAACATGGAAGAAGCAAAGGATGGATTCCCTCAGGTACAGCTGTGAGTGTGGCCCTGCCAACGCCTTGATTTCATCCCGGGGATACTGACATTGGACTTCTTGTTTCTATAAATGTGAGAGGATCTAAAGAAAGCAAAAATCCTTGGAGATGGTATAGTTACAGAGCAGAAAAAAATGAAGCCTAGCACAAAGGAGGTCTCTTCTCCCACTTCACGGGGTTGGAAGGTTAGTAACTAAAGACTCTCTGGAGTTGGAGGAAGCATTTGAGGGGAGAATTTAAGAAGACTAGACTCAAAGTGGAGGTGCTGCGCAAGATCTCTGGGGACCAGCATCTCTCATTCCCTGGGCCTTCCCAGGATGGAGAGAGGTGAAGCAATACAAACCTCAGACAGTGTGAGGTGAGACTCTGAAAGCAGAGAAGGCTGTGCTCCACTTTCTTTTTTGGAATATGAGTGCTCCAGAAGCCAGCAGAGTGTAGGCTTTGTCAGGTAGGCATACTCCAGGAAGATTTCCAGGCAAGTGGGCTCAAGAGAAGATTCAAGGGAGTTTCATGGGAAGCCGCTGATAGTTCCTGAGCATCTAAGGAGTATGTAGGGAAGTGCAGAGGTAATTGGGTGACTAGAGCTTGAGTTTGAGATAAAGATGCTGAAAAAGGACTTCCCTTGTGGTCCAGTGGGCTAAGATTCTGTGCTCCCGATCCAGAGGGCCTGGGCTTGATCCTTAGTCAGGGAACTAGATCCCACATACCATAACTAAAAGACCCTGTATGCTGCAACTAAGAGCTGAAACAGCCAAATAAATACAAATAACATGTTTTTCAAATATTTAAAAAGTTGCTGGAAAAGGTGGCAAACTCTCATCTGGAGTCAATGACTAAACTGGTTGTCTTTTGTGATGGATGTTGGCACAGGGCCCAAAAGACCAACTTCAATGGGTATCAGCTGAGGATGCCCAGTGAGATGGTGGGCTCATGGCCAGATCATGGGGATGAGATATCACCAGCCAAAGCCCAGGGGCACTGTTTAACCCTTTCCTGGTGCCAAGACAGTGCAACATAGGAACCTCTTCCAGTGAAGTGAAGTGAAAGTTGCTTAGTCGTGTCCAACTCTTTGAGACCCCATGGACCATACAGTCCATGTAATTCTCCAGGCCAGAATAGTGGAGTGGGTTGACTTTCCCTTCTCCAGGGGATCTTTCCAACCCATGAATTGAACTGGGGTCTCCTGCATTGCAGGTCAAATTTGGACTTAATAATAACGAAGAGGAAAGGAAAGAAACATCCAAAGACTGGATGTGTGTCCCAAAGTGTCTAAGTGTTAGAAAGGGACTGAAATGAGAATTTGATTTAAAAGATCACTGGGTTAACCCTAGAGTTGTTAAAATCAGAAAATAATTTTTCCACTCTGTGGCGTTTGGGAGCTTTAGAATAAAGTTGAAGTTTGATATAGTAAATAGATAATAAAGTCATATTTAAGCAATTCAAATATTAATGTGTAAATTTAAATAAAACAGTAAGTAGCTAGCATCTCCATTTTATAATTAGTAAAAGGTAGGCTCGATCAGTCAACTAAATTGTCAAATATAATTTAACAAGATAGAATTCAAATCTTGGCTCATTTAACTTCAGACTTGTGTCCTTTTCTTTGCTGACACAAGGGAGAAATCACCATCAAAAACCTAGCACTATAGAGAGCTGATTTCACTTTCCTCAGTATCAGTTTCTCCATCTTGAAAATGAAGATCCTTGTAGACATAGCAATTTATAATTCCACTATATGGTGCGGCAGAAAGAACTCAGTGATTAATTTTCTTGTAGGATACCTGGAGAGTTGCCATCTTGATTACGGTAAAGTTGAAATATAAAAAAATAAAAGAAATTGTACAGAGGTCAGAGAAAATCTTATCAAATAACATCCTCATTTTCCCTACTTGTTGGCACACCTGTTTTTGCTTTTAGGAGTGTCAGTCAGTCAGGCAGGCAGTCAGAAAAGCCTTGATTAGTCACCAGCATTAGCCAACTTTAAGGGACATGAACTTAGGGGCTTCCCAGGCGGCACTAGTGGTAAAGAACTAGTGGGCATGGCAGACCGCTCCAGTATTCTTGTCTGGAGAATCCCACGGACCAAGCAGCCTGAGGGGCTACATAGTCCATTGGGTTGCAAAGGGTCGGGCACAACTGAAGTGACTTTACATGAAAAGGAGCTAAAGTAGTTGAATTTTTCTTTAAAAGGAGGAGCTCTGCAATGCTTATTTGGTTCAGAGTGGGTGGAGGGAGCTAACGTTTTCTATATAAAAAGTTATCAGACTTCTGACGAATATAAAAATTTCTTCTCAACTAATCTTTTATTATAGAGTTTGAGTTGAAAATACCTTCTTCAACTGTGGTAAGAGTCAGTACGGGAGAGAGAAAACAGAGCTTGCAAATAACTTCCTTTGTGCTTCCATAAGCATTGAGAAACAGCGTATTTCTCAAATAATACAACTAAGCTGCAAAGATATATATTCTTTATAGCCCCATCAGGATTCCCCTCCCATTCACCCATCTTTAAAAACTTTTCGAGGATAACTTACAAAACACTTCTCTAATACCCACCACAAGCAGTGAGACAAATTCTCACATTCTAGTAACTAGCATATTAGAAAATAGCAGATATTTAATCTGTAACTTAGAAAATCAAATACATGGGGGAAAATAATCATATTTTAAAGTAAGAGTATAAGAATAGGAGTTGCTAAGAAACTGCTACCACTGAAGCTTTTCCTTGGAAAGATCCTATTTTAAACTTACAGTTAGGACAAACAAGACGGGTGGAGTATACACAACTACAAAACCAAAGCAGTGAAGAGTTAAAGCAGAAAAAGGACCGCATTTCGTAATCCGCAAGATTAGATTTGTGGGTGTAAGCAAACCTCGGTAAATATTTGTGTGTTCCTCCTATTACTGCCTGTTTTTCCTATTCTGTTAACTTTAAATCTTAAATTACATTATAGCAATTTCACTTTAGTGAAATGTAGTGGTTTAGTCCCTAAGTCGTGTCCGACTCTTGCAACCCCATGGACTGTAGCTTGCCAGGCTCCTCTGTCCATGGGATTCTCCAGACAAGAATACTTGAGTGGGTCTCCATTTCCTTCTCCAGGGGATCTTCCCGACCCAGGAATCAAACCTGGGGCTCCTACATCACACGCAGATTCTTTATCGACTGAGCTTCGGGGGATTAAGAGTTGACAAAAGCAAATTAGAATTTCAAAATTAGTCTCCTTTACTGGGTAAGAGTTACCTCAACGATTTGAAATCAACCCACTTCCCCATCCTAGAGCCAAAAGAATGTGGATATTGGCCTATTTTAATATTTTTCTAGTTCAGACAGAAGTCTATTACCCCCTAGTTCTCCCACCGATAAGCTAAGTCATTTGTAAGGTTCATTTTGATAACTTGTTCTCTCTCGGGAATTATATACTGCCCAGACTGATACCTAATATGTGAAAACCATTGTTTCATGTATTTTGGTTTTTTGTTTTAGATTTTTTGGTCATGAAAGTAAGTCTGGTTCCTGTTACTCTATCTTGGCTGGGAGAGAAGGTAATTTAATTTTATTTAATCTCATCTTTTCCTCTATCTCATGAACTTCTTCTGGCTTTCTTTTGCCTTAGCATAAACAAGTTAGGATCAGCAAAGTTTAAATTAGGTTTTGGTCGCATCTTCTTGACTGCTGCTCTTAAGTTCCAGATATACTTCATTCTGTTGTATTATTAGGCATTTCTACTGTATCACGTTGGCTCTGCCCTTCATGATATGACACCACTTCTCACATGGACCATTGAGTACTTGCAGTGTGGCGAGTCCAAACTGACATGGCTATCAGTGTAAAACACACACTGGATTTCAAAGATTTATCACAAAAAAGTAAAATCTCTTGAATAATTTCTTATATTCATTACAGTTTGAAATAAATATATTTTGCATACTATTTCATGTGCTTCTTCTTACTTTTTAAAAAACCATTTACTTATTTAAGGTTTTGGCTGCTTTGGGTCTCAGTTGAGACCCATGGGTCTTCATTGTGCCACAAGGGATCTTTCCTTGTGGATCCCATATTCTCTAGTCGAGGCATATTGGCTCAGCTGTTGTGGAGCATGGGCTGTTACTTGCTCCAGAGCATGTAGGATCTTATTTCCCTGACCAGGGGTCAAACCTGCATCCCCTGCATTGCAAGGCAGATTCTGAACCACTAGACCACAAGTGAAGTCCCCTCCACCTTGCTAAAAAAAATGTTTTAAATGAGTGCACTAGAAAATTTAGTCATGTGTGGAGCTTCCATTCTGTTTCTATTAGTGCTTTCTAAACTACTTTCACAAGTTGGAATCAAGATGGCCAGGAGAAATGTCAATAACCTCAAATATGCAGGTGATACTACCCTTATGGGAGAAAGTGAAGAAGAACTAAAAAGCCTCTTGATGAAAATGAAAGAGGAGAGTGAAAAAGTTGACTTAAAGCTCAACATTCAGAAAACTAAGATCACGGCACCTGGTTCCATCACTTCATGGCAAATAGATGGGGAAACAGTAGAAACAGTGGCTGACTTTATTTTTCTGGGCTCCAAAATCACTGCAGATGGTGACTGCAGCCATGAAATCAAAAGATGCTTACTCCTTGGAAGGAAAGTTATGACCAACCTAGATAGCATATTAAAAAACCAGAGATATCACTTTGTCAATGAAGGTCCATCTAGTCAAGGCTATGGTTTTTCCAGTGGTCATGTATATGTGAGAGTTGGACTCTAAAGAAAGCTGAGCGCTGAAGAATTGATGCTTTTGAACTGTGGTGTTGGAGAAGACTCCTGAGAGTCCCTTGGACTGCAAGGATTGTCAACCAGTCAGTCCTAAAGGAGATCAGTCCTGGATGTTCACTAGGACTGATGTTGAAGCTCAAACTCCAATACTTTGGCCACCTGATGACTCATTTGAAAAGACCCTGATGCTGGGAAAGATTGAGGGCAGGAGGAGAAGGGGATAACAGAAGATAAGATGGTTGGATGGCATCACCGACTCAATGGACATAGGTTTGGATGGACTCCGGTAGTTGGTGATGGACAAGGAGACCTGGCGTGCTGCGGTTCATGGGGTCACAAAGAGTTGGACACGACTGAATGACTGAACTGAACTGAACTGAAACCACTTTCGAACTTATTTGTAAACATCTATTCTTAATCCTAGAATCATCACTATGTCATTGGCATTTAAAGATAAGAAAATGTGACAATGAAAATGGAGAGAAACCTAAAGAGATGCCTTGAGGGATAATTCCAGTTCTCTAGGAAGAGGCTCACAATGACTTCTGCAAAACCTTTGCCACTTTCCCCTAGGCTCTGACTGGCTTTTTGTTTGCCAGTTTCTGCACGTGATCTTTCGGAGAAGACAATGGCACCCCACTCCAGTACTCTTGCCTGGAAAATCCTATGGGTGGAGGAGTCTGGTAGGCTGCAGTCCGTGGGGTCCCTAGGAGTCGGGCACAACTGAGCGACTTCACTTTCACTTTTCACTTTCATGCATTGGAGAAGGAAATGGCAACCCACTCCAATGCTCTTGCCTGGAAAATCCCGGGGACGGGGGAGCCTGGTGGGCTGCCATCTCTGGGGTCGCACGGAGTCTGACACGACTGAAGCGACTTAGCAGCATCAGCACCACGTAATCTTTTCCTTGTCCTGAATTTTCCTCTGTCTATTTCAACTTAATACTTCCAGTATAGCGGGTTTCAAACTATAGCCTTTGCTGCAGCAGTAACGGAGTTACCTGGAAATTGGTTGAAATACAAATTATGATGCATTAGTGATTAAAAAACTCATCAGGTTGAGCCCAGCCACAGATTCACTGTGATCTAGACAATGAATTCTTTTTCAGTTTGCTTGGTCTTGCATCTTGAGACAGTCTTTCCATCTTCAAGTTTTTGTTATATTCCAGTTCATCGTGTGATAATGGGAAGGCAAGGGGAAATTCTGCTATTTTCATTTTCTGGTTGAAGTCCATGCTAAAAAAGATAAAAAGATATACGTATTTTTTTCTTTTGATCACTGCTCTGTTTCAAGTACCTTGAATTAGAATTGTTTGTTGAATGAATGAATTCGTTATTGCTGTTGTTCAGCACGAAGTCCTGTCTGACTCTCTGCGACACCATGAACTGCAGCATACCAGGCTTCTCTGTCCTTCACCATTTCCCGAAGCTTGTACAAACTCATGTCCATTGAGTCAGAGAAGCCATCCAACCATCTCATCCTCTGTTGTCCCCTTTTCCTCCTGGCCTCAATCTTTCCCAGCATCAGGGTTTTCTCAATGAGTTGGCTCTTTGCATCAGGTGGCCAAAGTACTGGAGCTTCAGTATCAGTTCTTCCAAATGAATATTCAGGATTGATTTCCTTTAGAATCGACTGCTTTGATTTCCTTGCTATCAAAGGAACTCTCAAGAGTCTTCTCCAACACCACAGTTTAAAAGCATCAATTCTTTGGCTCTCAGCCTTCTTTATGGTCCAACTCTCACATTAGAACATGACTACTGGAAAAAGCATAGCTTTGACTAGATGAACATTTGTCAGCAAAGTAATCTCTTTGCTTTTTAATATGCTGTCTAAGATTGTCATAGCTTTTCTTCCAAGGAGCAAGCATCTGTATGAATTTAATTTCTGAGCCTCATTCACTACATCTGTAATGGTTATACAATTATATTAATTCTTACTTATAAGATATTTGGGAGAATAAATGAAGTGACAGAAACACATCCTATAATTACACCTGACACATGGTCACACATAGTAACTGATTATTATTATCACTACCTTATTATTTCATTAGTACATACTGTTTGAGTTCTTGCTCTTTTGCTCTTACACTGTAAATTCTCTGTGTTCAGTGACTTTGGATAATTAGTCTTTGCACATCAGAAAGAAGTATTCAGTAAATAATTGCTGAATAAATGACCTTAGCACCATGTCTGGATTGCAGTTTCTTCACTTGTAAAGCAAGAGAGTAAAAATCACCCGAGTCTTTTCAGACAGTGCCTTTCACTAAACAACTTGCTAAAAAAAAAAAAAAAAAAAACACACACACACAACCTCACAGTCTGATAGTTTGAGGGCAGAGTTTAGAGAGTTTACAGACTGCTTCTTTTAGAGGTATTTTCTTCAAATCTTGACAGTATCCTCAGTGAGAAACAGACACACGCCTCTTGGATTTCATATTCACCAAAGCCGCTAAAATGAAAGTGTTTGTTGTTCACTTGTTTCTGACTCTTTGTGACCCCGTGGACTGTAGCCTGCCAGGATCCTCCGTCCATGGAATTCTCCAGGTAAGAATACTGGAGTGACTTGCCATGCCCTCCTCCAGGGATCTTCCTGACCCAGAGATTGAACCCAGATCTCCTGCATTGCTGGCAGATTCTTTACCATCTGAGCCACCAGGGAAGCAGGGAATGGCTATCCACTCCAGCATTCTTGCCTGAAGAATTCCATGGACAGAGGAGCCTGGTGGGCTGCAGTCTGGCTCACAGAATCAGACAGGACTGAAGCGACTTAGCACACATGTACATCCTATATTTGGGTGGGAAACAGTCTGTGAAGTTGCAAAGGATTGGACACGACTGAGCAACTAACACTTTCACTTTCAAAACCCTTCAATATCCTTTTGAGCTTCCCAGGTGGTGCAGTAGTAAAGCGGTAAAAAAAAAAATCTGGTAAAAAAAAATCTGCCTGCCAGTGGAGGAGACACAAGAGAGGCAGGTTCGATCCCCAGATAAGGAAGATTCCCTGGAGAAAGAAATCACAATCCCCTCCAGTATTCTTGCCTGGGAAATTCCATGGACAGAGGAGCCTGGTGGGCTATAGTCCATGCGGTCGCAAAAGAGTCAGACACGACTGAGCAACTGAGCACACAAAAACATCCTCTCTTTCTTTTCTGTATAAACACATACACACACATATTTCTTCTCCACTCCCTCTTGATTGCACTCAGTTCTTTCTGCCTTTCTGGATCCCACCCCTGATGTATTCTTATGATCAGTCAACCAGTTTCTTATAAACTGCTGAAATCTTGCTGTCATTTGGTGTGGACTGTGCTCAGTGTTTCTGAGAAGTTATGTGATGACTGAAGTTCGTTACAGCATTCTAAATTAGGTATCATGAGAGTGAGAACAAAAACAGTGCTTCACAGAGCTGGGCTAAAATTCAGTCTTTACCCGGTCAAAATTTCTGCACATCTCTTTNTGCTGAAATCTTGCTGTCATTTGGTGTGGACTGTGCTCAGTGTTTCTGAGAAGTTATGTGATGACTGAAGTTCGTTACAGCATTCTAAATTAGGTATCATGAGAGTGAGAACAAAAACAGTGCTTCACAGAGCTGGGCTAAAATTCAGTCTTTACCCGGTCAAAATTTCTGCACATCTCTTTGAGCAAGCATGTACTCCTCTCTGCTGTAATTTCAGTGAACTTTCTACCAGTTACTACAGATCCTACATTCTGTCTGGCTGACTAATGATATATTCCCTTTTTTCTTGAGCCATCCTATGATTTCACCACATAAATAGTAGCTTGGTTTCTTTCCTTGAATACTTGGAATGCTACCTTTTATTTGGATTGCCTCAGACTTCAGTAGAATGAGATCTGAGTCATGATTATTTGACTTGTTTGAGGGCAGAAAAGCAAAGGCACATTTCTGATGAGAAGAGGTTTGCTTCTGAGAAAATAAGTTACTCATTCCAAAACCAACTACAAATTTTGTCATTGCTTCAGAATGACAGAGGGTCAGTGCAGCCACCCCAAATGGCTATATGCACCTACAGGCATGGCCAGGCCTGGCTTTGGACAATAATCACCGTGCTGAACCATAAGGACCCAGTTTTGCCAACACTTGTGGTATTTCAAGAGAAAGTTTAAACCCACATTTGAATGCGAACTTTTATGAATTCAAAGATTGACAATGAATTAAGTTGAAAAGAACAATGTTCAAGTGCTAAACAAAGTATGTCTGCGACCAAACACTTTCAGTTTTTAATCTCTGGTTGGTACATCCCACAGGTTGGCACTTTTTAAATGAAATTATCTAACAGAGTACTAACACTTTCTCTTAAGTGTTCATACAGAAATGCATCTCTCAGAACAATATTATGATCGAATGTTCTCTAAATATCTTTCTTGTCCCTTGAGAATCTAAAAAAGCAATAACACCTGCATTGGTTGTCTGCCACGTGAATGACAAAGTGGGAGATACAAAGACGACAAGGCATCATCTCTCCCTTTCCTCAAGGAAGTAATTATTTAGTTTGGAGAAACAGTATACATTCCCTCCCATAGAGTGCCATTCCTCTGAAACATGACAAATGTAAACACCAGGAAACAGTTCTATAAATGCTAGTAACTTCTAAGAATTCAAAGGAGGCTGTGGAAGATAAATGTGAGGCTGTGTTGATCAGAGCAGACGTTATTAAGTGGAAAAAATGGACCAGACATGAAAAAAAGGANTTCTCTCCAAGCTTGGGTTGTGAAAATAACATTGCCTAATAGTAATATGTATGTGTGCATGCTAAGTCACTTCAGTTGTGTCTGACTCTTTGGGACCTTATGGACCAGAGTGCACCAAGCTCCTCTGTCCATGGGATTCTCCAGGCAAAAATACTGAAGTGGGTTGCCATGCCCTCTTCCAGGGGATCTTCCCCAACCAGGGATCAAGCCTGAGTCTCTTATGTCTCCTGCATTGGCAAGTGGGTTTTTACCACTAGTGCTCCTGGGAAGCCCAACAGTAATTTAATAGAACCTAATTTATCTGGGAAAGTTCAAGTATCTGGAATCCAGCTGAGAATCAGGAAGGCACTAATAGGAGTCTTTAAGAAGTCACACATTTCACACATTAAAAAAAAAAGTTACCGAGTATTTGTACTGTGCTATTCACTTTGCTATATGGTATATATTGAATAGTTCATCATTATAAACCCCATGATGGGAGTCTAGTATTGTCTCCATTTTATGCAAAGAGGATTACAATTTCACCTTGGTTAAGGTGGAGCCAAGATTTGAATCCAGATCTGCCCAACCCCAGAGCTCAATGTCTTAACCACAACCCCACACAGTGCTTCTCAAAGACTAAGCACTAAAACTCTTGGTCTTCACTTATAGAATAATCCCCAGGGCTTTGTGTTCATTACTACTGCTGTGTAACAAATCACTCCAGTTTTTGTAATTCAGGATTAGGAGAGAACACAGCAGGAACTGTTTGACTCTGCTGCTTGATGTTTGAGGCTTCAGTTGGGAAAATTCAACAGCAAGGGTGGGAAGGGGGTGGGGGAGTGAAGGAAGAGTGGGCTTTGGGAGGAGTATTCAGTATTTGGCTAGGATCTTCTAGAAGTGTGTTCACTTATGTGCCAGGAAGTTAAGGCTTCTCAACTGGGACCTCTGTTGGAGCTGACAACTATGCCCCCTCCATGTGGTATTTCTAAGTAGCTTAGGTTTCCTCTTAGCAAGGAGGTCAGATCTCTTATTTAATGACTCAAGCCTTCAAAAGTGAGTGACAAGGCAAAACATGCCTTGCCTTTCATGACTTGTCCTTAGAAGACACATAGTGCCGTGTCTGCCATATTCATCACAAACCTCACCAGATATATGGGAATATACGTAGGGGATAGGATTGGGGGTTGAGGTCATAGTGCAGAAGGGAATGTGGAATGAAAGATAGTTGGCAGCCATCTTGAGGAAGTGCAATCTGCCACAAGCCCTCACCTAAAGGTTAATTGTTCCTCTGTCCTGTCCAAATCCACCTTGGGAATATCCAACCATATCCCAAGTCCACAGAATAAAGTAAGCAGTATGTAGACATTGCCCAGCTTCAATAATGACCAACAATTTGTCAATTCAAACAATAAATGTAAAGGATGGTAAATAAGGCAGGAATTAAAACTAGCAGCATCCGTTTTATCATAAGACAGAAATTTTAAAAAGTATGGAGAGGAGCTAAGAAAAAGTCAGTAACTACAGACTGCAAAGCATTTAATTCAGGGCCTATATCTCTACAGAACTCAACAAGCCCATAGGCATCTTGCGTTCTTACAGTGAAAAATAACAAAGTTTTCTAATAATGCCCCTACCCTAAACATCTAGAGAAGCCTAAATTCTATCTAGTATATTACACGAAAGAAGGCTGCAAAATTTAGGTGATATATTTAACAAAGATTGCATTTTAAAGGAGCAGTTTGGGAGTAAACATACTTATCTCTCTTGAAACAATTAATTCCTCAGTACTCATTTCTGGATTATTACTATTCTCATGGAAAATACACAGTCCTGGATGGTTTTGTTCAGAAGAGAGAGAAAAAAAAAAAAACCACTGAAGTTTACATTTTCTAGAGCTAATGCCCAAATTCCACCCATAATTACCAAGCTGGCACATGCTGCAAATTCACAAGCTATGTGCCAATGCATGTACACATTTGCAGACAAGCACCTGTTCTGAATATTTAATTTTGATCCTTATCTCCTAAAACTATTTTAGCAAAATAAATAAAGCTTTCCTATGGCCTGAGCTTCAAATCCAGCAAAACTGATGGAGTAATTGGAGACTGTTCCAAAGTCCATGTACTATTCACCATAAGGAAGACAGGCATTCATCCCCATTGGGTTTTCCCCCAGCAAATTTGCCTGCCTTATAATAATCTACTTAGATGCATATAAAATGCTGGTTTACATTTCTAAAGCACACACCAGCTGACATCTGAGAAGAGTCAAGGACAGGTTAAAAAGTCTGAACAGATCACATGCAGCATTGGCAATAGACTGAAGACAATATCATATTATAGGATCATTTATTTTAAAAGGGCATTTGGGGACTTTCCCGGTGGTCCATTGGTCCCCTACCAATGCAGGGGGCACAGTTTTGATCTTCAGTCAGGGAAGTTCCATATGCCATGAGCCATGACTCAAACACATAAAATAAAAAATAAAAGGACTCTTGACATTACTTTTAAGTGCTGATTCTTTTAATCCTTGAACACTATAAAGAATATTTTAAAAGAAGTCTCTTTTCCCATGGCTCCAACATATCCACAACTGCAATGATTTTTTTTAATGTTTCTCATTAAGCAATGGAATTTGTAGCTATTTTATAATGTCACTGAACAGAATAGCCTCTTGAATAAGCTGCAACATAAAATTCTTTAGACCAGGACTAAATGATGAGACGTGAAAACCAGATCAATAAACAGGAAAATAAAAGAGCACAGAGAGACTGGCAAAGCAAACAAAACAGTAGTGGTGTTGGTTTCTTTGATTGTTTAAGAAAAGCTCCATGGACTTTAAAAATTTCTGTCTCTCTTACACTTTTTACCTCCATCCAAGCCTCTGAGCTTTGCTTTTCTTTGTTTATTAAATATCTCTAACATAAAAGTATAATTGCTTCTTTGTGTTAGTCGCTAGAGCCTGCGGGTTGTGAGTGGCTGCTGGTGGAGCCAGCTAATGGTTAAGGAAGAGAGAGAAGGCTGCAGGCTTGTGCATGGGTTGAAGAATCTCTAGAAACCAGACAGCCAGAGACACATCCAGACATAGGGAAAAAAAAGAAAAGAGGGAAACCCTCATTAAATCATTTTGTGATTAAAAAAAATAAAAGTTATGGTGTTTTCACAGCTTAACAGGCATAATGCAAGACAAAAACCATTAAAAAAAGCTAAAGTGCAAGATTTCTTTCAACTATTAGACAGTTTTTATCAACAAGTGATTGACATATTTTGGCAATGCTAAGAATCAGGCCATTAACTTCTGCATATCTTTTTTGTTGTTAAATTGCAACTATGCTTTGTCTTCATAAGCAGAATGGCACATTACACCTTATCAAAATGTGAAGATCATATCTTCTGAAAAGGTAGAAAATTTTCAAGTGTTAGCTTTATCATTAAGGAACAGAAATAGAATGAAACAAGACAAAATGTAAGTTAAAGTAAGATAGTAAAGCAAGTCAGAATATATTCAAAATCACAATAATTGCAAACGAAATGAACTATCCAATAGAAACACAAAAATTGCAAAGCTGTTTGCTTCTTTCTTTTAAAGGTATGTATTCTTCACAAGAGATACATCAATAAGATAAACACATGAGAAAAGATAAAAAGAAGAGAAACTACATAGACAAATACTGAACAAAATAATGACAACAATGAGGGCCATGAAATTAACATAAGACAAAAGAGACTTTAAATCAGAGAGCATTATCAAAGATAAAGAGGGTCTTTACTACACAAAGATTTTTTAAAATACTGAGTATCGCATAAGTCTATATTTGTGTATACTTAACAACTTATAAATTTTTAAAGTAAAATTAATAAATAGCAAAAATTGATCTACCCATAATCATGTTAATAGTAAGAGCTTTCAACATATCTATCTCATTTACTTACAGATCAAGCAGACAAAAACTTTTAAAGAGATAGATTTCAACAGCAAAATCAATGTGTTTGAATTAATAGGCAGAATTCCAGAGAATAGAAAGGAGAGATAAGAAGGCCTTCTTAAATGAACAATGCAAAGAAATAGAGGGAAACAATAGAATGGAAAATATTAGAGATCGCTTCAAGAACATTGGAGAAATCAAGGAAACGTTTCATGAAAGAATGGGCAAGATAAAGGACAGAAATGATAAGTACCTAACAGAAGCAAAAGAGATTAAGAAGAGGTGGCAAGAATACAAACAGGAGGTATATAAAAAAGGTTTTAATGACTTGGATAACCATGATGGTGAGATCTCTCACCTAAAGCCAGACACCCTTGAGTGTGAAGTCAAGTGGGCATTATAAAGCATTACTATGAAAAAAGCTAGTGGAGGTAANACAGAAATGATAAGTACTTAACAGAAGCAAAAGAGATTAAGAAGAGGTGGCAAGAATACAAACAGGAGGTATATAAAAAAGGTTTTAATGACTTGGATAACCATGATGGTGAGATCTCTCACCTAAAGCCAGACACCATTGAGTGTGAAGTCAAGTGGGCATTACAAAGCATTACTATGAAAAAAGCTAGTGGAGGTAATTGAATTCAGTCTGAGCTATTTCGAATCCTAAAGATGATGCTGTTAAAGTGCTGCTCTCAATATGAATCAGCAAATTAGAAAAACTCAGTAGTGGCCATAGGACCGGAAAAGGTCAATTTTCATTCCAATTCCAAAGAAAGGCAGTGTCAAATAATGCTCAAACTACTGTACAGTTGTGCTCATTTCACATGCTAGCAAGGTTACGCTCAAAATTCTGCAAGCTAGGCTGTGGTAGTATGTGAACCAAGAACTTCCAGATGTACAAGCTGGGTTTTAAAGAGACAGAGGAACCAGAGATCAAATTGCCAACATTTGTTGGAACATGGGGAAAGCAAGAAAATTCCGAAAAAACGTCTACTTCTGCTTCACTGACTATACTAAATCCTTTGACTGTGAATCACAACAAACTGTAGAAAATTCTTATAGAGATGGGAATAGCAGACTACCTTATCTGTGTCTTGAAAAACCTAAATGCAGGTGAAGAAGCAACAGTTAGAACCAGACTTGAAACAACTAACTGGTTCCAAATTAGGGAAGGACTACAACAAGGCTATATATTGTCACCCTGCTTATTTAACTTATATGCAGAATACATCATGCAAAATTCCAGCTGGATGAATCACAAGCTGGAATCAAGGTTGCTGGGAGAAATATCAACAGATATGCAGATAACCCCACTGTAATGGCAGAAAATTAAGAGAAACTAAAAAGCCTCTTGATAAGGGTGAAAAGGAGAGTGAAAAAGCTGGCTTGAAGCTCGACATTTAAAAAACAAAAATAATGGCATCCAGTCCCATCACTTCAAGGCAAGTAGAAGGGGGAAAAGTGGAAGCAGTGATGGATTTTATTTTCTTAGGCTCCAAAATCACCCCAGACGGTAACTGCAGCCACTAAATTAAAAGGTACTTGCTTCCTGGAAGGAAAGTTACAACAAATCTAGACAACATATTAAAAAGCAGAGACATCACTTTGCTGACAAACATCTGTGTAGTCAAAGCCATAGTCATGTATGTATGTGAGAGTTGGACCACAAAGAAGGCTGAGGACCAAAGAATTAATGCTTTTGAATTATGGAGAAGACTCTTGGATCGCAAGTAGATCAAATCACTCAATCCTAAAGGAAATCAACCCTGAATATTCATTGGACGGACCGCTGCTGAAGCTGAAGTTCCACTCTGGCCACTTTATGTGAAGAGCCTGCTCATTGGAAAAGACCCTGATGCTGGGAAAGACTGAAGGACAAAGGAGAAGAGGGCAGCAGAGGATGAGATGGTTTGATAGTATCACCAACTTAATGGACATGAAATTGAGCAAACTCCGGGAGATAGTGGAGGATAGAGGAGCCTGGCCTGCTACAGTTCATGGAATCTCAGAGTCAGACACAATTTAATGACTAAACAACAACACAGAACTCTGGATATAGCCATTAGAGAACAAATATTTTTCTGAAACATACATGAGACATTTACAAAAACTGACCAAAGCTATGTCATATAATCAGTTTCAGCGTATTTCAGGAAATCGATATATACAGGCCATGCTTTCACATAAAATAAACACATTAAAGCTAAATGGATAAAGAAGATGTGCTGTGTAAATTAATATAAGCATATAATAGAATAATGCTCAGTCATAAAAAAATAAACTTTTCCATTTGCAGCAACATGGATGAACTTAGAGGATATTACACTGTCAGAAGAAGAAAGCCAAATACTATATGTTATTACTTATATGTGAATCTAAAAAATGCAACAAACTCACAAAACAGAACAAAGAAGCAGACTCACAGATATTGAGAACAAACTAGTGGTTATCAGTGGGGAGAGGGAAGTAGGGAGGGACAGTTAGAGGGGTAGGCAATTTAAAAAAAAAAAAGAGTTATTATGGAATTATACAAAATCATGTGTGTGAAACTTTTGAAAGCTGCACACTATAGAATTTAAACACTCTCGTTCATTCAATAAAAAAACATAAATCAAAGCTATAATGAAATATCACCTCATAATGGTTAGAATGGCCATCATCAAAAAATCTACAAACAATAAATGCTAGGGAAGGTATGAAGAGAAGGGAACCCTCCTTCACTATTGGTGGGAATATGAATAGTACGGCCACTAACGAGAGCAAAATATGGAGTTTCATTCAAAAAACTAAAAATAGAACTGCCATATGATCCAGAATTCCACTCCTGGACATACATTTGGAAAAAAAGAGTAATTCAAAAGGATACATGCACCCCAGTGTTCATTGTAGCACTATTTACAATAATCAAGACATGGCAACAACCTATATGTTCATCAGCAGAGGAATGGATAAAGAAGATATGGTACATGTATACAATGGAATATTATTCTAACATAAAAATGAACAAAATAATGCCATTTGCAGAGACATGAATGGACCTAGAGATCATCAAACTGAGTGAGGTACATCAGAGAGAAAAAGAAAAATATTATATGATATTGCTTATAAGTGGAATCTAAAGAAGTGGCTAAAGAAATCATGCGTGGATGTGAGAGTTAGACTATAAAGAAAGCTGAGCGCCAAAGAATTGATGCTTTTGAACTATGGTGTTGGAGAAGACTCTTAAGAGTCCCTTGGACTGCAAGGAGATCCAACCAGTCCATCCTAAAGGAAATCAGTCCTGAATATTCATTGGAAGGACTGATGCTGAAGCTGAAACTCCAATACTTTGGCCACCTGATGTAGAGAACTGACTCCTTGGAAAACATCCTGATGCTGGGAAAGATTGAAGGCAGGAGGAGAATAGGATGACCAAAGATGAAAATATTGGATGGCATCACCAACTCAGTGGACATGAGTTTGAGCAAACTCTGGGAGTTGGTGATGAACAGGGAAGCCTAGTATGCTATAGTCCGTGGGGTTGCAAAGAGTCAAGACATGACTGAGTGACTGACCTGACTGAATTGACTGAAAGAAGTGGCAAAAAGTGAAGCTCTTTATAAAATAGAAGTTGATTCACATATATAGAAACCAAACCTGTGGTTACCAGGGGAGAAAGGAGAGCACCGATAAATGGAGAGACTGGGATTGACATATACACACTACTATTAATATAGAGAAAGTAAATAACTAATAAGAACGTACTGAACAGCACAGGGAACTCTATTCAGTACTCTCTAATGACCTATATGGGGAAAAAATCTAAAAAGAGTAGATATAAATGTATGTATAACTGACTCACTCAGCTGTGTAGCAGAAACTAATACAACATTGTAAATCAACTATGCTCTAATTTTAAATTTTTAATTAATAAAATAAATTTTAAAAATAAGGAAAATAAACAAGTTAAAAATCCATGCAACTAGAAATTCAGAAACATTCCCCCAAATAATTCATGGGATGTGAAAGAAATTATATTGAAAATTTTTCAAATACTTAGAATGAAGAATAAAAATATTATTTTCAAAGCAAAAACTGAAGGAGAAATGCTTAGTCTTAAAATACTTTCATATACAGGAAGAAAGGCAAAGAATAAGTGAACTTCAAGAAGTTTTGCACCAACTTGATATTATACTGAGATGGTAAAGAATTTGCCTGCAATGCAAAAGACCCTGGTTCAGACCCTGGGTTGGGAATATGCCCTGGAGAAGGGAATGGCAACCTACTCCTTCTTACCTGGAAAATCCCATGGACAGAGGAAACCGGTGGGCTACAGCCCATAGTGTTGCAAAGAGTTGGACACAACTGAGCCACCAACACAAAAAGTTTTGCACCAACCTTATAGAATACTACTAGCTTTATCAATGTCTTAGCCTCCCTTCCCTTGACCCAGACTTCCAGGATGAGTGCTCTGTCACCCAAGGAGGTTCAGCAATAGCGACTGATAATATACAGAGTCACGTGGCAATGAAACACAGTCTGGTCCTGAAGTCACACTCCGAAGCTTTCCTGGCCTGCACTTACTCTAGGAAATAAGAAAAAAGAAGGAAAACTGGAAGGATTTTTTTTTCAACAATGTGAATAGGTCAAGAATTGGGGAAATTATTTTTCTTTGATCCCTAACCAAAGTAACATCAATCTCCACCACAGGCAACCATGCATAACTGTCCAGTTTATAATTTGGAATCTAGTAGAAAAAAAAATGTAATGAATTGTTATGTCACATTGGCCACAACTAAACGCCTACCATCACCTTTATTAATTTGAAGTTTGGATTCGCTAAGTGTGCCTTTGGAAAAATCACTTCAATTATTCCCTTTCCTCATTAAATTTCCTCAAGATTAAAACTATGATATGTTTCTCTTAAAATATACACACTACTCTACTATATAGAAAATAAATAACCAACAAGGACGTGCTATATAACACAGGGAACTAAGCTCAGTATCTTGTAGTAACCTATAAGAGAAAAGAATGTGAAAACAGAAAGTATGTGTGTGTATATATATATGGACTTCCCTGATAGCTCAGTTGGTAAAGAACCTGCCTGCAATGCAGGAGAACCAGTTTGATTCCTGGGTCGGGAAGATCCGCTGGAGAAGGGATAGGCTACCCACTCCAATATTCTTGGGCTTCCCTTGTGGCTCAGCTGGTAAAGAATTTGCCCGCAATGTGGGAGACCTGGGTTTGATCCCTGGGTTGGGAAGATCCCCTGGAGAAGGAAAAAGCTACCCACTCCAGTATTCTGGCCTAGAGAATTCCATGGGCTATACCCATGGGGTTGAAAAGAGTATGCCACAACTGAGAGACTTTCACTTTCATATATAATTGAAAAAAAGAGTTTTAAGCCAAACCTGTGTACTGGGTATATACCCCACTTGGTTGTAATATATTATCTATTTATATATTGTGAATTCAACTGACTAATGCTTTGATAAGATATTAATATTAATAAGCATAATAAATAGTGGCCTATTAAAGAAAAACTATGATACTTTTCTCGGATGATTCCTGGTGAGGATGAGACGATAAAAATAATACAGCATAGGGTCTTGCGGATGCCAATAGTTATATTTCATAGCTTTTGTCTGCCTCAGAAAGACATCTGATCAACGAAATAGCTAAAATACATTTGACATCAACCTGAATTGAAGGTCTTAGCATGTCAAAAGAGAAAATGGGGCAAAATGTTGGTCAGTATTGAAACTGAAGGGAAGATATGAGAGTCACCAAGGCAAACATCAACAGTGCCCAGAAGAGCCCCATCCAGGATCTGTCTTGTCCCGTAACAATAGCCACAAAAGTCCAGTATGGACTGGACAAACAAGGCCAACCAACCACAGGCCTTTCCATCTGGGCAGTATTTTTGATAGAGTCGAGAGTCTCCACCCACCCCTCAACACTTGTCAAAGTCTGGGGAAATTTAACAGTAACAATCTTGCCATTTGTCCCAGAAGACCCTGCTGAGATAGAAATCATAAGAGAGTATAAATCTTAGGAGGTAAATAGCTGTGTTGCTGCTAATCACAAAGAATGGGAATTCCACAACTAAGTTCCAATGTGGAGAACAGGGAGAATATCATCCAATGTATGAGCATGGACTTCAGACCTGGGTTAGAATTTCCACCTCTAGTTGTGTGACTTTAGACAAGTTATTTGTACTCTTGCCTGGAAAATCCCATGCATGGAGGAGCCTGGAAGGCTGCAGTCCACGGGTTCACTGAGAGTTGAACGCAACTGAGCAACTTCACTTCACTTTTCACTTTCATGCACTGGAGAAAGAAATGGCAACCCACTCCAGTGTTTTTGCCTGGAGAATCCCAGGGACAAGGGAGCCTGGTGGGCTGCCATCTATGGGGTCGCACAGAGTCTGACACAACTGAAGCAACTTAGCAGCAGCAGACAAGTTATTTATGCTTTCTTGAAGCAGTTCCCTTGTGTGCAAAATAGAGGTGAAAAATATCTGCCTCACGGGATAAGATGAGGTTTCATGAGAACTTGAGCATTGGATGAGTGGCAACAATTATTCATGAGAGGGGAAAGTAGGTCTGGCTTTTTTCTCAGCTTTCTAGCTGAAGAGGACAGACCTGAGCAGAGAGCCATTGCAGGGGAGACAGTGTCTACTAAAAACACCATAAGCATTCAAGTCTCTACTGAGAAGTCATGAGAAAGTGGGGTACATGACAAAGAAGTGGGACACAGAGGACTTGTTTCTCCCCTTTGTGAGTGGAGTCTCAGACTAGGCCTGAGAGAGAGCTAATGTTCTTTATTCAAAGTAAAGACAGTTTGCTGCTGCTGCTGCTGCTAAGTCGCTTCAGTCGTGTCTGACTCTGTGAGANAGTCATGAGAAAGTGGGGTACATGACAAAGAAGTGGGACACAGAGGACTTGTTTCTCCCCTTTGTGAGTGGAGTCTCAGACTAGGCCTGAGAGAGAGCTAATGTTCTTTATTCAAAGTAAAGACAGTTTGCTGCTGCTGCTGCTGCTAAGTCGCTTCAGTCGTGTCTGACTCTGTGAGACCCCAGAGACAGTAGCCTACCAGGCTCCCCCATTCCTGGAATTTTCCAAGCAAGAACACTGGAGTGGGCAGTTTACTCCTAGGAAAATCTAACCACGTAGGGTCGCTGGTGAAGTAACTGGTCAAATAGCCTGGGCCTGTTTTAAGTCTTGGCTGAGGGTGAAAAGCAAATTGCTTCCCATGACATACCTCCTATTTCCCAAGTGGGGCCTACCTACTGAACACTACACATAAATCCCAGATGAAAGCAGTGCACCGGTTTCCCAGTAATGTAACTTTCCCAAACGCTGCACACACAGATTTATAGTAACATTGGGCAGCCATGCAAAAGGTTGCATTGTGTTCAGTAGTATTGCTTCTAATTTCAGGAGGATTTCGGGTGAGGACCTTTGAAGTGGGTGCTTGACTCATGCATCTGTAAATTCCTCATTTTCCACAGTTATTAAAACACCCGTCAGTGCCAGGTTATGCCATTGTTCATTCACTCCTTTGGCACGCCAGCGTGGGGGTGGATGCCAACCACACAGCAGCCACAGAGGCACAGACAAACAGTAGGTGAGGCGGGCAGGCGTCATGGAGGCTAGGGACTGCATGCCAAAGGGACACACGCTTGGGGGCAGTCATACTGTCACCACTTAGAAGTCCTTTAACTCCTTGTGGCTGTTGAAAGATCCCCCTGGCCTTATGCAGCAACATGGATGGACCTAGAGATTGTCATACTAAGTGTAGTAAGTCAGACAGAGAAAGACACGCATCATATAATAGCACTTACATATGGAATCTTGCAGGAAATGGCAACCCACCCAGTATGCTTGCTTGGAAAATTCCATGGGCAGAGGAGCCTGGGGGGCTACAGTCCACTGGGTCGCAAAACAGTTGGACATGTCTGAGCTACTGAACAACAACAATCTGTGGAAGACACACACAAAAATGATACAAATAAATGTATTTACAAAATAGAAACAGACTCACAGACATAGGAAACAGAGCTACCAAAAGGAAACCATGAAGATGGGAGAAATTAGGAGTTTGATATTAACAGATTCACACTACTATGTATCACTTAAAAGAGATGACCAACAAGGACCTACTGTATAGCAGGGGGAACTATATGCAATATCTTATAACAACATACAAAGGGAAAAATCTGAAAAAGAATATGTATATGTATGCATAATTGAATTACGTTGCCATACACCTGAAATTAACACAATGTGGTAAATCAACTCTACCTCAATTGAAAAAATCGCCTGAGATCTGGAGGAGAACATGAAAACAAGCTGAGTTCATCAAGAGATGACTTTCTTCACCTAGTCTTCAATTTTTAGAAATCGTCAAAGCATTCTGCACACTAAAACTGGCAAACATTTAACTGTTCCGCACCCAGTATTTCTGCCTCAGCCCCATTCCATGGGTCAGAGAGGGGGTATCTAGTAGGGTCTCCTTGGGTCATAGGCAGAAGGCATATTTCTATTTAAGGGATCAGCCCTGGCCACAGAAATAGGTGTTAGAACCAGAACGACGTTTGCCTTAATCAGCTCTTTTCTTTGGAATGTAACATACTGTATGTAAGCTACTCCGTTCTTCCATACCCTAGACTGCCACTGCTCATTATCATTATAATGTTTTAATAGCAATTTCCCCAGCAGAGAATTCAAAATTCTTTAGTACATTATCTCCTTTCTCTTCAAAATATCTTGATGAAATAACTGGAGGAAAGCTATTATTATTATCTCATTCTAACAAAATCTATTTGACTGAGAAGGCAAAAACTTAGATATCTGAATAGAGCATGGCCAGAGACTAATCGAACTAATTTTTAGGTGAAGCTTGTGAAATCAGCTTCATTATGTCTGTAGTGATACCTGCTACCCCCCTCACCATCAAATTTTTGATCATTTACTCAAGACTAACTGTCCTGGCCTGAACCACAGACCTGACTGAATAGAAACATCATCCATTCTAAGAATGGTTACCTGCCCCCAAAATGTAGCTATCAATAGGCAGATGGTGTGCCCCTTTAAAAAAGTCAGAACACATCTGAATTGTCTAATACAGGGTTAGTTAACAGCACTACAGATATTTTTCTGTTGGTCGCTTAGTACGTGGAACCTTAGTTCCCCCACCAGGGATCAAATCCATGCCCCCTGTATTGCATGCACGGAACAACTGGACTGCCAAGGAAGGCCCAGCACTGACACTTTTGATAATCTTTTGATGTGGGGGGTTGTCCAGTGCATTTTAGATGCTGAGCAGCACTTCTGACTCCACCTACTAGTAGCCAGTAGCCTCTTCCCCAGTTAAGACAACTGAAAATATCCCCAGACATTCCCCAACGTTCCTTTGGGAGGGAAGAAGGGGAGACAAAACCACCCCCCACTGAGAAATGCTGCCTTAATCAACCCAAAGTAAGTAACAGTGGAGCGCTCCCCTCAGCCTGACAGTATAGTAACCAGATGCTAGAGGCTACTAGATAACATATTCTTGTTTTCATGAGACTGGAGGTAAGGACACAGCTTACCTCCAGTATACTGGAGGTTGAGAATGAGAGTTTATGCAAAGGAGGGAAGGTGGGAGGGACAAATTAGGGGTATGGGATGAACAGGTACAGACTACTATATGTGAAATAGATAGGCAATGAGGATATACTGCATAGCACAGGAATGATAGCCATTAACTTAAAACAACCTATAATAATCTGCAAAAATGCTGAATTACTCTGCTGCTGCTGCTGAGTCGCTTCAGTCGTGTCCGACTCTGTGCGACCCCATAGACGGCAGCCCACCAGGCTCCCGCGTCCCTGGGATTCTCCAGGCAAGAACACTGGAGTGGGTTGCCATAATGCTATACACCTCAAACTAATATAATATTATAAATCAACTATACTTCAACAAATAATATAATAGTAATAAAAAGAGTCTATGCAAAGGGAATTCTGAGATGAGAAGTCACAGTTGTTCAGAACAAACTTCATGCACAGTGTAGGCTATGAGTTAGACCTGAAAATGTGCAGACCTTGAAACATTAAATGATGAAAGACTTTAGGCCATAGCTGAAGGGAAAAGATTATAAACAAGGATCTGAATGCCAAAAGGAACACAGGAAAGACAGACTGCCATGTGACAGGTGCTAGGGACTGGTCTCCTTCTGCTGGATCAATGTCAAATGGAAGGGGAGTGTCAAACGCTGGTCAGATCTCTGCCCCATCTTATTAGTTGTACTCACTTAGAAGATATAGAGGGCAGGCTTTCAAACTGGCTGATGAAAGGAACCTAGAAGTAATTGTCAGTACAGTGGATGGCAAGATCAATCTTCAAAAAGATCTTCAGCACCTGAAGCAATGGGTTGAATTTCATAAAATGTTATTTAACTGTGCCAAATGTAAGATCCATGCTTGCATCCAAAAAAAAAAAAAACTGATTGCAGAAATAGAGTATAAAGGTAACAAAGTGTAGCAAAACAAATGTAAAAAAAGAAAAAAGATTACAGATTTTGTGAGCAGTGTCTTCAATGGAAGTCAACTATAAAATATTAATGCCTCCTTCCTGATACACTAAAAAACAAATGTAATGAAATTCTAGTTTCTATTAATAGAAGTATAATATCTAGAATGAGGGAAGTGACAGTCCCCTTTTGAATATGCATTTAGAAACCACAGGTGGATTACTATGTTCACCTTTTTAAAGGTTATAGACAAACTGGAACATATTCAAAGAATAGCAAGCCCAGTATGGAAGAAGCATGAATCAGACCACATGAGGAATTTGAATTTTTAATCAGGAGACAAGATAAACCTGCAAACATGATAGCTATTTTTGCATATTTAGGGACAGAATTAGAATCAGTAGGCAGAAGTTATAAGGAATTGAATTTTGGATCAAATATAAAAAATAACTTTCCTATGCTTGAGGTTGCCCAAAGATGATTTCTCAAGAGGAAGTGGGTTACCATGTGAGAAAGTTTGCCAACATAAGCAAGATGACCATTGAACATGAAACTTAGTATCTCTATAAACCTCCATTATCTGTCTATAATTAGAGGTAAGAACAAAGAGTTTTATGAGATAATGAATGGCAAGAGATTTACATCTAGAAAGTACCTCAATAAATTGCATCTATTACTTTTCCTTTGTTTTGGACAATCAACTCCCCACCCTCATCTATCAGAGAGCAGCAGACAGACCAACTAATGAATGGAGTTTCCAGCACAATATCTTTAACTATCACTGGAAAGAGACAGGATCTAAAACATGTGGTTATAGAAATTATAAACCTAGAACTCCAGTTTCTTAATTGCAGAGGTTAGGAAAGCGGTGACGTGGCATTTCTGCTTTCATGATATTGCAACCATGTCGTATAACCAACTTTTCACATTTCCCAGTTTAATGTTTTTATTAAGGGCCTTTGTAACCATTTATCTTCATCCTCAGTGCAAGTGACCAAGCTACTCTCAGACTAGAGTAACTGAGAACAGGACATGTCCCCTGCATCCCTGGGGTAACACTGAAACCCCGCCAATGTTGCACCGCAAACCAGGGAGTGCTCCCCTAGCTGACTCATGTGAGCATGCGCCCTGCAGCCCACACAGGGGGAATGCTGTCCTGTTGCCCCTCCTCCACTCTCTCCTGGTTTTGTGTAGCTTTACAGCAGCTGTCAGCTATGTTAATATCCTAGCAGATGTCCCGAATATTTCCTTACTCAATATCTGATATAGGTCTAATCATAAAAAGAGTAAAATGCTACTCAGAATCTAAGACTATCCATGGCAAAATGAATGTAATTTGTCTTTGGTGTACAGTCTACAAGAGATTACACTCCTGGTTAACAGCAGAATTCTTCCTTTGGTTGGAGGATTGCCAGGATGCAATGTAGAACTGGCCGGCGATGCTAGGCTTTCTTCTTGACATCTGTAGGAGCACTCATCTGTTTCTTCACCTGACTTGGGTAAAGCCCATATCCCTCCTTTGCTTGCTGCCTGCCTCCTTTATGTACATTCTATTCTAGTCCAGAACTAGGGTTAGGGCAGCGAGGCACCTAGGGCACAAAATTTCTGCACTCATATCTCAGGCTCTCCAGCTTGAATGTCCTACTTCCCTCTCACCCAAAGAATGAATTCATGCACTACCTCCTTTTGAAAGTCTTCTGTGGTATATACTATCATATGTGAAATAGATAGTGGGAAGCTACCAAAATAACACAGTAGCCCAGGCTAGTGCTCAGTGATATCCTAGAGGGGTGGGATGGATGGAGGGAAGGGAGGGAGGGGACGCGTGTCTAAGCATGACTGATTCACAGTATTGTAGAGGAGAAGCCAACACAAAATTGTAAAGCAATTTTCCACCAATTAAAAAAATAAGTACAATTTTTTAAAGTTAAAAAAAAATAGTCTTCCTTGATCCATCTAGTTGGAGACTACCTCTAATCTACCCCACCCCCACTCTGCTTGCCCAAATTCCCACTAAAATCTACTTGGAGATCACTTAAGGCACATAAAGGAGAAGGCAATGGTACCCCACTCCAGTCCTCTTGCCTAGAAAATCCCATGGACAGAGGAGCCTAGTGGGCTGCAGTCTACAGGGTCGCTAAGAGTTGGAAACGACTCAACGACTTCACTTTCACTTTTCACTTTCACGCATTGGAAAAGGAAGTGGCAACCCATTCCAGTGTTCTTGCCTGGAGAGTCCCAGGGATGGTGGAGCCTGGTGGGCTGCTGTCTATGGGGTCACACAGAGCTGGACACAACTGAAGCGATTTAGCAGCAGCAGCAGCAGTAAGGCATATAAAACTGTTTACCTTGATTTATAATTATTTAAATATTAAAGCCAGTTGTGACAGAGGCTGTTAATGTCCAACCCCTATATCCACATTCTCTTCACTTAGTAGCAGAACCTTGATAAACAGCTGGCTACATCAATCCAGCCTCTCCTGAAGCTTGTGAACTTTCTTTGAAGCTCATTATTACCATCAGTTATCATGTAGTAGTGTATAATGTAGTATAGAATGCCCAGAAAAATCTCAAGGAAAGAGAATGGCTACACTCTTCTCCTTCCTATATCTTTGTGTATGGAAAACAAGTGTGATGTCTGGAATTCCAGCAGCCAACTTGAACCACATGGTCAACGGTCTCATTCTAGGCAGCTGATGAGGAAAGTTCAAAGATCCTGAAACACTAGTATACTGTGGAGTCTGTATATCAGCTCTAGACTGCCTCTCTCAAAACTTATTTTACAAGGAAGAGAGAGAAACTTACACATCACTTAAGCCAAAATGCACCAAACTTAATTTTAACTAATAAAGATTTTTATACCAAAAGTGGACTGCTGCTTTAGCTGAACTATGGGATTCATTTAAAGGACATGGCTGGATGACACGCAATGACAAAAGTATTGCAGACTGGAAAGTTGGCAATCCTGGTGAAACAGTAGCCAGCAGAACCCAGGAAGGGACAAACAAAGGGTTGTGACGTTCATGAAAATAATAGGACATTTTTAGACTGTTAGTGTGTGTTGGCTAATTCTAAACACTGCCAGTAATATTCTACAAAAAAGACGAACCCAGATTAGAGCTAGCCAATCTGCCATCAGGGTGGGAAGGAAGACAACTTTGTTAAGAGCCTATAGCCAGTAGACTAAGTCTTACTTGGAGTCTTTTCAGACTGAAGAAGCCATGTACTTCTTACTTCAAAGTGAAGCTATTATAAGCCATGGCCAGAAGCAGAAGCAAAAGCAACTTTCAGGGGAGATAAACCCATGGCCTCTTGCTTTTGTCAGGTACAGTGTACTTCCTTTAGGAGTTTCCTGTCAAATGTGGAAGCAGTTAATTAGCAAGACCCTTCATGCCTTTTATTCCAAATAGTCTCAGTTTGGGAGAGGGGTAGTTGGCAAAGAACAGAGGGCTGTATGTAATAAAAGAGAGTCTTCAGGCTCAAAAACCTTATTAAGACAAGGTATCTGATCCTGGGTTACCCACATACAGAACAGAAGAGCAGCAAGTAAATTGGAAGCCCCTTGGGTTTGTAGGATTTGTATTGCTCATAAAACCCTAGGCTAGCCAGCGGTATCATGATATTAATCTCTTAAATAATCCCTGAGTCCTTAAGCTTATCCCCAAAAAGAGGTGAAATAGAAATACAGCCCCTAAGAAAAAGCCCACTCTAGAATGCCCACCTTAGAAAGACCATATAGAAGAGCTGACCAGTAAAAGCGTTCCAGAGAGAGAGCCCATGGCATTGAGGACAATGACCATGGAAATCACTCAACTGCCTGGGCTAGGGTCTTCACTATTCTCAACCAACGTGATTTAGAAATTGCTCTGGGGAATTCCCTGGTGGTCTAGTGCAGGGTGCCCAGATTCAATCCTGGTCTGGGTAACTAAGATCACACAAGTCATGCATGTGGCCAAAAAAAAAAAAAAAAAAAAAAAGGAAAAAAAAAATTGCTATAGCCCAGATTCTTTGATTTTCTGCATATAAGTTATATTTCAGTCTTTATTTTTCTAATCTACTGTTGAATATTGGGCACGGCAGATGGGTAGTAACTTTTTGTCAGACCATGATGATCCCCTCTGATATCTAAGGGAGCTGACTACACAGGCAGAAATCCTTAACCTTGAACTGGAGGCTCTAAGTGCATTGCATTTCAGAGTATCTCCCTTGAGGAAGAAAGGAAAAGAATGATGCATACTTCAGGAGTCAGTGGGGTAGATGGGCAGACACTGACAGTTTCCTGCTCACCCTTTCTTCTTGTAACAGAACCCTGGGCTTTATTTAGGTAGACATGTTGCCTGTTGAACAGACTATGGGAAAACTCTCAAAGTTTTTTATTAGAATTATGCTTTGGGAAGATTATGACCAACCTAGACAGCATATTAAAAAGTAGAGACATTACTTTGCCAACAAAGCTCCATCTAGTCAAGGTTATGGTTTTTCCAGTGGCCATGTATAGATGTGAGAGTTGGATTATAAAGAAAGCTGAGCACAGAAGAATTGATGCTTTTGAACTGTGGTGTTGGAAAAGACTCTTGAGAGTCTCTTGGACTGCGAGGAAATTCAACCAGTCCACCCTAAAGGAGATCAATCCTGGGTGTTCATTGGAAGGACTGATGTTGAGACTGAAACTCCAGTACTTAGGCCATCTGATACAAAGAACTAACTCATTGGAAAAGACCCTGATGCTGGGAAAGATTGAGGGCAGGAGGAGAAGGGGATGACAGAGGATGAGATGGTTGGATGGCATCATTGACTCAATGGACATGGGTTTGGGTGGACTCTGGGAGTTGGCGATGGACAGGGCCTGGCATGCTACAGTTCATGGGACACAAACAGTTGGAGACAACTGAGTGACTGAACTGAACTGAACTTGGGAAGATTTATCTAGCAACAGGAGATAGTGTTCATTAAAGGAGAGAAAGACTGAAAGAATGAATTTTGGCTAGAAGGCTAAAGTAATATTCAAAGAAGAATTAATGAAACCTACATAAACCTGGATGTGAGGGAAATAGAAGATAAGGGGACAAAGAAAAACAAAGGTAGTCATGGTTCAACTTGGTGATGAGACATGGGGAGCAGAGCAAGGTAAAATGTTAGATATGGCTTCACAGCCCCATTTTAGTGTCAAGAAAATGGTCATACCAGGAACATTAACACAGAAGGCAGGAGGAAGAGCAGATGGATAACAAACAAGATACGCTCTGATCTGAATACATAAATGTGCATTGCTGGCAAGATATTCACATTGGTGTCATTATCAAATTAGATATGAGCACCCCCCCCCCCAAGGTCCTAGCGGAACCAAATCCTCCCGGCTTGGTCAGGAAGTTCTTTCCCCCTTTAAATCCTTGGGTCAAGAAAATCCCCTGGAGAAGGAAATGACAACCCACTCTAGCATTCATGCTTGGAGAATCCCATGGACAGAGAAGCCTGGTGGGCCACAGTCCATGGGGTCACAAAGAATCGGACAGGACTGAGAGACTAACACTTCAGCCTACTTTGCTGGCCATCTTGAATCTAGCTGGTTCAGTCTAGTTTCGGCTTTGTGGCATCCTGTTGATAAAACACAACTATCTTGTATGGTTAACAACAGTTTCTGTGCCTGGGCCTGGGCTGCATGGCATAGGTAACAGTATCTGACACTTGAAGCATCAGATTTGAAGTCAGTGAGGATGGAGAGAGGTAAACTACAAACTGGAAAATCCTCTGCCAAGGATAATAAATGAAACAGAGAAGAAGGAAAGATCACTGGGAGAAAGTTAGTTGGTAGAAAGCATAGGAAACCAAGAATTGTCTTATTTGATTGGAAAATGGTTTTTCAAAAGTCATTTGAATAGAATCTGTACCCTACTGTTGCGTGAAAATTCTATAAATCTTCATCATGTTGAACTGGTTCATAATGCTTTTCAGGTCCACTATCTTCTTCTACTTCTCTATACATTCATTCTATTCATTTCTGAGAGTCTGATATTAAAGCTGCAACAAAAAAATCTTAATTTATCTACTTAAACAGTTCCAATATATAGTGGAACCATATGTATCCCTGTTCTGTATTTTCCAAGTCTCCCATAAGTGTGTTATCATATTTTCATGATTTAAAAAATGAAAAAGGAGGATTTAAAAATGAGATGATTAATTTAAAATGAGGCAGTTAGGGTGGGCCCTAATTCAGTCTGACTCATGTCCTTATAAGAAAAGGAAATTTGAACACGAGGAGACACCAAGACTGCACAGGCGTAGAGGAAAGAGCGTGAGAAGAGGCAGCAAAGGGGCAGCCGTCTGCAAGCCAGCCGGAGGCCTCTGAGAACTCAACCCTTGGTCTTCAACTTCTAGCTTCCAGGACAGTGAGGAAAATAAGTTTCTTTCGTTCAGGTTACCCAGTCTGTTGTATTTTGTGACATCTACCCTAGAAAACAAATACATTTGGAAACTTTTCTTATAAGAAAAGAAAGCTCTTAAGATCCACCCTAGACCTGCAGAACCAGAAACACTGGGGATGAGGGCCAGCAATTTGTGTTCTAACAGATTCAGAATCTCTAGGTGATTCTAATGCACAGCTAAACTTGAGAACCACTGGTCTAGAATATTCTAAGCTCAAGAAGAGAGGAGGCTAAAATTAATGATATTTTTCTCTTTTATTCTGAGGTATCACATTCTTTATAAAGAATTATTTGGAACTAGAGATTATCATACCAAGGGAAGTATGTTAGACAGAAAGATAAAGATCATATGATATCACTTATTTATGTAATCTAAAAAATAATGATACAAATGAAATGATACAAATGATCTACAAAACAGAAACAGATTCACAGACTGAAAATGAACTAAGGGTTATCAAAGGGGGAAATAGGGAAGAGATAAATTAAGACTTTAGGATTAACAGTTATGCTCTACTATATGTAAAACAGATAAACACGGTCTCAATTGTATAGCACAGGGAACTCTATTCAATATCTTATTATAACCTATAATGGAAAACAATCTGAAAAATTATATATATATATATATATATGTGTGTGTGTGTGTATATATATATATATATATATATATATATATGAAGATCCCCTGGAGAAGGGAATGGCAACCCACTCCAGTATTCTTGCCTGGAGAATTCCAAGGGCAGAGGTGCCTGAGGCCTGGCAGGCTACAGTCCATGGGGTCACAAAGACGACACAAAGTCAGANTGTGTGTGTATATATATATATATATATATATATATATGTATGAAGATCCCCTGGAGAAGGGAATGGCAACCCACTCCAGTATTCTTGCCTGGAGAATTCCAAGGGCAGAGGTGCCTGAGGCCTGGCAGGCTACAGTCCATGGGGTCACAAAGACGACACAAAGTCAGAATTGGACATGACTGAGCATCTAACACACATATATACTTTGCTATATACCTGAAAATATTACAACATTGTAAATCAGCTATACTTCAGTTTTTAAAAAGGAATTATGTAAATAAGCAAAAACAGGTAGTAACAATGTCAAATACTCAGCCTTAGTTTTCATTAAAACTAATTCAGCTAGTAATATCAGTAGCAACTAAAGTATTCATTATATGTGTGGTTATTGGTTTCTATACTAGAGACCAGTGGTTTCCAAATTTTAGGATGCCAAAAAAAACAAGGAACTTAACAAAAATACAGCTTCCAAAACTTGGATCCTTCTAGTCAGTGTGGAATTTAGAACTTTATCTTAAGGAACATCAGGTAATCTTGATACAGGCATCAAGAAACCACCAATTGTGTTTCTTTTATTCAGTCAAGAAGTAGAAAGACTAGAAATGGGTTGAGGTGGCTAAAGACATCAAAGAAATGTGAATGGCTTAGAAGAAATCCTCAAAATGTTATTTTAATTAATTCTTGGTCTTCTCAAGCAAACCTTTTCTCAGATAATCATAATTGCAGAGATTCTGTAAGATCAGACATTTACCCTGGGAATAGTGACTTCAGCGGCTGCAATTTCAGGTAACAGGTTCTGACTAATGTTCCTCAAACTCTCCCACCATTTTTGGATGTCACAATTTTCAGTTCCAGTTACATCTGAAGAAGCCACATCAAGGCAGGTCTCTACTGGTAACATCAAACAAATTTGATGTTTTTGGATCTCAATCCTAGGCCACTTCCTGTTCTCCAAATAAGGAGAGTTAGTCAAGTTTCTTAGCCTTCTAATGGAATAAAACACAAAATTTCACTCTTCTGTCCAACTACCACCCTGTCAGATAACACAAAGGAACAATGCTCCTTTTTACCACAAACCAAGTTTTAAACATGTGCTCAAATATAGAAATAAGGTATGCAATACTTTTAAGTAAAAGAAAGTCATTTATATTGAAAATGTTTTAAAATAATTGTTTAACAAACATTAAAGAAACAAAATAATCATTTACTCCCCACATGGCTTTTTGTTGCTCTTTTGTGTCTGACTCTTTGCAACCCCGTGGACTGCAGCATGCTAGGCCTCTTTGTCCTTCACCATCTCTCAGAGTCAGTCTGCTCAAATTCGTATCCATTGAGTTAGTGAGGCCATCTAACCATCTCATCTTCTGCCACCCTCCTCTCTTTTTGCATTCAGTCTTTTCCAGCATCAAGGTCTTTTCCAATGAGTTGGCTCTTCGCAACAGGCGGCTAAAATATTGGCACTTCAGCTTCAGCATCAGTCCTTCCAATGAATATTCAGGGTTAATTTCCCTTAGGATTGACTGGTTTAATTGACCCATATGGCAATAAGTAAGTAAATAAGTTAAAAAACAAGTAAGTGGATTAGGACATTTTACTGGTCACAGCTCTATCCTATTTTTTCTCCTAAACCGTGAACTCCAGTTAGTAGCCCTTACTTCAGTGTTTCAGCTTTTATAGTAAAAATATTGTAGTTGAAGCATTTAATGATTTAAGGGTTTCCTTGTATAACCACCTTCTTGCAGACAGTTTTTCTATTCAAAAATTCCAGTGTGGCATTGGAGCCCTAGGAGAGAAGAATCAGCCACAGATCTTCAGGAAACGCTACCCACAAGCTTTCCAGCAGCTCACACGGCTGCTGTCTGCCATATAGTTGCTGTTATTTGTGACACGCCTGCATCTAATACAGAAACCTGACAGGAAATAGTACATGGTAACAAAAACTAACTTGATGTCATTAAGAGGTTTGAGTTAATTTGGACAAGTAGATAAAACTAATGGCATTAGCTCAGAAACAAACAAGAGAATTAAAATTACATAAGGAGAAGAAAAGAGAAGTTGAGGAAGGCTATGATTCATCCTATTATGGCTTTATTAAAAAGCTCTTTGCTGAAAACCAGGGCTGGTCCTTTCTGCCACACAAGCTCATGTTTGACCATGCTTTGCAGGTAAAGGGAGAATCACACAAAACTCTATTATGGGGCTGCATCCCACACTGGGTGAGGTGGTTGTGAAACCAAGCCTGAGCCTCATGCAGCTAAGTTGACTAAGTTGCACAAGGCTGACTCTTCTCCAGCTTCTGTGTCCCCTACAGCCCTCTCTACCAGCCCACCTAGTCCCTCCTGAAGGGCGTGTCACTCCCCCACAGTCCTGGTCCCCTTCCCTTTAGCCCATTCCTTCAGCTCAGCCAGACACCAGTGGACTTCTGACTGATTTTTCTGAGGGAACCAGTAGGTCAAGATCCCACCAAAGGGGAAGGAGGTTGGTGCACTCAACACCTGTTCACTGGGATAGCTAAAGCTGAAGTCACTTCCCATCTTGTTTCCCTGATGAACACTTATTCTGTCCACTAAAAAATGGCTTTGACTTATCTCCTTGAAAATGTATCCGTGGCATTATCATGCTACACTGCCCTCACTTTTTTCCTGGCCTGGATTTTTCACTAAAGAGGGTCTCACAGCTTCTCAATACTGCACTTCTGCCTGAGCCATCCTAGTGGTCACACAGTGTCTTTCTACTGTGAAGTAGAAAGCTACTTAATTAATTAACTGTTCGTTGTTAATCTGTTAATTGCAGATGTGGGGAGATGCTTGCTAAAAAACAAGAATTTCAGAGGGAGAGGGATAAATTAGGGACTTAGAGGGATAAATTAAGAATTTGGGATTAACAGATACACATTACTATGTACAAAATAGATAAACAACAATGTCCTACTGTATAGCACAGGGAACTATATTAATATCTTGTAAAAACATACAATGGAAAAGAATCTGAAAAAAGAAAATATGTATATATACATATAGAGCTCTACACTTGTAATGCGGAAGACCTTTCGATCCCTGGGTTGGGAAGATGCCCTGGAAGGAGGCACGGCAACCCACTCCAGTATACTTACCTGGAGAATCCTCATGGTTAGAAGAGACTGGCTGGGTACAGGATAGGATAGAGGATGATTACAAGAGAGGATAGAGGATGGCTGGCTACAGTCCATGGGGTCCCAAATAGTCAGACATCACTGAGCAATGCAGCATATGTGTATGTATATATATGTATGTATATATATAATGTATGTTATAAAACACTAAGTGACTTTGCTATACACCTGAAATCCTGTTAATTAACTATGCTTCAATAAAAAATTAAATTAAAATTAAAAATAATTTTTAAAAAATTTTAAATAAGCTATGGGGATATAGCAGGCAACACAGGGAACACAGCCAATACTTTACAATAACTGCAAATGTAATGTAGCCTTTAAAATTGTGAATCACTATATTATACAGCCATAAGTTATTGTAAAGCAACAATACTTCACTAAAAGAATATAAAAGATAATAAAAATAAAAAACAAAACCCAAGAATTCCAGTTCAGTTCAGTTCAGTTGCTCAGTCGTGTCCAACTCTTTGCGACCCCGTGAATTGCAGCACGCCAGGCCTCCCTGTCCATCACCAACTCCCAGAGTTCTATCAGACTCACGGCCATCAAGTTAGTGATGCCATCTCATCCTCTGTCGTCCCCTTCTCCTCCTGCCCCCAATCCCTCCCAGCATCAGAGTCTTTTCCAATGAGTCAACTCTTCACGTGAGGTGGCCAAAGTACTGGAGTTTCAGCTTTAGCATCATTCCCTCCAAAGAAATCCCAGGGTTGATCTCCTTCAGAATGGACTGGTTGGATCTCCTTGCAGTCCAAGGGACTCTCAAGAGTCTTCTCCAACATCACAGTTCAAAAGCATCAATTCTTCGGCGCTCAGCCTTCTTCACAGTCCAACTCTCACATCCATACATGACTACTGGAAAAACCATAGCCTTGACTAGATGGACCTTAGTCAGCAAAGTAATGTCTCTGCTTTTGAATATGCTATCTAGGTTGTTCATAACTTTTCTTCCAAGGAGTAAATGTCTTTTAATTTCATGGCTGCAATCACCATTTGCAGTGACTTGTGAGTAAATGAGAAAACTAGTCCTTTGAGAACTAAGGGTTTATATTAAGGAGTAGGGAGTGGATATGTGTATTCTAAGTCTGGCAAAAATAAACCAAAAATGACACACACAACTTTTGAAAACTGGTGAAGGTGGCTACATTAGCCTATCTTGGGCTATTCTTATCTAATACTTTAATCTGATTTTTTATTTGGATTCTGTGCTTAACAAGCAGTCCTTCAATTCTTACTTGACATTTCTGTAAACTTATAAGATTGACCCTAAGAACTAATACTTACATCACAGGTATTTATGCATATATTAACAGTGAATATATATATATATATATTCACCATTGTATACATATGTATTGTATGTCTGCTCAGTCACGTCTGACTCTTTGTGATGTTATGGACTATAGACCCCCAGGCTCCTCTGTCCATGGAATTTTCTAAGCAAGAATACTGGAGTGGGTTGCCTTTTCCTACTCTAGGCCATCTTCCCAACCCAGGGATCAAACTTATGTCTCTTGGGTCTCCTACATTGGCAAGTGGATTCTTTACCACTGGGCCACCTAGGAAGTCCATCTTAATTATATATATATATATATAAAATCTACAGTATTTGTATACAGATATATACATACATAGTTAATGATATATATTTGTGTGTATATACAGATTTAATACTGTTTAATACTGTTTAATACTGTTTAATACTCTAATATACATTTAGAGTAAGACACAACTAAACAACAGCAATGATAACTTTCTGCCAAATATTTTTCAGATAAAAATTTATTAAGCTAACAGCTTATTTTTATTTTGCTCTAAAGAACAGTAAATTTTAAATTCCCTTTTTCCATTTTTATTTTACTAAAATTGTTTCCAGTGGGATCAATTAATTTTACTATGGATTTGATCTGATCAACTTTGAAATCCACATTGTTTTATTCAGACTAAGTTCTTCCACTTAGAATTTTCTCTTTTATGGTTATCATTTCTCCTTTTCTGAGGTCAAACTTACTGCTATAACTTTTACTAGGATGTCTCATTTTTCTATAAATACTTAGACAATACCAAAATTTATAGGCCAGCCTAGCTATTTATATTTTTATTTATGTTTTTCATTAAATCTATTTTTGGATTCAATAATATTCATTGTGAGTTGGATAAGAGACTATTATTTTATTTCTTAGTAAGTCTATGAGATGATGATGAGTGGTTTTTTTACAGACAATTTATGATTTAGTTTTTTTTTTTTTTTTAGGATTTAAAAACCCTATTATTAGTCAGTTTATTCCATGAGCTTCTGATTGTATGCTGTGTGTTCACTGCTCTTGACATTGGTGGAACGAGAAACAAACATTGGGGTTAACATAATGGCATTGAAAGGTACCCCTTGATGTGCTGTCTTAGACTTCCTGATGACTTTCTAGTTTTATATGATTGTCTTTTGAGTTTGGATTCATTTATTCTCCAAGTGCTTAATAAGAATTGACCATGTGTGAGACATACGACTATGTAGTATGTGACTCTACAAAGACTCTACAAAAGATATTGAAACATGAACAGAAATGGGAAGACATTCAGGAGAGAGAGAGGCCAGAGAAACCAAAGAATGATGAAAGTGTCAAATTCTGCTGGAAGCTCAAGGAAGGTGGAGGTCTGAAGATGTTCTCAGGAGTTAATAATATGATGGCAATGGACTTAGGTGGGGCGGGAAACTAGATTGAGCAGTAAATGGGAAATGAGGAAGTGAAAACAATGAATTCAATAAGTTTGTGTGCAAAGAAGAAAGAAATAGAACCACAGCTGGAAAGACAGAGCAGAGGAAAAGATGTTTCTTATTGAAAGAAACATGAAGGTATTTAATTGATGATGTAAGGAAGTCTTTTCAGATAGAGAGAATGAAGTTAGTTAGGAGAAAAGAGAATAAAGAGGTGGGGAGATAGGAGTCTGTGAAGCAGAAGTATTGAGAATGAGGGCACAGTGGTGCGGTGACCCTTACATTTCAAAGTAACAGACGTGAACAAATAAATCCATATCATTTTCCATGGACCCCTGAAATCCTGCTTGGCATTTTTCTTGACCTCTGTGTTCAGTAATCCCTACCCCTGTCTCTCTTCTGTTTTGGAGATGGTACATTCTAATGGAAACCTCTGCTCTTCCCTTGCCTTCGTCATTCTCTATCTTAAAATCTTCCTCTTTCCCCCTGTGAATCCATAAAGATGCCACATCTCTATGCTTTTTAATAAAAGAGAAGATAGATGGTGGAGTCAGATGGCAGTGGATTCAACACTGACTCCATCACTCATTTTTGTAGTTTCACTTTTGACAGTAACCTAAACTCTCTGAGACCTACTTTCTTATCCATAAAAGTGGATATACCATTCTGAAAATTAAATGAGAGAACATTGTAGGCTCTTAAAGTGTATTCATTTCCCTTCTTTTCCCTTTTAGAGTTCTCCCCCTCAGTTGGCAATCATCTTTGTGATTTACAAAAGCATTGCCTATTTCTCATTCAGTCTCATCTCGCTTTTGATTTGTCCAAATGCTGCTTTCCTCATCTTCAGTCATCCTTAAAGTCTCAAGCAGTTTAGGCCATCTAGTGTCATTCTTTAAGTCAAACTTTTTGTGATAGGAGAAAAGAAAGACTGAGAGTTGGGTGGGAAGAGAGGAGTTGGAGCAAAGTCACTTCTAAACTTCAGTTGATATAGCAAAGAATCAGAAAATATCATGGGTTAGATAGAAGCAGAAACTCTCAATCCTGGTTTCAATATCAGAGGGCATTACTGACTATCTTAAGTGATATTGTTCCATTCTTCCATTAAATTTTTTTTTATAAAACAAACACTGCAGACCTTTTGCAAGGACTGGGGAAACTAGTGAATTTTTAAAAAATCAAACTTATAAAATAATAACCCTAAACCCAAGGTAACTTTGCTTCTGTGCAAATATGTTGATTTCTGAGATAGAGAGTAAAACTTGGGAACAGCCAAAGATATCTTAGCATGAACAAATGGCTCAGAGACAGCTATTGGTTTTTTAAGAGATCTAAATCAAATCTCGTTTTCAATGAGAGTTCTGTCTTGTCATAGGCATTTTGTACATAATGGTGAGACATGAGATGTTAATAGCTGTATGTAAATCCACCGTTGAAAATTATTTGACAGGGGGATTTCCCTGGCAGTCCAGTGGTTGAGACTTTACCTTTGCTTACAGGGAGTATGGGTTCTATCCTTGGTCAGAGAGCTAAGACCCCACATGCTTCACAGTCAAAAAACCAAAACATAAAAGAGAAGCAATATTGTAACAAATCCAATGAAGACTTTAAAAAAATGGTCCACTCAAAAAAAAAATCCTTAAAAATATTTGATGGGAACAAAACCTTTTCATTTTAAAATTTCAGGTTCATTTGTGGATGAATCTAATCATATGTCAATACTCATCAAACAATATGATTCTTTTTGGTCCTTAAACCATATTTCTAAGCAATTTTAAAAGGTTATTTTCAACAGGCGCATATGTAATATTTTACCTCCTGGGCTGTGGGATGGGTACTTGGCTGTTCATTAAGAAGTCTAGTGAAGTCAAAGCAAAGTACAACAAAGCTTAAACTATTTCTCTGATCAATTTGCTCGCGCCCTTGAGGTGCTTGCACTATGAGTATGTTTAAGGGGAGTAACTGCTCTGACTCAAGATAAATACAGAGTTGAAGACGAGGGAGAAATTAAATACTGAGAAATCAGAAAAGGAAATACAGGAAAAGGCGCTGTTGTAAATGACACTAGAGAGTTTTTCAAGCTGTTTTTATGTAAAATAAAATAACACGCAAAATGCAACTTATTTTTTTTAAATATGTAGGTGTTGGGAAGCATTTCCTTTTTGGGGTGGGGGCAGTTGGCTTGTGTTCACTCCCTCTAGAGCTGTGAACTCTCTCTAACTTGGAGGCTAGTCTCCTCTCGCTACATCTCATTTCCAAACTTCATGAAAAACGAGGTGTCAGACACCAAAGCAATTTCAATTTGGCTAACAGTTCAAGAAACTAAACTACTGATTGCTTTGTAAAAGTCTCTGTCCTGAACAGAGTAATTGAACACTGCGCAGCTATTTCGCAGTAGAAAATTCAACTGATGGCTTTAAAAGTGATTGGAAAATCCTTAAATTGGCCAAAGTCAATGCCTGTTACCCTTCATGCTGTCCTGCACATGCTGCCCTGTGAGATTATTTCAGACGAGCCAAGCTCTAGTTCCCATTTCAGTTCTGAATTAGTACTTGCAAACACGTGCTCTCTCTTCCTCCTTGATTTTCTCCACACCTATTTGTTCAAGGAGCTATTTTGGATTAAAATAAAGGAAAGGTAATCTTGGCAAGACAAAGAAACTCCAAACAGAATGAGAGAATTTGAAATGCTACTGAAAACAGATATCTTTAAAAAAAAAAAAAAAAAAAAAAGGTGATTTTAAAAGAAGGTAGACTT
>SJYA01001450.1:257275-287523 GCA_006410615.1 Neotragus moschatus | reverse complement strand
TTAAAAAAAAAAAAAAAAAGGTGTTTTTAAAAGAAGGTAGACTTGTAGTCCATAGATCAACCTGGGGTTTTCAGGATTTAAGATCTGGGAGGTTTGCCTTAAATGACAGCCCAAGATTCCTATAAATTTCTGAGAGGGTGTTAGTACCATTGCATGATGAACTCTGATTTGGACTTTTGCCTCTACTGAATTATTGTTTTCAACTTTGCATCTACAATTCCCGTAGATGGCTCCCAGCAATGCATGAGGTCACTAGTCTTGATTTTTAGAACAAATCTATTCACAAAGTCTTTCTCATGCACTGAAGGCTTTGCTGAAAGTTAGAGGTTTATATTTTAGGAGCAGAAAAAATTTACATAGACTGTAAAATTTTTATGCCAAATAAAGATGTTAAACATCTTTGTTATTAAAGATCCTACTGCTGATCTCCTGTGTTTCTTGACCATCTTTGGTCCCTTCTTGCCATTCTAACATTTCCTTTGGACTCTACTTCTCTATCTCTCTAAGGAAAGAACTCAGTCCTCCCATTTTACAAGTTTCCAGGTTTCATTGTTTTTGCATATCTAACTATCCAACTAAAATTTTGAAATTTCACTCAGTTTTTCAATAAGGTATCATCCTTTTCCAGGTATTTTTGTGAAAAACAGGATGGGAAATAGGCTTGGAAGATAGGGGGTCTACACCTCTTCTTGTAGCCCAGTATTATAATATTGTGTTAATGGTGACATTGGGCTTCCCTGGTAGCTCAGCTGGTAAAGAATCCACCTGCAGAAGACCCCAGTTTGATTCCCAGTTGGGAAGTTCCCCAGGAGAAGGGATAGGCTACCCACACCAGCATTCTTGGGCTCCCTTCATGGCTCAGACAGTAAAGAATCTGCCTGCAATGCCAGAGGCCTGGGTTCGATCCCTGCGTTGGGAAGATCCCCTGGAGGAGGGCATGGCAATCAATCCAGTATTCTTGCCTGGAGAATCCCCATGGACAGAGGAGCCCAGCAGGCGACAGTCCATGGGGTCACAAAGAATCAGACGTGACTAAGCACAACACAGAGATGACGTACTCGCAGTGCTTGCCTCTTAATCAGGGGCTTTTGTCAAACTTCTCCATACTCTCTGGACACTGGCCACATTGGCTTTCTCGATGTTCCTTAAACTCACTGCAGCAGGCGGATGTGTAATGCGTGCCAAGTTGCTTCAGTCCTGTCCAGCTCGATGTGACCCTATGGACTATTACTCACCAGGCTTCCCTGTCCATGGAATTCTTTAGGCGAGAATACTGGAGTGGGTTGCCATACCCTCCTCCAGGGGATCTTCCTGACCCAGGGATCGAATGGGCATTTCTTATGTCTCTTGCACTCAAGAATTCACTCAAACTCATGTCCAGCCATTTCATCCTCTGTCGTCCCCTTTCCCTCCTGCCCCCAATCCCTCCCAGCAAAGTCTTTTCCAATGAGTCAACTCTTCACATGAGGTGGACCAAGTACTGGAGCTTCAACTTTAGCATCATTCCTTCCAAAGATCACCCAGGACCGATCTCCTTTAGAATGGACTGGTTGGATCTCGTTGCAGTCCAAGGGACTCTCAAGAGTCTTCTCCAATACTACAGTTCAAAAGCATCAATTCTTCGGCACTCAGCTTTCTTCACAGTCCAACTCTCGCATCCATACATGACCACTGGAAAAACCATAGACTTGACTAAACGGACCTTTGTTGGCAGAGTAATATCTCTGCTTTTCAATATGCTATCTAGGTTGGTCATAACTTTCTTTCCAAGGAGTAAGTGTCTTTTAATTTCATGGCTGCAGTTACCATCTGTAGTGATTTTGGAGCCTAGAAAAATAAATTCTGACACTGTTTCCACTGTTTCCTCATGTATTTCCATGAAGTGATGGGACCAGATGCCATGATCTTTGTTTTCTGAATGTTGAGCATTAAACCAACTTTTTCACTCTCCTCTTTCACTTTCATCAAGAGACTTTTTAGTTCCTCTTCACTTTCTGCCATAAGAATGGTGTCATCTGCATATCTGAGGCTATTGATACTTCTCTCAGCAATCTTGATTCCAGCTTGTGCTTCATCCAGCCCAGCATTTCCCATGATGTACTCTGCATAGAAGTTAAATAAGCAGGGTGACAATATACAGCCTTGATGTACTCCTTTACCTATTTGTAAGAACTCAATAATAATGTAGTTTATTTCACCCCATTATTGGTATGAATTTTTCACATACATTTTGCTGTAAATGGTCATATACTTTTTAAAGAAAGTGAGAAAAGTTACAGTATTTTACATTTACCCACATATTTGCCAAGCCTTTTCATTCTTTCATGTAGATGAAGTTTCCATCTGATGATATTTTTCCTTCCGCTGAAAAACTTCCTTTTGTATGTCTTGTAAGTAAGTTCTGGAAGCAATGAAATCTCTTATTTTTGTGTTACATACAATAGTCTTTATTTTGCATTCATTTTTGAAGAATGTTTTCTTTGAATGTAGATTTCCGGTTTAAGAATTGTTTTCCTTAGACACTTTGAAGATGACATTTAATTGTCTTCTTGCCTCCATTATGGCTCAAGAGATACAAACCCGGATTCATATACTGGTTCCTAATGTGAAATATGCCTTTTTTTTCCTGACTTCCTTCAAAATTGTTTTATTTTTTGTTTTCAGCAATTTGACTATGATGTGCCAAGGTGTGTGTGTGTGTATACATGTGTGTTTGTGTGTGTGAGTGTGTTTATCTTGCTTCAAGTTCACTAAGCTTTTTTGATCTAATTCAATTTTTGACCAAATTTAGAAAAGTTTTTGATAAATGTTTCTTTAAAGTTTTCTCCAGTCTCTCCTTTTATTCTCTCTTTGTGGGGCTCTGGCTACTTTTTATACTGCATTTTGTTGCTGTTGTTGATAATCCTTTATTCTATTTTCTTGAGATTGCATAATTTTTATTGTTCTATCTTCAAGTTTACTTTCAGTTTCTTCTACCATCTCAACTCTGCTTTTAAGTCAAATTTTCATTTCACATATTTTCTAGTTCTAGGACTTCCATTGTGTTCTTTATATTTTCAGTTTTATTGATGAGATCCGCTGTAAGTTCACTTACTATGGCACAATTTGTCTTGAATAATTTGTAACACACTAAGGTCTTTGGATATTTGTAATTGTTCCCCTAAGGTTCTCTTCAGTTATCTAAGAGTTTATTTTATCGACTTCCCTTTCCTCTCTTCTGAGGGTCATGTTTTATTTCTTTAAATGTCTCATAATTTTTATTACATAATTTTTGCATTAGTTTGCTATGACTGTCATGACAAAACACCACAAACTTGGTAGCTTAAACAAGGGAGGTTCATTTTTTTACAATTCTGGAGGCCAGAAGTCCAAGTTCAAGATTTCAGAAAGTTTACGATCTTCTGACATCTGTCTTGCTAGCTTGCAGATGGTCACCTTATTTCTGGGTCTTCACATGGTCTTCCTTCTACCTAATCTCCTCTTCTTATAATGACACCAGTCTTACTGGATTAGGGCCCACCTTAATCAACCAATTTTAAGTTGACTGCCCCTTTAAAGGTCCTATCTCCAAATATAACTGCATTCTGAGGGACATCTGAATTTGGAGCATCCCATAACAATGGCTACTTCTCCTTCAGACTCCCTCCTCCATCCCTAACTCTTTTGTCTCTCTCTTTGTCTTTTATATTTTGAGCTACCTGCTTTCAAAAAGAATGGGCTGCCTTTCTGGGTGCCTGGTGTCCTCTGCTAATGTTCAGAAGTTGTTTTGTGGAAGTTGCTCAGCATTCAAATGATCTTTTGATGAATTTGTGGAGGAGAAAGTGATCTCCTTATCTTATTCCTCCACCATCTTGAAACTTTCCAATGGAAACAGTGAGAGACTTTATTTTTGGGGGCTCCAAAATCACTGCAGATGGTGACTGCACCCATTAAATTGAAAGATGATTGCTCCTTGGAAGAAAAGCTATGACCAACCTAGAAAGCATATTAAAAAGCAGAGACATTACCAACAAATGTCCATCTGGTCAAAGCTATGGTTTTTCCAGCAGCCATGTATAGATGTGAGAGTTGGACTCTAAAGAAAACTCAGCGCTGAAGAATTGATGCTTTTGAACTGTGTTGTTGGAGAAAACTCTTGAGAGTTCCTTGGACTGCAAGGAGATCCAACCCGTCGATCATAAAGGAAATCAGTCCTGAATATTCACTGGAAGGACTGATGCTGAAGCTAAAACACCAATACTTTGGCCATCTGATGCAAAGAACCAACTCATTGGAAAAGACTCTGATGCTGGGAAAGATTGAAGGCAGGAGGAGAAGGGGATGACAGAGGATGAGATGATTGGATGGCATCACCGATGCAATGGACACAAGTTTGAGTAATCTCTGGGAGTTGGTGATGGACAGGGAAGCTTGGCATGCTGCAGTCCATGGGGTTGCAAAGAGTTGGACACAGCTGAGCAACTGAACTGAACTGAACTGATAACAATGGGTAACATGAAAACTACATCTTAGAACTCTTAATTCTGGTATATCTAATTCTTAAAAACAATGTCAATTTTTTTTTGTTTGTTTTAAAAAGCAATAATCTTGACTAAAAAAAAACATCCATACTCTCTCTCTCTTAAAGGGAGCAGCAGCTAGTTGCTGTTGTTTTTTCTTCTGGCTGTTGCTTTGTGCTGAACTCCTTGAAGTCTCCCTTACACATGCTTAAGGGTAAGGGTTCAGGCACAGAACTGAAGGGTGTTTGTGCTCAGAGTTTGGGGTTCTCTCTCCTGTCATTTTCTTCTTTCTGGAATTATCCTCAAATTTTTCACCTGCTTTGGCATCCCTGAACCCTGCACTTGACCTTTTAAACCATAATTTCTCATATCCCTGTACTGTGTAGACTGGAGCCTTTCCTCAGGTGAAAAGCCACACAAAGAGAAATCTTATCCAGTTCAATTTCCTTATTTCATGGTTCAACTTTCTTCCAGTTTCCATCTAATTTTATTTGTTCCGTAATACCTTCAATCATTTGTTGCTTTAATGTTCTAACCAGAGCATATAATTTTTTTCTTTGAGAAGGTTGATCTGATGCAAGTTGTTAGCTATTACCAGAATTTTTAAATACATTTTTAATTTGTTGAATTGTTGGTACAGATTTTTGATACAGAGATTACACAGGGTAAGCACACTGGATTTAAAATCCCAAGTTAATCCATATGCCATGTTAGAAATATTGCATTGAAGTGAGAGACACAGTGTTTATAGAAAGAAACAAGAGTCCATGGTAACTATGCTAGAAAAGGAAGGAACAATAAAGAAAAAAAAATGAATCAAGGTTAAAAATGAGATCAAGGCAAATGTGCAAATACAGGACGTTCAGATAAGATAAGGAATGCAAGGAAAGCGCAAATGAGTGGCAACACCAAAGTTTACCCATTTGGGAATACTGCAAAAGGAATCAGTAGTTGCTATGGTCTGAATGTGTCCTCTCAAAGTTCATAGGTTGAATCCTACCTGCCAAATTCATGGTATTAAGAGATGAGGCCTTTGGGAGGTAGTTAGGTTATAATGGCAAAACCGTCATGAACAGGAATAGAATGTTTATTAAAGAGAGGTCCCTCACCCCTTCTGCCATGTGAGGTTGAAACAAGAACTCTGCAACCCGGAAAAGGCCTTCTTTCAACGCTGCTGGCCCCCTGATCTCAGACTTCTAGCCTCCAGAAACGTGAGCAATAAATTTCTGTTGTTTATAAGCCACTCAGGGCTTCCCTGGTGGCTCAGACGGTAAAGCATCTGCCTGCAATGCTGGAGACCTGGGTTCAATTCCTGGGTCGGGAAGATTCCCTGGAGAAGGAAATGGCAATCCACTCCAGCACTCTTGCCTGGAAAATCCCATGGACGAACGAGTCTGATAGGCTACAGTCCATGGAGTCGCAAAGAGTCAGACACGACTGAGCAACTTCACTTCACAGCCTGTAGTATTTTGTTATAGCAGCTTGAGCAGACTAAGACAGTAATGTAATTTAGAGGGTCAGTTTGAAACATTTCCAGATGGTCAACGATGCTAAAAATAGTGAGAGGAGATTATAATCACAAGGCAAAGAGAATAGTGGTCCATAGTTAGAATTTTATTTGTTCTAAAGGAAGAAAGGTAGATGACTGAAATAAAGGCAATAATCAAAACTACAAGAGAAAGTGCATAGAATAAGAAGTGGGGTCTACAGACTAGAGTTTTTCACTTACATGTAGCACTATTGCAGGTTCAGGGGATACAGTAGTGAACCACACAGGGAGGGTCCCTGCAGTGACAGATACTATGTTTTCACAGAAGTGGAAATACAATAACCAATAACTTAGCTAATAATGCATATAATTTTAGATATTGATAACTGTCTTAAAGAAACATATGTTTTCAAAAGTAGGATTATGCCTCAGGGCAGTACCTCCCAGTTTTTATAACACACTAGAAAGGGAACTATTTCTGTCACACAGTTGGGTAAATTTGAGGGAATATAAAAGTAATTATGTATGTTTATATATATGCATAAACAAATAAGAGCTTCCCAGGTGGCTCAGTGGTAAAGTATCTGCCTGCCAAGCAGGAGACACGGGTTCAATCTCTGGGTCAGGAAGATTCCCTGGAGAAGGAAATGGCACCAGTATTCTTGCCTGGGAAATCCTATGGACAGGGAGGCCTGGTGGGCTACAGTCCATGGGGTCTAAACAACTACAACATAAACATAAACACACATATACGTGTGCAGATATATAGTTTTGATAAGCATATCTATAGAATGCCAAGATTATAAAACAAAATAAGTAATGACTTGGCAAAATACTTCTAAACGTAAAATATTCTCAAACATTTTTAATGAACGTGACTTACTATTTTTTGTGACTTACTTCCATGAACATAATTTTTTATTCTCTGGTTAAATGTATTGACAACTCCTAGCCACAACTTTTTAAGGATAATTTCATTAGATCGTTTATCATTACCATTGACAATAAACTTTGTTTACCCAAATAGATGATAACAAAAAATTTTAAATTAGTCACCTCAAATATTATAACAATTAAAATGATATTTAAAGAAAAGAAGTTATTTTTTTATCTCCCTGACAAATGCATTCTTGAAACAAATTGTGATAAAGCAAGTGGGTTTATATGCAATTAAAGTTTTTATATCAATATTTAAAAATAACAAAGAAACTCTAATTTGCAGTTTACGCATGCCTCACTAGACAGCCATTCTGCTGCTGATTTGAAAGTCATGTTAAAGACAAAGGCATGGGAATATCCAAAATACGTGATAGCAGAGATGTAGGGTTGCTGCCTGGGCAAGTTCTTGCAAGTCTCCCCTAACTTTCAGCCTCCATCTTAGCTAAACAACCTGCTCCTTGAACATCACTACATGAACTCCTAAGCACCTACGAGGCCTTTTGTCTACGGCAGGCAGCAGATCACTCTTCAGGTGACTGATGAATCAAATGCCTAAGTGATAGAGTTTCTCTGACCAGGCTCCCTGGACTGTGGTACAGAGAAAAGATGTTGCTATTGAATTCTCTGTTGCCAGGATCATGTTGTCAGGCTCTGCTCAGCCTATTCCCTGAGTAGTCTCAGAAAAAGCTGCTCAAGATTAGAGGTGGTCAATCTGAAGTTTCTAGCAACCTCAAGCTCCATGAATGACTGAAGGCTTAGGAGACTATAGGATGTAAAAGTGCTTATTAGTTGGGGAACTGTTTTAAAGTACAGAAGTCAACAGATGGTTTTTTTTCTCAATATACCAGTAGCTAAAACTTATGTTTGGTTTTGTTAATCATTCTTTGGTTGTCTAACATTTTTGCTTTCTGTATTTTGATGTTCTATTTGCGTGACTGCATGACTCAATCATGTGTGATTCTTTGAGACCCCATGGACTGAAGCCCACTAGGCTCCTCTTCCATAGGATTTTTGCAGGCAAGAATATTGGAGTGGGTTGCTATTTCCTCCTCCAGGGGATCTTCCTGACCCAGGGATCAAACCTGTGTCTTCTGCATTGCAGGTGGATTCTTTACCACTGAACCACCTGGGAAGCCAGATGCTGTGTCTGAAAGTGAAGTGAAAGTGTTAGTCACTCAGTTGCATTGGACTCATTGTGACCCCATGGACTGTAGCCCACCAAGCTCCTCTGTCCGTGGACTTCTCCAGGCAAGAGTACTGGAGTGGGTAGCCATGCCCTTTTCCAGGATGTCTTCCTGATCCAGGGTTTGAACCCAGGCCTTCTGCATTGTAGGTGGATTCTTTACCATCTGAGCTACCAAGGAGCCTGATGTTATGTTTGGAGACATTTAAATGTCCTTGATTGCTTTCCTTTTCTTATTGATTGTACTTTTACTAATTTATGAAAATATCCCCTTCCTCACACAATTATAACCTTACTTCATCTGGATAGAAATATCTTAACCCTGACCTCTTTTATGCTTAATGTTTGCCTAATAATTTGTATTCTTTTATATTTAATATTTTTTTGTCATTTTGATGTATATATTAGGAGCCTTGGTCTTCCCTGGTGGCTCAGATGGTAAAGAACCATCTGAGAAAACCTGCGTGCAGTGCAGGAGACCTGGGTCAATCCCTGGGTCGGGAAGATCCCCTGGAGAAGGAAATGCCTACCCATTCCAGTACTCTTGCCTGGAGAATTCCGTGGACAGAGGAGTCTGGTTGGCAATAGGCCATAGGGCCACAAAGAGTTAAACACAACTGAGCAACTAACACTCACTTTCACAGTTTGGGGAGTTTTATGTTTTTTCAGGGTGTTTGTCCTTTAGAAAGGGATTTTTTTTTATTGTTTATTAATACTTTTTTATTTTCTAAATTAACTTGCTTGCTTTTTCTTCTGTTATTTTGCCTTATGTTTCTTCTTTTTGATCTTTCTTGGTATTTATTGCATTTTATTAAATCTTTTATTTATGTTTTACTCCTGTTAGCCACATATCTTTCCCTAGAACATCTGTAATTTTATTATTCTTTTTTCATGTATATTTATGTTGATCATAAATTGTCTTCACTTTAAATATTTTAAACTCACTTATGTTTTAGTTGAAACTCTGGGAGACACATAAGTTGATGTTTCACAAAACTCACTTATTTTTTAGTTGAAGCTCTGGGAGACACATAAGTTGATATTTCACAAGACTAATTTATTTTGTGCATTGTTAAGTGTATTCATTAATTAATGCCTCCAATTCAGATATTAATTTTGCTCTGTGTTAGAAGATTTTTTTATTTCAGAGTGCTTTCTTTTTTATCTCTGTCTTCATCTTAATGAATTTTCTTGGTAATTTTCTATTCCTCTTTCATAGTTGCCATGTAGTCTGGCTTCTTTTAATGAAATTAAGAAAATACCATCCATAATTTTTTTTTCTTTCTGACTTGAAGTTATTTTCCAATGACAAGCTTTTTCACTGAAACTTTGAAAACTTTATGTATTCTTATAACCAGTATCATTTCTCTAAAGATCTGTTTACATATTCTTGAATGTGAAGAGATTTAGTTAAATCTAGAATTTGCTCACAGTCATGACAGTGGATATGTTAAGTCCCGTTCAGTGCTCAACTGAAGGTTGACTGTTTACCCATTTTGTCTAACCTGAAAGGCAGGTCTTCTCTAAAAATATTTGAAAACACATAGAAAGGTATTAAAGACACTTGCTCCTTGGAAGGCAAGTTATGACCAACCTAAACAGCATATTCAAAAGCAGAAACATTATTGTGCCAACAAAGTTCCATCTAGCCAAGGCTATGGTTTTTCCAGTGGTCATGTATGGATGTTAGAGTTGGACTCTAAAGAAAGCTGAGTGCTTAAGAATTGATGCTTTTGAACTGTGGTGTTGGAGAAGACTCTTGAGAGTCCCTTGGACTGCAACGAGATCCAACCAGTCCATCCTAAAGGAGATCAGTCCTGGCTGTTCATTGGAAGGTCTGATGCTGAAGCTGAAACTCCAATACTTTGGCCACCTCGTGTGGAAAGCTGACTCATTTGGAATGACCCCGATGCTGGGAGAGATTGAGGGCAGGAGGAGAAGGAGACGACAGAGGATGAGATGGTTGGACGGCATCACCAACACAATGGACATGGGTTTGGGTGGACTCTGGGAGTCAGTGATGGACAGGGAGGCCTGGCATGCTGCAGTTCATGGAGTCACAAAGAGTCGATCATGACTGAGTGACTGAACAGAACTGAATTGAGAAAGGCATTGATCAGGGATGGTTTATCAAGAGAGCTGTTTGTTTGAAAATAAGGGGATGAATTAGATAATCACTAAAAACTAAAATTCCTTAACATTCCCATGTTGCTATTATTTACTAATGGCCTTGCTCACCTCTCATAACACCAACCTGGTAAATTCCAAGAATACAGAACAGCATGTGCCTTTGACAAGCAGCTCTGCGGAAGCTAGTGTTTGCTTGAACTGGATGACATCATTTCCTGGAGAATTCAAGGAGTCAACGTTTTTTTAAAAATGTCTTTAACACTCTCAAAATGAGCATGAGTTTTTTTGTATCATTCTTTGCTTGGGGATTAGCAGTACTAAGACAGCTGCAGTAGCAAGAGAAATTTAAATCCTAGCCAACCACAAAGTTAAATACCAGGTTTCTACTCTTCAAAACTAGGGAATGAACTGTGAACAAGTCAAAACTTGTCAAGTGCTTTAGTAATTGGAATGTGTGAGATGAGTTTTAGGGAAGGAGTGAAACAGGGTTAAATGGTCAGCTTCCATCAGGTGGCTCAGTGTTAAAGAATCTGCCTGCAATGCAGGAGATGTGGTTTTGATCCCTGGGGCAGGAAGATCCCCTGGGATAGGAAATGGCAACCCGCTCCAGTATTCTTGCCTGGAGAATTCCATGAACAGAGGAGCCTGGTGGACTACCGTCCACAGGGTTGCAAAGAGTCGGACATGACAGAGCACAGTGCAAACACATCAGCATACTTAAAGTTGAAAGAAAAAGAGACTGGCAACATTTACCGCAGTATAATTTACTTTGGTTGGCCTTCATGCTGGCAAAGAGCAGACTTGCAAAATAGGCTGTGTTTCAAAAGGTCTTACAATTTCCTTGAAAAAAAAAGAAATTTTCTCCCCAGTTCATTGGCTTTCTATCTGTTGTATAAAGCTCTAAACTTGCATATTCAAACCCTGTAAGGGAGTAGGTGTTTCTGGGGAGGATGAGATGAGAGAAGCATGGATGGATGTGGTTTGGGAAAAGAATAGGATGTAAATTTCAGAACAGCAAAATGACTGTCTCAAACCACTTCAGAGAGAAGGAAGTGGCTTCGTGACAACATCTCAGGTGTGGGAAGTGAGGTGAGGTGCTTTTGATTCCATGGTGTGAAGAGAAGAACAAAGCGTTCTTTGCTTATCACTCAGCTGCTCAGACTCTTCCACCCTTTCCTTCCTGCCTCCCTCTCATGTTCTGTGAGTTCAGTTCTTTGGAAAATAAATCTTGCTGTTCCAGCAATTAATGTCATGCCATTTGCTCAGTAATGATGAGGATCAGAGAAATATCTCACCAGCAATTTTGGTATTAATCATAAGCTTTTGAACTTTAAGTTGATGCTTGAACTCAGTGGCAAACCTTAACTTAAATAAATAAAAACGCACGAGAGGTTTCCATTGTAATTCAAATGCTCACAGTGCATTTGGTTTCTGTGCCATCTGAAAGGAGGAAGGCGTTCTTTGGGGCCGCTCTGCATTCGGGCACTGCTGGGTAAACACAGACTGTGAAGAATGTGGAAGGTGATACCTCATTATGCATCTTCTGTGAATTTCAGGAAAGTGTGATGCTTGTTGTTTGAGCTGAGCCTGTTATCTCTTTTTCTCCACAGCTCTGTTTCACACTCATTGATGAGTCAAAAGGAGACTCTCAGGAAAAAAATTTTAAAAGTGGCAGCCCAGAAGTTTTTATTTCATGTTACATGTTGTTGTTCAGTTGCTAAGTTGTGTCTGACCCTTTGTGACCCGTGGACTGCAGCAAGCTAGGCTTCCCTGTCCTTCACCATCTCCCAGAGCTTGCTCAAACTCATGTCCATTGAGTCAGTGATACCATCCAACCATCTCATCTTCTGTCATCCCCTTCTCCTCCTGTCTTCAGTCTTTCCCAACCTCAGGGTCTTTTCCAAGGAATCGGCTCTTCACATTAGGTGGCCAAAGTATTGGAGCTTCAGCTTCAGCATCAGGTCTTCCAATGAATATTTAGAGTTGATTTCCTTTAGGATTAACTAGAAAATAAGCCATGGAGGGTCTTCTGAATCAAAGAGATACTGAAATATCCCTGGTTAAAAATGGAGTTAAAGCTTTCTCCAGCATACAGAAGGCAGACTCACAGTATTTTCTCACTGATGCTCAGTTATGTAAGAAGAAAGGTCAAAATAAGAATGTTTCCTTGGTGAATATAGAGATCAATTTAAAGAGGAATTCGGATAATTTCATAAACAGCCTTTCAACTGAGAGAGGACAACATTGTTCCTGGGATAAGGTACTTAGAGTCCTGTGACTAACATTACTCTCATTTGGGTAATTCTGAACCCACTCTTGATAAAATTCCAAGGCAGCCCCTTTTCCCTATGATCCAGGTTATCTGCTAGTGATAACTTTTCTTTTGAATTTATTTTGTACTGAAGTAACATTGGCTTATAACATGATACATGAATGTTTCATGTGTGCAACATTAGATACTGTATGGCTTGTTCTGTGTGCTCAGTCGCTCAGTTCTGTCCAACTCTTTCTGGCCCCACAGACTGTCCAGGCTTCTTTGTGGCCCTCCAAGCTACTGTAGCCATGGAATTTTTCCGGCAAGAATACTGGAGTGGGTTGCCATTTCCTACTCGAAGGGAGCTGACTATTCTCTGACCCAAGGATGGAAGCTGCATCTCTTGCTTTGGCAGGCAGATTCTTTACCACTTGTGCCACCTGGATTTTAATTTATTCTTAAAATCTAGATCTTTTTATGCGTGACAGAATGCCTCCATTGGCTCTAAAGCTCCTTTTCCCTTTATTTTCAACTTCCATCCTCCTCCTTTACCTGCATCCTCCTCAAGTCTCTGGATGCACAGTGGCAATTGCTTGACTACCCCCTTGTCTACCTGGTATTTAACCTTCTCTCTCAGTTGCTGCACTCTACTCTGAAACAGGCATCATCTAGAAATTCTAAAACCTTCCTTCCCCTTCTTGACACTACTCATTACTTGAAGAAAAACCTGGTTTCTTCCTGAAGAAAAACCAAAATTCTTTCTTTGCTTCAAAGTTCCTTTTTCCAAAACCCTATAACCATTCTCGACACATTGTCTTTCTAGTTATCTGTCTCTTTCTCGCAGACAAAGAGCCATTTGATAACTTTACTGCCTATTTCCTGCTTCATCTGCAGGTGACTAGCACAGAGACAGACTGGACGTTGGTGTGGTTCAATGAATTAAGTGGATAGAGTCAAAACTGAAGAGTTCAGGTAGATGGTACGGTGGTACTTGAAGCTGCCCCACAGGGTGACAGCTTATGCCACTAGATATCCAAGCACACTTTAAAACAAAAGCTGTCTTTCTTTAAAAAAAAAAAAAAACAAAACTTTTATTTATTTAATTTGGCTTCTCTAGGTCTTAGTTGCAGCATGTGGTCATGCAGTTCCCTGACCAGGGATCAAACTTAGGCCTCCTGCACTGGGAGTGCAGATTCTTAGCCACTGGACTGCCAGGGACATCTCTGCAATCACAGTTTTCTTCTCCTGCCTCGCCAGTAAGCCCTTCTTGCTGCCTTTTCTTGCTTTACATGTTCTGGACAAATAGAACTTTGGAAATTTTGAGTTTTGACTATGGATACTAGAAAAGGTGATGCTAGGCTGAAGTGGGAGGGGAATTTAGAAAAAAAGAATTGATTAGGCAGGGATATTTCACTATCAATTTTAGAATAAGAAATGAGGCACATTGAAATATGAAGCCCTTTCTCCAAAGGAGATCAAATCAATCAACTTTTCAGGAAAGAAAGAAGCCTTTTAATATGTGAATACATTTTACTTTTAGAACATATAGAGCCTAACATCTTAAAATAGCAAAGTTTCTAAGTTAATACGGTTAAGTCCCCTACATAAGAACCTTCAAGTTGTGAACTTTCAAAGAGGAGACGGTGCCCTCCATCAGTGTCAGGCATGAGTGAAATTACAACTTGCCCTCTGCTTGTGTTAGCTGGGTACCTAGGCTAACTTTGTTGACTCATGAACATATTGGAACTCATTCATAAGTAGGGGATTTACTGTACTGGAATATTAGGAGGAGGGGTGGGAGAGGGGTGGGATTACAAATTCTCCCCCTTGTCTCAAATTTGACCTTTTAAAAGACTTCCTCAAGGGCAACCCACTCCAACATTCTTGCCTGGAGAATTCCATGGACAAATGAGCCTGACAGACTACAGTCCATGGGGTCAGAAAGAGTCAGACATGACTGAGCAACTATCACTCACTCAAGTTGCAGGTCATAAAAGACAGCTTAAGTGATAGTTGAATAAGAAACTAAACCCACATGCTCCTGAAGAGACAGCCTCTAAAAATAAAATTTGTAACTGAAGAGTGAAGACATATAGAATCATATTATTCTATTAATAGAGCCAAGAAGGACTCAGTCTCCTCATTTGTGACATGAGAAGTTAGAATGAATGATTGCTGTATATTTTTTCTCAAGATCCTATGACATTTTGAGTCAATTGAGGATGATTTGATTTGAGAAGCAAAACTGAAATCAAAACCCAAAAGCACCTTTTCATAAAGTTCTTCAGGAGCACTACAGTGACAGATCCCTGGACTCATAGCAGATGTTTGAGGAAACAATATGATGTGAGCAGAGGCTGAGAGCAGTGCCAGGTAGCACAGGGAAATGTGCACAGAGTGTCCATTTGATGAAAACACATGGATGTGTGGACACTGCTCTATTTAAAATGGAGAACCAAGGTCCTACCGTAGAGCATATGGAGCTCTGCTCAGCGTCACGTGCAGCCTGGATGGGAGGGGAGTTCGGGGGAGGATGGATACGTGCGTGCGTGTGGCTGAGTCCTTTTCCTGACCACCTGAAACTATCACCATATCGTTAATCGGATATTTAGGAGGGATGGTGTGCTCAGTCATGTCCGACTCTTTGTGACCCCATGGACTGTAGCCTGCCAGACTCCTCTGTCCTTGGGATTTCCAGGCAAGAATACTGCAGTGGCTTCCTATTTGCTTCTCCAGAGGATCTTCCCAACCTAGGGACTGAATCCGTGTCTCTTTCATCTCCTGCATCAGCAGGCGAGTTTTTTTTTTTTTTTTTTTTTTAAACCACTAGCGCCACATCTGGTATACCCCAACACAAAACAAAAAATTAAAATATATATAAATATATAATATAATATAAAAAGTTGAGAGTGCTGCAGTGTTCACAGCAGCACTACTTACAACAGCCAAAACATAGAAAACACACACACACACACACACACACACACAATGGAATACTACTCAGCCATAGAAAAGAATGAAATTTTGCCTCTTGCAGCAACACAGATGAACTTGGAGGGCATTATGCTAAATGAAATGTCAGCCAGAGAAAGATAAATACCATATGATATCATTTATATTTGGAAATCTAAAAAATACAAAAAACTAGCAAATAGAACATAAAAGAAGCAGACTCGCAGATATAGGGACTAAGCTAGTGGTTACAGGGGGGGAGGGAGGGGATGGCGGTCTAGGGGTAGGGAGAGTGGGATGCATGAATCACTGGGTAAAAGATAGGCTCAAGAATGTCTTGTACAGTACACGGAATCTAACCAATATTTTGTAATAACTGTAAATGGAAAGTAATGTTTAAAATTGTATACAAATAAAAATCTTATAAAAAATAAAAATAAAGAACAGAAACAACACTAAAAAAAGAAAAAATGGATTGACAGCAGTGCTCCATAGCCTCCTCTGTACACACAGTGCTGCACAAATCTGCTTGGCCACCTACACAGTGTTCTTACCTGATACAAGTGTCTGTGATCAGGAGAGGATATTCTTCTCAATAGTAGAAATGGATTTAATCTCATGCACCATAACACTCTTGCTTTTTCTATGATCCAATGGATGCTGGCAATTTGATCTCTGATTATTCTGCCTTTTCTAAATCCAGCTTGAACAGTTAGAACCAGACATGGAACAATGGACTGGTTCCAAATAGGGAAAGGAGTACGTCAAGGTTGTATATTGTCATCCTGCTTATTTAACTTATATGCAGAGTACATCATGTGAAATGCTAGGCTGGATGAAGCACAAGCTGGAATCAAGATTGCCAGGAGAAATATCAATCACCTCAGATATGCAGATGACACCACCCTTGTGGCAGAAAGTGAAGAGGAACTAAAGAGCCTCTTGATGAAAGTGAAAGAGGGGAGAGAAAAAGTTGGCTTAAAACTCAGCATTCAGAAAACTAAGATTGTGGCATCTGGTCCCTTCACTTCATGGCAAATAGATGGAGAAACAATGGAAACAGTGACAGACTTTATTTTCTTGGGTTCCAAAATCACCGAGGACAGTGACTCCAGCCATGAAATTAAAAGGCTCATGCTCCTTGGAAGAAAAGCTATGACCAACCTAGACAGCATATTAAAAAGCAGAGACATTACTTTAAACAAAAGTCTGTCTAATCAAAGCTATGGTTTTTCCAGGAGTCATGTATGGATGTGAGAGTTGGACCATAAAGAAAGCTGAGCACCAAAAAACCGATGCTTTTGAACTGTGGTGTTAGAGAAGACTCTTGAGAGCCCCTTGGACTGTAAGGAGTTCAAACCAGTGAAATGTAAAGGAAATCAGTCCTAAATGTTCATTGGAAGTATTGATGCCAATACTTTGGCCACCTGATGTGAAGAACTAACTGGCTCACTGGAAAAGATCCTGATGCTGGGAAAGATTGAAGGCAGGAGGAGAAGGGGAAAACAGAGGATGAGATGGTTGGATGGCATCACCGACTTGACAGACATAAGTGTAAGTAAGCTCTGGAAGATGCTGATGGACAGGGAAGCCTGGCGTGCTGCATTCCATGGGGTCTCAAAGAGTCAGACATGACTGAGCCACTGAACTGAACTGATCATAATACTCCCTTGCTTGGTCTTCTTTGTGGCCTTTGAAATAGGATCTCTGAATAGTTCAGGCATAGTTTGAGATCATGGAAGAGACTAACAAGCACCAAAGTCTTATTTTTGTCCTTCAAGGTGAAGAGATCTCTCCAGGTAAGAGAAAGGCCACATCAGGAAGGTTCGGTGGGCATGCAACCAGCTTTTAGGGCAGAGGTTCTCAATGTCAGCTGCATCACTGCCGCTGGGAAGGGTGTTCAAACTGCAGATGTCTAGGCTCTACTCCCAGAGATTTTGATTTTAAAAGTTATACATGGGGCCTGGACCTTTGCATTTCTAACCAGTCGTCCAAGTGATTCTAAAGCAGGGGGTCCTCTTTGAGAAATGCAGTTCTAGAAGTTCAGTTGATCTCTGCCTTTCCTCCTTGGTTCAGGTCCTTTGAATTAGGCCCATTAAAAGTTTTTTTCGGTTCCTATTTTGATGAAGGCAGTTTTAGAATCATAATTTACTTCTAGAATGCTCTTACTGTTATTCAAAATAGTATCACTTGGCAAAGTGGAAATGATTTTGAGAAAAGGGAACATAAAGAGCTTTTGAAAAGAAAACCAGATCATAAGATAGCCTATTAAGCAGCGAGAATAGATTCAACTTTGAAGCTATGGAGAATTTTAGCAATTGGTCTCAATGAGGAAATGACTAATGGAGATTTGGGGAGCCAAGGGAAAGAGAGAGTGAGCGTATGATACTTCAGTCAGTAGTTAGACCAAGAATGTCCGCTCTGCTAGAAGACCTCGTGACACAAAGAGAGCCAGCTGACTGGGAGATTAGCGCGCCCATCACAGATTTTTATTCACTTATCTGGAAGCCATTCCAGCTGAATTCGCGTTTCCAAGACTATGAAGAACATCCAGGGAAAATTTGCCTGGATTTATAGGAAGTCTAAAAACCTTGGCTTCAGTGTGACTATTTGGATCTTAGGCCAGAACAGCTGAGAGATCAATTTTGTGGTCCTCATTACTAGGAGAGGTCAGAGTCCTTAATTTTCTAGGATGGGTCATGGTGGCAAACGGGCTTAGGCAAATGCATGAAACCTGGCAGAAAATTTGGAAGGAGCATCAAACAAGTGCAGAGGTACTTGCCCTTCTGTCAGAAGGATCATTTTAGCAAAACAGAAAACAAAGAAACAAACAAAAATGCATGAAAATGGACAGTTGGCCAATGCAAGCCAAGAAGCATAATGACTAACGGCAAAAGCAACGGAAAATGCTGATATCTGTTCTCACTGTAGATGAATTCAGACAATCACCATGGGGAGGAGGACTAATAAATAATAATAATGAGGAAAAAAAGTACTGAAGCAGGCAGTTTGAGCTAGCCCTTTACTCCATGCCCTCCAGCCTACCTTTTTGGTAACAGGGGCCCAGGCCGCCTATGTCTCTAGACTGCCCTCTGGCTGTCACTGCTGGTACTGCCCTGTCTCTTCTAGACAGAAGGTTTGCAGATTGTCCCTTGGAAAACAGACTGCTTTGCATCTCGTTGTCTCCTTGTTCCACCCCCTTCAATTAAATCTGAAAAGCCAATAATGCTTAAATACTTATAACAATGAGATCCTTTCTTCAAATACAATTTCAGGCATAAGTCTAGTACACAAAACAGAATTGCTTATCTTGAAGAGGACAAGACTTGCCACTGGGGCAAGTGGCCTCCAACTGGAGATAACCCCATAGAACCCAGTTAGGCAACTACTGTGACAAACTCTTGGTGGCAATGGACTTCTGTTAGTTATCTTAAGGGATATATTTGCAGTTAAGAAGAGATTCTTGAAAATAATACACATGCAACAGAACTTTTTCGGTTAGAATGGACAGAAACCCAATCAAATTAATTAAAGCAAAAGTGAGAACTTTTGTTTATGAATCTTGCAATAGTGGGTGTGGTCTAAAATAAGACTAGATACAGATGTTCAGATCATGTTGATAGGAATTGTCCCTTTCCATTTGTCTCCTCTCCCCCTGAATTCACCCACAATGTGAATATATCTGGAGACAGGGCTTTAAGGAAGTAATTAAGGTGAAATGAAGGGTTTACCAGGTGGCGCGAGTGGTAAAGAACCCACCTGCCAATGTAGGAGACGCAAGGGATGTGGGTTTGATCCCTGGGTGGGGAAGAACTCCTGGAGGAGGTCATGGCAGCCCACTCCAATATTCTTGCCTGGAGAATCCCTTGGACAGAGGAGCCTGGCAGGCTACAGTCCATAAAGTCACAAAGAGTCGGACATGACTTATGACTTAGCACACAAGGTGAAATGAGGTCATGATTTTGGACTTTTACCCTCCAGAACTGTGAAAAAATAAATTTCAATTGTTTCAAGTACCCAATCTGTTGTATGGAAGAGAGATGGGATGAATTAGGAGACTGCAACTGAAATACATATACACTACCATGTGCAAGATAGGTAACTAATGAAAACCTACTATATAACTTAGTAGACTCTACTCAATGCTCAGTGATGACCCAAATTGGAAGGAAAACCAAAAAGAAGCCATATATGTTTGTATATAGCTGACTCACTTTGCTGTACAACAGAAGCTAGCACAACATTATAAAGAAACAAGACTGCAATAAGTAATAATTTCAAAAAATAACACTCAATCTGTGATATTTTGTTATGGAAACCTAAGCAGACTAATACAGATTTTTGTACCCAGAAGTGGGACAAATGCCTGAAAATGTGGGGTTGGTATTGCAACAGAGTAAGGGGTAGAGGCTGTCAGAGCTTTTTTGAGGTACGTGCTGGACAACCTCAAGATTGCCTTGATGGGACTGTTGGTAGAACTATGAACATTAAACACAATCCTGGGTGAGGTCTCAGAAGGAAATGAAGCACACGCTGTTGGAAACTGGAGAAAAGGTGATCCTATGGAGCAGAGAAAGCAAGGACAAATGAGAGTGTGTGAAAATGCTTGGGAGGCCCCAAAGATGCTCTGGAACTTACTGGTCTCTCACTACCTCTAGGACACCAATCTTGATGATGAGGTGACCTGAAGGAGCAGCTGGCACCCTTCGTCAGGGAGTTAACCATGCCCTTGTCCCAGGAATCAGAGAAGCTGGACAAGGTGATACAGCAAAGCAAAGAGACTGTGGGTCTGGCTGCTGCCTGACGCTAAGCAGGTGACCCAACAGACGAGTGACAGCAGGTCTGAAATTAACCGTGCTTCATGGTCTGCATCAGCCTTTTAAGAAAAAAAAATCATTGATGTTGTTTCATTTCTGTCCAGAGCTCATGCAAAATGTCTCACATGGCTGATACTAATCCAGAATTACAGTGATGGAAATTCTAGAAAACATTGTGCTAGATGAGCTCAACTGACAGTATAAATCCACCACAGGAATTAATGCAAGGTAGAAAGAAAGGTCGGAGAAGGCAATGGCACCCCACTCCAGTACTCTTGCCTGGAAACTCCCATGGACGGAAGAGCCTGGTAGGCTGCAGTCCATGGGGTCGAGCTAAGGGTTGGACATGACTGAGCGACTTCACTTTCACTTTTCACTCTCATGCATTGGAGAAAGAAATGGCAACCCACTCCACTGCTCTTGCCTGGAGAATCCCAGGGATGGGGGAGCCTGGTGGGCTGTCATCTATGGGGTCGCACAGAGTCGGACATGACTGAAATGACTTAGCAGCAGCAGCAGCAGCAGAAAGAAAGGTACGGATACCATCTTAACCATTGATCAAACAGGGTTGTAATCCACAATAGTCCTCCATGGACACTGGAGAGAACTTTCTGTGTCCATCCTAGAGCACCTAGGACCCGTCTCCTAGCAGGGCATGCTTTCCAGGAAGATTCAGGCAAAAGCTAGTTCTGAATGCTTAAATTCTGTTGAGATTATTATAAACAGCAGTCACCTTACCTTGGAGTCATCCCTTTTTTTTTTTTTTCCTAATTTAAGAATTGATTGCTTTCTGGAGTTCTAGGGAAATGCTTTGTTTCCGAAGTTTTCTCATTTTCTTATGCATAAATTTATTCACATAGCAATGAGAATGATAAACAGCAAATAGGCGGAAGAGAGAAAAAAATAGATTAAGAGCTGGAAATAGAGATAAATTGAGAGAGAGAGACAGAACCAATTTAGGATTTCCATCACTATCAGGAAAGATGTCATACAAGTGGGTAGGACTTTTTAAAATTGATCTTTACTGGAGTGGTGAAGCTAAGTGTTTGCCCTTTTTAAAGTCAGCAGGGAGAACTATCAGTTATACCTAAGAAAGTGAATTGTTTGTATATATCAGGCTTCCCAGTTGTCTCAGTGGTAAAGAGTATTCCTGCCAATGCAGGAGATGTAGGAGATGTGGGTTCAATCCCGGGTTGGGAAGATCCCTGGAAGAGGAAATGGCTACCCATTCCAACATTGTTGCTTGGAGAATTCCGTGGATAAGGGAGCCTGGTGTCCTACAGTCCTTGGAGTTGAAAAGAGGAGGACAGCTAATAGACTAACATTTTCACACTTTTTAATCAGCATGTTAAGAAACACCAAAGATACTATTTTAGAAGGGTGATCATCTGTTGAGTACCCATTATCTGTGTAGCAAGTGCTATGCAAAGTGCTTCCCAGTTATTATTTAATTCATGTGACAATTCAAGAGGGTAGATCTCCTTATTCTCATTTTGTGAATAAGGAAACCAAAGCTCAGAGTTATGCCTTACCCAAGGTAGTCTAACTTTAAGAAAAGAACAAGGATTTTAACTCAGTTCTATTTGGCTGCAAACTTGTGAGAACTCCATTATTGTTTGGCAAAGCCACACCCTGTAATTCAGCAACGAGGCTGCCCCTAAGGCATACCATTTTATGCACATTTTAAATTGAGCCCCATCTTTCTCTCAATGCCTTGACAAGAATCAAGACTTTTCTGTTTGGAAGACAATTTTCGATCTTTTTTTTTTTTTGCATTTGTTGTCCTGACTTTTGAGAGAGTGGATAAATCTAGACAGCCTTGGGATCCTTGGCTAATTTGGGGATGAGAGGTTGGAGATAAAGCTATGAACTTTGGGAGCAGATTTTCACCGAAGTTTTCTTCCTAGATCAGAGTAAGCAGTTAGTTATCAAAGGAAAGAAGATGGAGAGGATTGACGGAAAATTTTAGCAAGATCCCTGAATATCTGAGAGCCTTATTTGGATTAGGTAAGATAGCCGGAGAGGCCTGCAGTTGAGGCAACAGCCTCTACGTCTGGCAAAAAGCGATGAAAGCCCCAAAGAAGCTAGTTTCCTGATACATTTGTGGCGCTTCAGGCTGCTCTGCTCCATTCCTCCATACTGGACTTGCCCTTCAGGTTGTTCTCCAGTCTTCTGGGGTTATGGTTGCATAATTACTTGTGACTCAAATTGTAGATTAGAGACCAAGCACTTCCTTTTTCTTTCCTCTCTCTCTTTCTCATTCATATCTATTGCATAAATAGTATCAGTAGTGATATATGTGTCAGTCCCAACTTCCCAACTCTTTGAAAAAGACATTTCTTCAAAGAAGACAGACAAGTGACCACAAACACATGAAAAGATGCTCAACATCACTAATTATTAGTGAAATTCAAATGAAAACTACAATGAGCTATCAGCTCACATCAGTCAGAATGGCCATCATCAAAAAAATCTACAAACAATAAATGCTAGGCGAGAGTGTGAAGAAAAGGGAACCTTTATGCACTGCTGGAGAAGGCAATGGCACCCCACTCCAGTACTCTTGCCTGGAAAATCCCATGGATGGAGGAGCCTGGTAGGCTGCAGTCTGTTGGGTCGCTAAGAGTTGGACACGACTGAGCAACTTCATTTTCACTTCTCACTTTCATGCATTGGAGAAGGAAATGGCAACCACTCCAGTGTTCTTGCCTGGAGGATCCCAGGGACGGGGGAGCCTCGTGGGCTGCCATCTATGGAGTGGCACAGAGTTGGACACGACTGAAGCGACTTAGCAGCAGCAGCAGCAGCAGCAGCATGCACTGTTGGTGGGAGTTTAAACTGCAACTGTTACAGAGACCAAAACTTTGGCTACTTGATTTGAAGAGTCAACTCATTGGAAAAGATCCTCCTGCTGGGAAAGACTGAGGCCAGGAAGAGAAGGGGAGACAGAGGATGGGATGGTTGAATGGCTTCACTGACTCAACGGACATGAGTTTGAACAAACTCCGGGAGATAGTGGAGGACAGGGAAGCCTGCCCTGCTGCAGTCCATGGAGTCACAGCGTTGGACACAACTTAATGATTGAACAACAATGAAGTACAGAGACCAAGCAGATCTTTCTTTGTCGACATGTTATGTGTGCCGTCACCAGATACAACAGCATTAAAAAAAAAAAATTGCGATGGTTGCACCTACCAGAAATTTCAGGGCCACTACAGTCACACTGTGAGAAAGATACAGGTTTGTACATAGGAAAGTGCTACTCTGTTGGTTTGTTTGTCCCCAGAGATCCTTTTTAGTAGGTGTTCTGGGTGTGAAGCTGTTCAGAAGACCCTGGGGGCTTCCTGACTCAGGGTCTGGTGGTGGGCGGGAATGTGTGTTTGTGGATGTGGGGATAAGGAGCCACTGCTCTGTGTATCTCACTGCATACCTGCTACCTTCCTTCATCAGTTACAGATGACTGAACGCAGAATCAGCACAGTACACATTCCCGACATCAGAGAATTTTCCAAACGGTCCTCGGGTATTTGAGAGGACTCCCTTTATCATCTGTATCAGCAACTTCATAGTCTCAGGGTCAAATCACTTCTGAGTCTATAAAGAGTGACAGAAAAAAATACCTGGATAAATAGAAAAAGACGCGGTGGTGCATTTTATAAAAAAAAATATATTTTTTTCTCCCCAAAGTAGTGTCGATCAAGGTAAGTTGATTCACGGACAGAAAAGACCTCTCTGTCTAGGCCACATCTTATGTGTTTCACCTAGAGACAAAAGGTAATGATTGGTCATAAATGGTTAGCTGATGCTTCTGTATTGACGTGTGGTTTGCTACAGCCTTACTTCCTCCACTTTGTGACATCATTTTCCTGTTCATTTCCCACAGTTGCATATGTGGGTTTATGTGATACACAGTAACCCAACAAATGGAAGAAATTATGTACCATGTCAGAGAGCTTTCAGGAATAGAATTTGGAACAAAGTGGTCAATACTTGAAGTGTTCATGAAGTAAAAATGATGAGATAACTGGTAAGGAATGCTTCTCAGCCTACGATTAAAGAGCTCTGCTCGCGGAATGTTTTGAGTCGACTGTGATGGTTCTCCTTATCACTGACGATTTTCATGCTGGCATCACTCAATTCTGGGCTGGAGAGCATGTTGGGCCACTGGACACATATTCATCCCACAAAGCCCGATGGGCTTGACCAAGATTGAATAGCCACCTGGGGAAGTCATTTCCATCAGCGGGACAGAAGAGGGCTTCTTTGAAGGAGTGTGGTTTGTGGGAACCATAAGGAATCCAGGAGCCTTGGGTAACTGGTACAACTTTCACAGAGAGAGAAAAGAGGTACTGGAGGCTATTTCACTTGGCCAAAATGCTTTCGAGCTGGAAAATGCTTCCCAAGGTAGCTTGGGGTCACTGTGAATTCTCTAATCGCTTTAACCCTGACAACCTCATTGCTCCATGACACTAAGAGGATCTTGGACTTTCAGGGACTGTCAGAGTACCCCTTTACTGATGATAACTCTCACTCTGAAGAATGATACCTTGCATGACACTTTTGCTGATGTTTTCTGCTATGAGAGCAACTCTGTTAGTTGCTGACTGAGATTCTCTGTTACTTTGTTGGGGTTTTAGCTTGACAGTCAAAATAAGGTGTTCTGCAATGCTGCACTGCTGTCTGAGATCTATTCACCTTCTATGTTCTCCAGGCACCCGATGCTACACCTGTAAGAAGGAGAGACCCTTGCATGTTGAGGTGACCACTTTGATGAAGCCCATTATCCAGACAGCTTTCTCTCAGAACTTATGTGACCGTGGAAGAGGGTAATCTCTTTCAGGAGTCTGACTCGTAGTCTCAAAATGCATCTGAAATAAGCCAGGGCTATTAAAGCATGTCTAAAGCGTCTGTAAAGGCTCCAGGGAACATTGTGGTAGTTTAGAGTTCATGTCGGACTCTTGCGACCCCACGGACTATAGCCTGCCAGGCTCCTTTGTCCATAGGATTCTCTAGGCAAGAATACTGGAGTAGATTCTCTGTTTCCTTCTCCAGGGGACCTTCCCAACCCAAGGATCGAACCCTGGTCTCCTGCATTGCAGGTAGATTCTTTACTGACTGAGCTGTGAGGGACATTATCAGCAAAGTCTGGGAGGACAGCAGTAGACATGAGAAAATTAAAAATTTAAGCCTCAAGCTACTGGGTTATCTAAGTATCTTCAGTAGAAGTTTCAGTGTTTAAGATAGAGGAAGTGCTTAATAAATTTCTTTGGATGGATGCCAATGGAACACTTACTCTGAACAGAGCCTAGGGAGGGCTCTTTACCCACCGCTAAGATCATGGCATCTGGTCCCATCACTTCATGGCAAATAGAGGGGAGAAAAGTAAAAGCAGTGACAAACTTTATTTTCTAGTGCTCCGAAATAACTGTGGACAGTGACTACAGCCATGAAATTAAAACGCTTGTTCTTTAGAAGGAAAGCTATGACAAATCTAGACCATGTATTAAAAAGCAGAGATATCATTTTGCTGACAAACGTCTGTCTAGTCAAAGCTATGGTTTATCCAGTAGTTATGTAGGGATATGAGAGTTGGATCATAAAGAAGGCTGAGTGTCTAAGAATTGATGATTTCAAACTGTGATGCTGGAGAAGACTCTTGAGGGTCCCTTAGACTGCAAAAAGATCAAACCAGTCAATCCAAAAGGAAATCAGTCTTGAATATTCATTGGAAGGACAGATGCTGAAGCTGACGCTCCAATACTTTGGCCATCTGATGTGGCGTGTTGACTCATTGGAAAACACCCTGATGCTGGGAAAGAATGAGGGCAATAGGAGAAGCAGGCAGCAGAGGATGAGATGGTTAGATAGCATCACTGACTCAGTGAACATGAATTTGAGCAAACTCCAAGAGAGAGTGGATAGAGGAGCCTGTTATGCTATAGTCTGTGGAGTAGCAATGGGTCGGACATGGCTTAGCAACTGAACAACGAAAATACTCCAGCCTGACTGCAGATGCCTTCTGCAACTGTTGGGACAAATGCTGCCATAGAAATGGACTTTCTTTGCAACCAAGAGTCAGTGGAGCTTGATATGTAGAAGAAGAAGAAAAACATTGTGATTATAGTGACTTAACCTTTAAATATGAACTTTCAGAGCCTCAGCTATTCATCTATAAAATGAGATAAGGTGACATATAGGACTGAAGCAAGTACTAAAACTGTATTATATGTTACTGTAATTGGAAATGCATCTAATATATATATGTGTGTGTGTGTACACATATATACATTTATATACACATAAGGAAATGTAATGTGTTATCTACTCCTCATAGTAACTCTGTGAGATAATAGTCTGTGGCTCATTTAAGGCTCAGTTGAACCTTAAATGCTTAACATATCCAGCTAGTAAATGATGAAAGTATAATTTCTATTCTATCTGATTCCCAAACTATGCTCTGTTCTATACCTGACTCTAATTCCTTATAGGTAGTATAAATTGGGTGAGAAAAATTTAGAACTGTCAAGATTTTTTACTTTTGGCTGTAGTTGATGTAACTTAATTTTCTGTTTGTTTTCAAGACATCGCACGTAAATGAGAGCTGGGCAAATTGTGTACCTAATTGTCTAGTAGTCTATGCAAATTAATTTGAGATTAATTCTTGTCTTTCAGAAGTCAGGTAACAACTAACATTTGTAATTGACTAATATGATTTTCCTCTGGTTTTAGTAAATTTCCATTTTATCATTTCTTTAAGTATTGGTGTAATTGAATTTCATGTTTTTATTTTTGCATTTTTTTTCTTGTAAGTTTATAGATCTCCTTTTTCAGAAGGAAAAGAAATTCCTTTTCATATTTTAGGGGTGAATGAACCACCACCATGGATAAAGATACTATAATACACACACCCATACACATGCCTCCACACAGCTATGTATATATGCATATGGGGTATGTGTGTATGTAAATTATATATAATATATATTTAGAGTACAGGCATACATAATGTAAACAGTATAATATTTAGAATATTATAGAATATATATACTACTTACATTATATGTGCCCGTACTTTAAATATATATATGCATTTTCTACATATGTGTATATACTCTATATGTATTCCCAACAGGATAAGTGTGAAGCAAATCATTACTCTTAAACCTTTGATTTGTCTCCTGTGCCTACTACTTCTCTCATCCAACACAGTAATTTTCTTTCCACCTTGTTGCAAAATGTACACCAGCGTACACGCAGAAAAAATATTCATGAGCCCTTCCTGAGAAATTGTTTTTAAGAGTCAACTGTCATCACCCAACTTGGACCTTCTAAGCTTTGACACCCGGAAAATCCCTATATGCTGTTGCCTTTCAAGAATCTATGAATATATCCTCCCCATCAATCTAGGGCTACGTAATATATGCTTCTCTGTCTTTCCCAAAGCATAGATTCATCCACTTGTTATTACAGCATCTGTCTCCAGGCAATATGCCACCAGGCTGCTGAGCCAGTCTTCCAGATTGTAGGTTTACTGCGGTGACTGACCCCTTTGTTCTGAGTCAGTGACTTCTTGTTTCAGAGGCACAGGCTGAGGAAGAGTTCTGAGCTATTTGGCTGGGTGCACATCTTCAGTCTAAAATGAAGGATGCATGTAGGTAAGGTTGACTTAAAAAGGCTAAGATGGATGGCTTCTGTGTGCCCACCCTCCAGTTCTCCTCACGCTTCTAGACTCATCAGCAAATAAATGCCTGTTGTCCAGAGTTCCAGTATAGAGAAGGGGTAACAAAGGTAACAGGCCAGCTGCCTGGTCTTTCAGGTTCCACTGCTCAGGGGGTCTTCTACTATTTTCTGTCACAAGTGTCCCAAAACCTGCCACAGAGCCAGCGTCACCAGCCAGTATCACAAGTCTACATTTCTTTCCCTTATTTATGATCATCTCTGGGAGTATTTTGACAATAGGTCCATTGGATGATTAAGCCTAAACTTTGATAATCCATTGGCCTCAGGTTTATATGGACACTCGCCTTTTATATGTCATTGTATATTTTTCTAAGTGTTTAGTTGCTCATGAGTCAGAGCAAATCAAAGTTGTCTACTGATGACAGGGATTTTCTTTTTCCAGTTGCTTCTATGAGAAAAGGAGCGAGTTGAAGTGAGGGTAGTGTTGAAGCAGATGGAAGAGAACGGAGTGAACTGCACCTGATTCTCTGATCCTCGGCCTCAGATGAGTGAGTGAGTGAGGCGGGTGGAGTCCAGATTTTTCCATCATCACCAAAACAATCACCTGCTTGTTTTTACTGTCATCATCACTAAACACAGTTTGTGAGCACTGTTTGCGCCTGGTTGAATGAATGACCACGCTGTTCACGTGATTGTTCCTGAGAGTTATTGTGGGGCATGGGCACCAGCATCAGCCGGCATCATGCCGCAGATCCAGCACAATGGGAGGTCAAGGCTATTAGTTAGCAAGCTTAGAGAACAAATTGAGGCTTCCCAGTCTTTCTCCAATCATGCGAAATCAGACAATGATAATGTTTTATGGCATTCAGATAAGTGGATAAAGATGCTCTTGGCCCCAGGCCACTGGTCCAGGAACTTTGGCAATTCTAGGTCCCATGAGGCTGCCAAAGGTCAAAGAAAGTGGTATGTCAGCAGCAGCCCATTCATGGCAAGAATACTGGAGCGGGTTGCCATTTTCTCCTCCAGGAGATCTTCCTGACCTAGGGATCAAACCCATGTCTCCTATGTCTCCTGCCTTACAGGTGGATTCCTTACCTGCTGAGCCATGAGGAAAGCCCATTCATGACCCAGCATTGCACTACTACCTGCCAGTTCAGTTCAGTTCAGTCGCTCAGTTGTGTCCGACTCTTTGCGACCCCATGAATCGCAGCACACCAGGCCTCCCTGTCCATCACCAACTCCTGGAGTTCACTCAGACTCACGCCCATCGAGTCAGTGATGCCATCCAGCCATCTCATCCTCTGTCATCCCCTTCTCGTCCGGCCCCCAATCCTTCCCAGCATCAGAGTCTTTTCCAATGAGTCAACTCTTCATATGAGGTGGCCAAAGTACTGGAGCTTGAGCTTTAGCATCATTCCTTCCAAAGAAATCCCAGGGCCGATCTCCTTCAGAATGGGCTGGTTGGATCTCCTTGCAGTCCAAGGGACTCTCAAGAGTCTCCTTCAACAACACAGTTCAAAAGCATCAATTCTTCAGCGCTCAGCCTTCTCTACAGTCCAACTCTCACAACCATACGTGACTACTGGAAAAACCATAGCCTTGACTAGATGGACATTAGTTGGCAAAGTAATATCTCTGCTTTTGAATATGCTATCTAGGTGGGTCATAACTTTTCTTCCAAGGAGTAAGCGTCTTTTGATTTCATGGCTGCAGTCACCATCTGCAGTGATTTTGGAGCCCAGAAAAATAAAGTCTGACACTGTTTCCACTGTTTCCCCATCTATTTCCCATGAAGTGATGGGACTGGATGCTATGATCTTCGTTTTCTGAATGTTCAGTTTTAAGCCAACTTTTTTACTCTCCTCTTTCACTTTCATCAAGAGGCTCTTTAGTTCCTCTTCGCTTTCTGCCATAAGGGTGGTGTCACCTGCATATCTGAGGTTATTGAGATCTCTCCCAGCAATCTTGATTCCAGCTTGTGTTTCTTCCAGTCCAGGGTTTCTCATGATGTATTCTGCATATAAGTTAAATAAGCAGGGTGACAATATACAGCCGTGACGTACTCCTTTTCCTATTTGGAACCAGTCTGGTGTTCCATGTCCAGTTCTAACTGTTGCTTCCTGACCTGCATACAGATTTCTCAAGAGGCAGATCAGGTGGTCTGATATTCCCATCTCTCTCAGAATTTTCCAGTTTCTTGTGATCCACACAGTCAAAGGCTTTGGCATAGTCAACAAAGCAGAAATAGATGTTTTTCTGGAACTCTCTTGCTTTTTCTATGATCCAACAAATGTTGGCAATTTGA